>JAXQQM020069876.1:0-109593 GCA_034641835.2 Pinus albicaulis
ACACACGTCTGTGTGAATTCTCTCCAGGATCACCGAAGCACAGTTCTCCTTCTCATGAAAGGTGTTCTTCACAAACTTACCCATGGTACATCCCTTACACTGATCTAACTGCGCAAGAGTACCCTTAGGAAGTCCAGTAGAAATCTGCTGCAAAATATTCAAGGTGCCATGGTGAAGATGGCCTAATCTCCTATGCCATGATTGGCCCTCATCCCGGTTCACCACTTCTTCTACTTTTCCCATCATTGCAGCACAACCATCTACCTCCAAATTGTAGAGACTCTTAATTCGAACCCCTTTATATTTTTGGTTGACACATTGTTTATGTGAGAAGAAAGGCTTTTCCCTCCCTGCCAGAAAAACAACATCATAACCTACGTATTCTAGCATTATTGAGACCAATGTGCTTCTTCACACCAGAACATGTATGACATTCTTCAACAAGAATGGATTCTGGGAACTCCCTCTTAAAGGTAATGGTCTGTACAGGTGATAACACCAACCATCAGTGCATTCCCATCTCTATATGCATCTGGAGGTCCTTCTCCTCCAAGTCACTAAACAACTCTTTGTCTCCCGTCATATGGAAAGATGCACCACTATCAAGATACCACACCGATCCCATGCAACTTGAAACCAAGCAAGTGATCAAGGAGAAATCAAGCTCAAATTGTGAGGCCGAGGCCTCTCCAGATGTAGATCCAACAACCTTCTTGTTCTTCTTCTTTTGTGGACATTTAGTGGCGAAATGTCCATGCTCGTGACAGTGAAAACACTTCACTTTGGACAAATCCTGCTTCTTGCCTTTAGCACCAGATTTTGAAGGATTTTTCTTCCCCTTCCCTTTCCTTGCTTTGGCAGCTAAAGCGAAATTCTCTTCATCTTCATTCTTCGATGAAGATCCATCCTACCCCGCCTTATCTCCTCCTGCACAAGATTCGACCAAAGTCGCTCCCATCCCAGCAGTTTCTCCCATCCATTGAGAGAGTCTTCGTAGCTATGCAAACTCTTCAGAAGCCCAAGGAGAGCCAAGCTCACCAAGTCTTCTTCATCAATAGTAACCCCCACACTTCCCAGTTCATCCTTGCAGTGGACAAACTTCGTGAGGTATTTTGGAATACTGTCGCCTTTCTCCATTTTTATTTTTCTGAGCTTGTCTTTAAGCGCCAACTTCCTCTGGTAACTTCTTCTTTGGAACAAGTCTGTCAAAGCCTTCCACATTAAGAATGGAGTGGATTTCCCATGAAGGCTGGACACAATATGGTCCTTCACATCTTCCAATAGAATCCTTCTCATCTTTGCTGTCTTCTTTTGCCATGCATCAAGTAATGCAACATCGCTAGATCCCGGCTTAGGAACATCGATATCGATGAACTCCTTCAGCCCATTATCCTCCAGCACTGCCTCCATCCTATCCTTCCAAGCTATGTAATTCGAGCTCCAATCAAGGGCATACTCCAATATCAACCCGTTGAAAGACATTTCAATGTATACTCGATTTCTGCACCAAGAATCTTCTGTAGCAAATTCGAATTGTCCACCAGCACAAACTCACTTCACAATTGCAATCTTCAATCAACAAAGCTCCAATACCATGTAGAAATTATTTTCACTAAGCATGCATATTTCCTAGATCCACATGATCTCACACTATTTAACTTTATGCAAGATACTGAATCTATTCCACTTGTTAATCTTTTGCGGAAAAAATTAATTGCACACACATGTGAAGCATAAACAAAAATAATCAATCGCACATAAAACAATTTTTAACTGGGAAATCCTAAAGCTGAAAACCCCAACTATATATTATGTAACATGGAGATCATATGACAATCCTCATACAAAGCTTATCACAAGCTCTTAGTACAGTACAATCGTCATACACTAATCGGGACCAATCTTGCAAATCCATGCACCGATCTTTGCCCTCCTGCTAGCCTACCTCCACTGCGCAACCCCTGCTGAAGAATAGCTCTGAATGAATTTGAATTACCCTTGTGTTTACAACACAATCCTCATTGGAAACTCCAATGTGTGTGTGATGCAATCAATGCATCACTATAGTCACAACAGATAGTCTATCTCTCCCTTTCACCTATCTCTCCACTGGGTCTCCACTGAAACTGCCATGCATTGTAGTTAACTGCTATATTGTTTAGTTGATTAATGAGTTATTGTTTGTGAATTAATTAAATAATTAATTCACTCCACTCTCACTAGTGTATCAATAAGTTAGACTAGATACAACTAGCTCAACTGAGTCTAACTGAGTTAAATTGAATACAACTCCATAACTACTTCTTCCAACTGTGTCATAACTATGCCAATTGAGTTCTAACTAAGTGCTCCATGCATTAGCTCCAGTAAACCCTTGGGAATTGCGTAATTCCCTCAGTCCACTGATGTGCCACATATGTGCACTAAACTGAAGTGCTCCAAGAGAATAAGTTGTTGTTTAGTGTCTAATTATTATTAAGAGCTAATAATAATCGACATGCATCTATTTTTAGATCAAAGATCTATAAATAGACTTCGCCCAATATTCTAAAAATAGAATTTCATCTATTTTTCCAAATTGATCAACCATCCACAAATAGCATCCTGTAACTTCTGAAATATGATCACCATGTCTAAAAATAGACATAGTCTAAAAATAGACTTGCGCCAAAAATAGCCTGCGAGCCCACTTAGTGAAGGCGACTCTTTTCACTAAGCTCATCATCTTGTTGAATATCAACAAGTGGAATAGGCACGCGGCCACCAATATCTACCTGGATCATTCATACTCTACAATAGGTCAATATTCCTTTTAGAAAACCTATAAATGAACTAAATGCTCTTTTTTTGGGAAGGCATGGAAAGGAAATCCATATTTTTGTAATTGAATGTGAATTTTTTCAAAGGAATAAAGGTGAAACATTGAAGATGTATGGGTAATTAAAACCACCTCAACTCCAACCCCTGCCTAGATTGAAATGTCCGTTGATTTTATAGTGGGCCTCTTAAAATTATGGAAAAATAAATCATCATGGTGGTAGTTGACCATCATTCTAAATAGGCTCATTTTTTTTCTTTCAATTTTGAACCACTTATGCCCTCCATAATGGCTTGAGCCTTCATGGATCAAATTTTAAAATTACATGGCATGGCCACTTCTAATGTGTTAGATCATGGTTCCACCTTCACTAGAAATTTTTGGAAAGCCTTGTTTAATCTACAAATCAAGCGATTGAACATTAACACAAGTTTCCATCCCTAAACAAATGGTTAAATTGGGATGGCCATAAAATGCTTGAAAGCCTACTTATGATATTTTGTAGTTGATAAACAATACCAATGGGTTTAGTGACTACCACTTGCTTAATTGCGATACATAGCCAATTATCATAGTGCCACCAAAATGCACCATATAAAGTTATTTGTTTCCAAAAAAAAAAAATTGTTGATTCATATTTTTTAAGCTCATCTTATGTTTCAAGAAGTGGATTGCACAGTTATCAATAAAGAAATGACTCTTTGCACACTTAAGAGCAATCTCTTGTTGGCTCATAATTGAATCAAGCAATAGGCCAATGTACATTGGGGGATTATGTGTTCCTTCATCTCCGACATTATAAGCATGCCTCTCTTAAATACAAGTTCTCCTAGAAGCTAGCACTAAAATTGTATGAACCGTAATAGATACTCCAATAAATTGGATCAACTGCACACTAATTGGCTCTTTTATCCCATGATTCACCAGGTCCTTCATGTGTCCTATTTGAAGAATGTCATGTGGCCAAATTTCCAAATTCAAAACCAACCTTCTAGAACTTGATATGAATACTTCTATTTGGTTACAACCAAAGGGAATACTAAGCCACAAGAGAATGTAGGTTGTGACAATTCACAACTCAAGATGTCCTCATATAATGGAAGGATACATGTCTAGAGGACACCAATTGGGAACTACCAACAATTTTATTGTACTTTACACACCTCTATCCTTGTGGAAAACACTCTCTTGAAGGGAGGGCATATTAGGGCCCTACCCTAAATTCCCTAATTTGGGATACTTAGCTGTAAGTGATTAATGTTCAAATGCCATCTTCTTTGAATAAGGCCCATTAAGTAGTTAGTGGATAGTTGCTCAATGTAAAAGGTCACATTTATTAAAACCCATTATGCAGTTGATACTCATTAGTAATGGGACCACGAGTAGCTGGGGAACTATTTATAAAGATATAATGTTATGTAATGTCTTATCATATGTCTTTGTTGTGTTGGAGTTTGCACAAATAAGGTTTCCCATTTAAGAATCCCGTGTACATATCTCTCTTAGTTTCTAGATTATTAATACAAGAGTTATGTTAAGTAAGTTCTATATAATTGTCTTTATTATTTACAATTTCGTAATTTATATTTTTTGAATAATTGCTTGATAATCATTGTTTTCGTTGCTTAATTACATTACAAAAAGAACTTCTATTATACTAGAAAGACCTACCATACATAATGAAAACACTATTGAGAAAAAGAGATGCCAAGTTATCAAAATGATATTGGTTAGAGAGCCTATGTACATTAAAGCATGAGATGATGAATTGAAAAATTACACCTACATAGCTTTAAATGACTTACCAACAACCTATTGATAAACATCCTAGACATGTTGAACCTTTAAAAATTATTAAAATCATCAAAAAGACAAAATATTAGTGAGGTCAAATATTAAGTACTCTAACTGAAAAAATAAAATAGAATTCTGGCCAAAGCAAACTCTTAATAATAATAAACTATATATCCAATAGAGAGGAAAATATGCTAGTCTCCTGTAATTGTTACTTAGTAAAAAAATTGTAATCATGTAATAAAAATACCCTATCATTTTATAGGATTTAGTATTGCAAATGAAACACAAGTAAAAAGTGAATGGAATGTGAGGCGATAGAGAAATTAAGATTGAAGCTACCCAATACACAACAACAATCCCAAAGTTAAGATTAATGCTCCAACATGATAATCCAAAGTTGAGATTAAAAAAAAAACATGAAAGATATGCAAATATATGATGAAATTGATATTTGTAAGGGTCTATAAGCTTGACTAAATCTATATATATATCTCTATCACCCTCATTTTAAAAACTAAGTGATAGTCATAGTGAGTTTAACTAGATCTTTGTGTGCCTCAACTAATGATGATTTCTTAAATGGTGGAGGGCCTTTTAAGTCAACATAGGTTCTTCAAAGTAATATGTTTTCTTGCTATGCTTCCAACAATCTTAGCATTATAGTATTTGTTCATCCAATATGTAACATTTTACATTAATTAATGTTTTTGTGAGATAACTTACATGCGTCAGTGTTCATTTAAGATAACTTTAGAATATGCAAAAAAATAAAATATGAGAGTTAACATTGATAAATCATAATTTTTTTTTTAACTACACCAAATTTTAGGAGGTGAAAAAAGATATTTTCAAATACAAAAGAGAGTAAACACTCATAAATCATATTCTTATTTTTACGCTGTAAAGCATTCTTATTTGAAAACAACTCTCCTCAAATGCCACTTGTATAATTGTGTCTCGTTGATTTTAATGTTAGACTATTAAAATAATATGAACCTTGCGATCAAATATTGTTATTAATCAGTTAAAAAAAAAAAAAACGGTTTTAGTTACTCCCAAAGATTTAATGCCAGAGTTTATACTTTCATATTCTATGCCTCTTCCAAAAGTGATGTCAAAACCCCAGGGAGCTGCTATGCGCTCAAGCCTGTTGCAGCTGTGAACAGGACAACATCCATTCGCAAGTGATGAAGGTCACAGTGAATCAGTTGCCGCTCCTTTTTCGAATTGTTTTGGAGTTGCAGTTGGGTTTTAATCCAAGGCAGAAGAGAGCCTCTCCAAGCTTCTGAGGCTTGTATGCCAAGAATTATCGCTTTTCAGCTCCAAATTGCCAAGAAATATCGTCCCTAATACCAGCAAACAAAATTTAACTTCAGCTCAGGCAGGGAAAGATACGGTTGATACAGAGAACATGTCAACCGTTACACAAGCTTTCAATTTGCCGTGGAAGACTCTCTCTTCTATTAAGTAGGTGCCTTTCGATTTCTTAAACATTTGCCTCTGCGATTTTTGATGAATTTTCCCTTAATTCTTTTTTCTAATGTTGGGAATCTGCCTGCTCTCAGTGCCTTTAGTGCCCTGAAAAAACCCTTGTTACTTTTTGTCGATTAAGATGAGATGAAATTCCAGAAGGAATATGCAGAAAGAGCTGAAGAGAGGGAGGTTGAAGAATCCACTGAAAAAATCATACTGCCCACGCGAGACGAACTAGCTATTCCATCCGTGGTCGCTTTATACTCTCCGAGAGTCAAATTCATTGCTACAGAAGGCGACCTCACCACAATAAAATTGATGTGAAGGTTGCCACTCTTTAAAGTTGAATACCAACACTGTGAAGACTGCCACTCTTTAAATTTGAATACCAAGACGGACGTAGTTTTGAGAAATTTGTCATAATAATGTTATTTTTTAAAATTTTGTTTTTTTCTGTCTATAATGTTATTTTACAAGAAAGGGTCCTTGTTATTTATTATAAAAAAAACGTTTCAAAAAAAAATGTTTCAACAATGCATTATTTTTTTAAATGATATTAATTTTTTTACTCATGTTAATTTTTTAAAATTATATTTAGTGCTACAATACATAATTTTTTTAACTGAGACAAGAACGAAAGTTAGAGTTAGCCAGAGGTTGCCCTGCCTTTGTTATTGCTAGACATAGAAAACAGACATGAACATGATTCCAGGACGTAATTGTTAATCTGGTTGTGTTGCAAAGGAGAACAACGAAACCCTGCCACATGTCACAAACCTAGCTGTGCTCGGGAAGCAAAAGAGTTAAGAATGAACTTGTATGAAGTGGTTACCGTAGCGGTAAGCAGGCAAAGATTGGGGCGAGGATTTTGGAGATCGCCAGATCTAAGGGCATGATGAACTGAAGAGAATAAATAATTTATGTGAAATCAAGAATTGCGAGAAGTCGAAAAAGATTAATGGCAATTCCATTGAACTTGCAATTCAACATCTCAAATTTGTCATAATAATGTCATCTTTGAAATCTTTTTTTCTGTAGACAATGTTATTTTACAAGCAAGGGTAATTGAAATAATGTTATTTTATAATAATAAAAGTTTCAACAATGTAATATGTTTAAATGATATTATATTTTTTTAGCAATGTTAATTTTTTAAAATTATAGTTAGTGTTACAATACAGGAAAGGAGCTGACTCGATATTTTGCAATTGATAGTGAGTTAGTTCTACAATACAGGAAAAAAAATTATTATAGAAAGATTGTGTGCATGGTACCAGATTAACTCGATTATCGCTCATAAATTTACTGAATTTACACCTCCGATCCAAATCTTCATCATAAGATTCAAACTTGCTTAAAACTTAAAACACAAAACTCTGATCATCCCTTAATTTTTTTGCTAAAATTGAGAACTTTGATCTTTCCTTAAAATTTGGCATAAAATCCCAACATGCATAAAACTTAAAACTCAAAACTCTGAACATCCCTTAAATTTTTGCTAAAATTGAGAATAAAATTTTTCTAAAATTAAGAATGGTATGGTGAACGACAAAGGAGGATGGACAATCAAGTTTTGTGTGAGTTTCTTGGAATAGACTCATGACCATGAGTATGAGTCATAGTTTGCAAATCTACATGTCATTTATTGTTTGTATGTGTTGTAAGACCCAGAGAGGCATGCATACCCCTTTGTTATATGTTCCCTCTGTCAGCGAGTTTTAACACCCTGGAAGAGTGTGTCATGCGGGATGGATACACTTGGGTGGGCCATATTGGTTTTAGACTCCATAAGGTGAAATTTTAGATCAAGGGGGAGTTAATCAAGAGATTGGATGAACCATGTATGTGAAGGACTTCCTAGTAGACTGGCGGTTGCGGCGGTTGGAACCCATGCATTTCGGTAGATGGTTGTTCCTTTATATGGACATCAACAAGTAGTCATTGTAGATTTTGCAGATGGATATTGAGACAATTAGTCATTAAGGGGGAGTGTTGGAATATCTAATTTCTACTTGTCTTCAGTTAGAGTCTATTCCTATTTGTTAGGTTAGTTCCTAGTTAGGTTAGTTCCTAGTTTGGTGTGAGGTTGAGATATTCTCTCAACCAAATTATTGTGCGTCTAAGATAGCTTCTCTATCTTGAGACAATCCTCATGTATATATGTAACTCTATTTGTTTGATTAATCAATAGAGCTTCTATGCTCAGTTTCTAAATGTAAATGATGGAATAAAATTGTCAACAAAATTTATAGTGTGCCCTTGTGGAATCTAAATTATTTTAATAGTGCTATACTTTTTTATCATTTCATTGTTAATTTTTATCTCTATTAACTTTACGTTAAGTCCAATTCCAACCAAGCATTCTAAAAAGTCCAATTCCAACCCAGCATTCTATAAAGGTTTAAAATATAATTTTTATTTTTTTATTTATATTTATATCTTTGACAATAATTGAATTTGTCCATTATTTTAAAAATATAAATAATATTTATTTTTTTCCAAAATTTCTAAACTAAATTGTAAATTACAAATTTGTAAAGCTATCTAATCTAAATTTCAAAATAAGAAAGATATACAAAATTTAAATATCGATATATTATTAAAAAAATTGTGATATGTTTTCAAAAAATAATAATAATATATATATATATATATATATATAAGAGTTTTTTATAGTTTAAATTATTAACTATTTTTAAGTAAATTAAATTTTGTATAATTAACAGTTAAATAAAGATTGAAAAATTATTTTAATAATTAAGTTATTGAAAAAAACAGTACCAAATGAATAGCATTTTCAAATTACCATAAATTATTTTGGTCATTTATGACAAATGTTTAATAAAAAGATTAATATTTCAATTTTATAAAACTAAGATTTATATTTAAAATTGAGTTCTTAAATTATTATTTAATATATATTCTCATTGATTATGAAATATAATGCAATATTTTGATTATGAGATATAATGCAATATTTTAATTTGATAAATTTGAAAATTATGTTTTCTTAAATCAGTATTGTATAGTATTATTTTGAGTTGATTTGTATTTTCAATTGAATACAAATCTTCCTAATTTTATTTTTTTTTGTTAAAATTGAAAATTTTGGTTGTTCCTTAAAATTTGGCCAAACTCAAAGCCTTGATCGAAATCTTCATAGGCTTCCAAATTTAAAACTCCAAACTCTAATCATCTTTTAATTTTTTTGCTAAAATTGAGAACTCTGATCGCTCCTTAAAATTTGGCCAAACTCAGAGCCTTGATCCAAATCTTTGTCATAAGCTTCCAAACTTAAAACTCGAAACTCTGATCATCCCTTAATTTTTTTTGCTAAAATTGATAACTCTGATGGTTCCTTAAAATTTGGCAAAACTCAAAGCCCTGATCCAAATTTTTGTCGTAAGCTTCCAAACTTAAAACTCGAAACTCTGATCATCCCTTAATTTTTTTGTTAAAATTGAGAACTCTGATCGTTCCTTAAAATTTGGCCAAACTCAAAGCTTTGATCCAAATCGTCCTCGTAAAATTATAACATGCATAAAACTTCAAACTCAAAATTCTGATAATCCCTTAAATTTTGCTTGCTAAAATCGAGAACTCGCGTCCCTTAAAATTTTGCTAAATTTTGCTTGCTAAAATCGAGAATTCTGAAAGTCCCTTAAAATTTTGCTAAAATTGAGAACTCTGATCATTTCTTAGAAATTGGCAAAACTCAGAGCTCTGATCCAAATCTTTGTTATAAATTCCAACATGCATAAAACCCTTAAAATTTGGCCAAACTAAAAGCTCTGATCCAAATCTTCATCATAAAATTCCAATGAGCATAAAACTTAAAACTCAAAACTCTGATTATCCTTTAAATTTTAGAACTGTAATCATCCCTTAAAATATGCCCAAACTCAAAGCTCTGATACAAACATAAAACATGGATCATCCCTTTAAAATTTGGCGAGATTCAAAGTTTTATGGTTTGTTTGCTTCCCCACATCTGATCCTTTTTCAAGCAACGTCTCAAGTTCTATTCGTAGAAAATGGCCCATCAATTCACTAATCTCATCACTTTCTTATATAAATATAAAACTTAACTCTAATTTTATAGCAGAATCTTCAGCAGAGAAAATTAATTTTAGAAAGCCCCACTGCCCCACTTTTCCAGCTTCGGGAACAGAACCTCAAAATCCTCCATAGGCACATCGCAGGGTGGAAAATCCTCTAAAGTTATAGTTTCGCCATTATTCACATCTTCAGGAACAGAGTTCTGAAATACTATCTCTTGGTCGTCATTTCGGCATTCCCGTGGAAAATCCTCTAAAGTTATAGTTTCGCCATTATCCACATCTTCAGGAACAGAGTCCCAAAATACTAACATTGACAGAAGCTTACGGATGGTACACCTGGAAGCTTAAAAGATAGATAAAGGGGCCGCGGCTATGAAGATAATTTTATTGGTGAATTTGATTTGATGAGTCATCAGGATGACATGGCTCCTCATGGAACACGCTGAACACTTTCTTTCTCCATGCTTCTCAGATAACTGGGCACTTTTCCTGGTCGTCTGCTCATTCAAAAAATATCTCATTAACATTGACAGAAGCGTAGCATAGTTCTACACAGAAAATGAATGTACTTTCGTGGTGGAGTCTAACGGGGCAAATTTAAGACACTTTGTGGCAAAACCTGAAACGACGATTCTCTCAACTTCGCCCGAATCCAACCCCAACTCCGGTGGCATGGCATCACTTTCAATTCGAGTCATTGTAATTGTGTCAATGTCATTCTAATTCTGGCATGTTTTTTTTGGTTATTTGACAGAAATTTTGAGTTACAGTTATTAAAATTTAAGATTTTGGATTATATTGTTGAATTTAATTTCATTATAATAAAACAATTTAAACATTTTTATAATCAATTTTTTTGGAAAAATTTAAAATAAATAAAAACTAAATTCTTACTAAAAACAACTTTAATTACTAATTTATAATTTCAGTTATAGAAAAAAAAAACTCTAATTTTTGGTGGAGTCATTTAATGAGTAGGCAATTCTCCTTCAATTTAATTATTTTTTTAAAAAATATAAGTTTTTTTTTCAAATATTTATGATTTTTATATTAAAAAATATTATATTAGAATTTAGAGTAGTTTAAAGAGAGCAAAATCTTTACTGTTTTTGGAAATTCTGCCATGATTCACTGTTTTAATATTTATATAATTGAAAACCTTTACTGTTTTTGGAAATTTTGGCATGATTTTTGTTATTTGACAGAAATTTTGGGTTATAGTTATTAAAATTTAAGATTTTGGATTGTGGGTTTTTGATAATGTTGAATTTATTTTCATTATAATAAAATAATTTAAACACTTTTATAATCAATTTTTTTGGAAAAAAATCAAACAAATAAAAACTAAATTCTTACTAAAAACAACTTTAATTACGAATTTATAATCTCAGTTATAGAAAACCTTTTCCAACAAATTTATAGCATCAACAGTAAAAAAAAAAACTCTAATTTTTGATGGAGTCATTTAATGAGTAGGCAATTCTCCTTCAATTTAATTATTTTTTAAAAATATAGGTTTTTTTTTCAAATATTTATGATTTTTACATTAAAAAATATTATATTAGAATTTAGAGTAGTTTAAAGAGAGCAAAATCTTTAGTATAAGTCTCACCAAAAGCCAAAAAAACCTATCGCTTTCCATTCATTGTGAATGTGTATTAATTTTTTTTTATTTATTTATGTTAAATGTAGATGTTGTCAACTTAGTAAATATTGTGTGTATATTAATTTACAATAAGGAATACACAAAAATATTTATATAAAGCCTATTTTTTTTTAAATGTTAAATGTAGATGTTGTCAACTTAGTAAATATTGTGTGTATATTAATTTACAATAAGGAATACACAAAAATATTTATATAACGATGTAGTTTGAGTAAGATGTACATATGTTACTCATACCTCAAATCAAGGAAATAACAACTTTAAAAAACATATCAACCATAACCATGGCTTAATGGCTTATTAAGACTTTGGTATATTTGACTATAAAATTAATGTTATGGTGCAAACTATATCATTTTATTTTGATTTCTTTAGTATGTAAATGTAAATATGTGTAAAAATCATTGTGAGTATTAACTTTGATGATTTATTGATTTTTAAATTGAAATGGATAAATTATAAACTATGTAAATGTATTATGGTATTATGTTATTAAGAGAAACTTTCTACCCAATTGAGTTAACGGTGGAGCATAACATTGAGTATGAAACCACAAGTCAGAATTATTGAGGGAGTAGAAGTAATTAATTATGCTTGTAGTGGCAAAAAAACCCTACTAGAGCTTTGTGTCAAAATTTAAATTTAAAATGTTGCCTTACCTTTTTCGCTTCAACCCAAAAAATCAATGAATGAAGAACTTAGAAGTTGAAGTGACCACTTTCTACAATTAAAGAGGTTGGGTGGAGGCTGAAGTGTTCTTTCAGGGAAGCATAGGAAAGTACCCATCTCAAATTTTGAGAGTTGATCAAAGAATGGTGTGGGGGAATGGAAAAAGTTGAGTGAAACAATCACCTAATGGAACATATAGAGTTCCACACAGAGAAGAGGAGCACAAAGGTGTCTTGAGGAGTAAATTAGAGACTTGAATGTTTGTTTAATGTTATAGGTGACTAGAGTTCAATTTGGATATCCAACTTCATCCATAAAAGTGCCATTTGTGAATTAGACATGTGATGATGCATTTTGGGATTGTAAAGACCATTTTTTGTGTGGTAAATTCTTGTAGAAGAACCTTGAATCTGATAGGAGAATGATGAGGGACTACCTAAGTAGTCAAGGAGACCCCTCATGTTATTTCCCACCAGCTGGAGATGCATTTCAGAGTTCACAAAAGCCCTATAATTAGTGTGGAAGAGGGAGTTATTGTAACAACCCTGGTTAAAAATCCATGTAAAATTATATAAGACCATGGTGATGGGACACATATTCCAACTTGAATGTTGGGAAAAACATCCTAGCGGGTGTTTATTCGGTTTAGTATGGCTAAAGGAAATTGGCAAAGGCAATGGAAAAGGCTTTACAAAAGGAAAAGTGGCATTTTTTTATGAAAATAATGGAAAATAGGAGAAAATGAAAGTGCATTTAGGAAATTTTTAGGTCTAAAATGGGCATCCTAAGGAAATTATAAAATAATAGTGGAAATAAAAAAAAAAAGATTAGATTACATCATCAAATTTTAGAGAGAAAAAGGAGAAAACTACTTTTCAACTTGTAATTTTAACTTATCTCCCTATGAGTTTACTCAAATTTCGAGCAAGAACACTTGTTGGATGCAGAATTTGATTCTTCATCCAAGGAGTATCAATGTTGCATACTTCTGATGGACCCTACTACACGAAAAATGAGAAATACATGAAAAACGTGATTGCAATCACGGTTTTCATGTATTTCTCATTTTTCGTGTCACAGGTTCCATCGAAATTATGCAACATGGATACTCCTTAGATGAGGAATTAAATTTTGCATCCAACAAGTACTCCCGCTCGAAATTTGAGTAAAACCTTAGCAAGATAAGTTGAAAATATAAGTTGAAAAAGTAGTTTTATTATTTTATTATTTTTTATTATTTTGACTTTTTACCCCAAAAATGGTGAATAATCCCCATGGTTAACATCATCATCTTGAATCCTATTATTTCTTATAAAGTTTATTTTGGTTGTACATTTTTCTTAGAAGGCCCATTTTAGACCTCAAAAGTTCTCTAATTTGAAAGGTCGCATGTTGCATGTGAGGAGGAAAATAAACGAAAATAATGGAAAATGAAGAAATTAGAGGTTTTATTGATAAAAAGGCTTATGAGGATCAACTGGTAACCTTTTGTGAGTGAATTTTTGTAGCTCTCTCATTATTCTCTCTCTTTCATACTCTTGGATACTTAGAGTTTTCTTGGAGCACTATTGGAGAGTGTGCATACTT
Source organism: Pinus albicaulis (assembly GCA_034641835.2). Taxonomy (NCBI): domain Eukaryota; kingdom Viridiplantae; phylum Streptophyta; class Pinopsida; order Pinales; family Pinaceae; genus Pinus; species Pinus albicaulis. The sequence continues at coordinate 14,072 of JAXQQM020069876.1, forward strand.
GGTGATTTGGAGCAAGAAGGCAAGGGAAGAGAAGGAAATCCCAAGTGGACATCGAGCTCAGTAGCTACAGCAGGCTTTGATTGCAGGTACCGAGTTACAATTATGTTTTCCTCACTAGTTTTGGCATGCATGGTGTATGCATGTGGATTTTCCTAGCCTTGTCATTTCCTGGATAGCCATGGTGTTGTGGGTTTATTTCTATTGATTGCTTTTTGGTTGGTTCTCATAATTTCTTTAGTTGTGGGTTGAGTTATTAGTTCCTGGAAGCCTTGGTTGGACAAACACTTTGGAAGCTCGACGAAAAATTGTGGGTTGAGTTACTAGTCCTGGAACCCTTGGTTGGACAAACACTCTAGAATCCCTGGTTGGAAAAACGCTCTGGAAGCCTTGTAAAAGTTGGGGTTGAGTTATTAGTCCTGGAATCCTTGGTTGGAACAAACACTTTGGAGCCCTAGAACAACTTGGATAGAGACCAATCTGTGATGGTTGTGATGTCTGACCGTAAGGTGGAATCACTAGTTGAGGGTTGAAATGGTTTGGCCTCTAGGAGCCTTGGATTGGTTTTGATTGATGTGTTTGATGATATCCTACATTCATGCTTGGAATATGGCATAGGGGTGATTGGCTGAAGTGAGACTTGGCTCAACCAATCTATGGTCAGGTGGAATGTGGAAGTCTCATCTCTGGTTGGTTTTTACATTCAGTAATGAAGAGCTCATTCCTTTCGTATTTAGTATGCCAATGTATTGGTTTATGTATGGATTATATTGTTGTTGTATCCATTGTATTTATGTTGTTATTGTGTTGGTTATAAGCATGTATTTGATCAGTGATGATGTATGGATCTATCAATGTTTTTCCTTGTAAATTAATACACAATGTATCTATGGTCAAATATATTTTATTGCAGCTTATGATTTAAGGGAGTAATGTTTCTTAGTGATTCTCAAATAATTAAGAGACCCCTATGCTTAAATATGTTCTTTACACTTGTAGATTCAAATTTTGTGACATGTTTAACAAAATTCCTGTCATGGCTGGGAGGGATCCAGATGGGTTCTTGTTGATGTGATTTCTTCTGTATCATTGTTCCAATGTTATTTATCATTCTGTAAGTTTTCATGAAGTTCTAGGCAGTGAGCTGGGCTCTTGGCCTAAAAAGGTGGCTCAAATCCAAGAGTTGCAGGCACAAAATTGAGCAATTGGGGCCCTGGCCGCAGGATTATTGTGTTGTGCCTGCGGCTATAGCCTCCTAGCTACTGGTATGCAGTGTCATGCCTGCGGCTAAGGCTCAAAATGGTCAAGAAGTCAGTCTAACCCAGGGGTAAGGGGCTTGAAGGGTTTGGATACCTCCTGGGGATGTTCTTGATGTTGTGTAAGGTTTTTTTGTCAGGTTTCCATCATTTCCACTACCGCAACATCATCTAGTAGGGTGAATATCGTATTAGTAGCCTCTCATCACATGTTTACTTCGGTTGGCCAGTTACTCGAGTAGATGTTGTATGGGGGTGTTACATAGTGGTTTCAGAGCGTGGTTGCACTCTCCTTGGGTGATGTCTAGTTCTGTTCTCTTTGGGGTGTGTATAGTTTCCGATCTCTTTGTGTGATATCTGATACCACAGAGTGGTATGAGAGCATGGTTCAACCCTTATACTAGATGGGTGGTGTGTTGGTCATGATTTTCTATTGGTTGCATATGTCTTTCTCATAACTATGGTGTATTTGTTTGTTGCAACTGTGTTGTGTTGGCCATGGTGGAAGTGGTGTCGCCATGGAAGGGTTGATGGTGTTTTCGTCAACATGTTGTCATGAGTGTATGAATGATTATATGTTGTTCATTGTAATGTTCCCAATTTTAGCCTCAAGCTAAAATGGAACATTATAGTTGGCACTTTTTTATTTTGTTTAATAAAATGGGTAAGGAGACCCCTTAACCCCTTGGTGATAGAGAAATAACACTCCTTATGAGGAAGGAAGATAAATAAGAAGCTGAAATAAACACCTAATGGTGTGAACATGATGAGGATCACCTTGAGTTGGCCATCTTTGACCAAGTCAACAACACTGCCTTAGAGGGGTGGCTTACCTTAGAAGACAACGCAACTTTTGGAGGGAAAGCATTCAAAAGTGAATGGAAACCCTAAATGTGGGATGGTGAAAGAGAGTTCATTTTCTTTATAAGAGAGAAGATAGCAGCTCATTTGGTCATGTTTTGATTAAGAAATTTCGTAGTGAAGCCAAGGACTTGCACATCCGGGCTGTTTAGCAGGATTGCAGTGCTCTTAAGCACTGGGGGTGTTCCCGGTCGAGAATCCCCCACCTCTTCCTCAAGGAAGGATAGGATTTGAGCTGCATTTCCTCATTCTAGCATTTGGCCAATCTCACTCCTTCAGTTGCAGTGTTATTTCTGTAGCAAAATAGCGCTGTGTTGCAGGGGCATCAGTAGAGGAACTCTTAGAGCCTTTCTTGGCTTGCTTTTTTAGTGGGGGACTGATATTTCATTTGGAGGAGCAGCAGAGAAGACTCTTGGGACATATTTCATATCTGTGGCATCAGGCCACTCATTCACCATCTCCCACTGCGTATTCCCTTGGAGAAACTGTGTTATTCCATGAGGGCAGTGTTGTGAGGGGTTCTTGAGCTCATCGGGTGGAGTGTTTTTGAGTAAAGGGGATTAGCCCTTTTTCCTCGAGGACATTATCAGAGGAGGGCATCATCATTTCAGATCAGCCATAGCCTCCTGTTCATTTTGTTTCAGTTGCAGTGACATTTTGTTTGTCACTTTGTATTTTATCCAGCATTTCTAGCAATCTCCCTGAGATTGGCTAGAAATCCCATATTCAGCCCATTTTTCCATTTGTGGGCATTTATTTGTATTCCTTCAGCTACATTATCATTTTGTATGTATTCAGCAGCTACACCTCTCATAGGGACTACGCAGTCATTTCTCTCCGGCATTTTGTACAGCAACAACATCTCATGTATTACACTGCTTATTCATTGGAGGTTGGTTCTAAAAGCTTGAGGGCCTTGTTCCTCATGATATTTCTGTATCATCTTTCTGATATATTAATATAATTATGGCTATAGTATTTAACCTCTCATGATACATTCAGATTTGCAAAGTTTCAGATTGATGTTTTGCATATTGCTGTAGCTCACTCTTTGAGCTGATTTATGAGGTACCTAGGTTGGGAAGATCTATTTAACTCACCTAGATTTATTTGTTTCAGCTCTCTTTCTGCATTTAGACTCCATATTATAATTATGAAGGGATCCCAGCCCTGAGCAGCGTTTTATTTGCATAGAATTCCTTATATTGCGTTCCCATTGGAGGCATTACAGAAATTCCTTGAAGGGAAATATTAGCTTTTGACAAGTTCTATTGGCAGAGTTTGCTAGTGGGCCAGGTAGCCTCTGGATCTCATCCTTCCTTGTGAAGGTGATATATCCATTAAATTCCCCTACAGTAAACCTCTAAAATAGTTCAGTGTTGATTTTTAATACTCCTGGAGTTGGAATATTGGAATATCTTAAGATATTCCCGATAGAGCAAAAAGTTCCAGATTTGGAACATTACATTCATGCTTGTGTATTGTGTGTGCACACTTTCTTATATGTTGCTACATGTTTTGTATGAAGTACTTGTTTATTCTAGGTCACATATTGGTCGTGCTTCGGTGCTATCCATGTATTCTTGCTTGTGTGATGTCATACGATTCATGATTGGTTATACATGTCAAGTAGGTGCATATGGTCAAGTTTGCATTGGTTTGATTGAGTTTGTTGTGCATAAGGTCATTGTATGCAAGTATATCATCATGATGATATTTGTATGTTATGATGCTAATGTGTTGGATGAGATAGAGCAAGAGATGCAGATCATTAAGGTGATGTTGCAACAATGGACTTTGGGGTAAGAGTAAGTTGCCATACACGTATGCTAGTTAATGGATTTTTATATGCATTAGGGTTATATATGTGTTTTTCATTCTATTATTATCAAGGTTATATATGTGATAAATTCTAGTTGATCAGTGTAGTCATATGCATTATGGTTATGTGTATGTCTTTCATTCTATCGATTTTATGGTTACATACATGATTGATGTTAGTTAATTAGTGTGATCATATGTACATGCGTTGGTTAGTCAAGCATGGTACTAATTTTACGGTTATGTTAAATGGTGTTGATGAGCATGTTATATGTTAACTTGTTGTTGTTATATGTTAGTTAACTTAATGATTAGGGTTATAGCATTAATATCTTGATGTTATATGTATCATGCTAAATTGGATTGGCATAGGCAGATGGATAGGGTTACTACATTCATGTATGGGTTAATATATGGTGATGGTATGTTAGGTCCCTATATTACTAGTATAGTCCCTTATTTTTGTTAGCGTAACCCCCTTATTGTTATTATTGTACCCTTGTAACCCCCATATTGTTATTATTGTGCCCTTAAATTATTATTGTTAGGTCGGCTAGGATTACATTGTGGCCCCACTGGGATTACATTATGGCCCCATGGACTCCTATATATAGAAAGGAGGTTTTGTAAATTGTATCATCCAAGAATTGTTCATTTATGTAATGTATTGGTGGTTTCCCCCTCGAAGTGGCTTATTTCTAAGGCGTTGATATCTCTTTTCTTCTATTTTTGGAGCTGGTTACACAACATTTGGTATCAAAGCGAACTTGTACGACTCAAAATTTGGTATCAAAGAAAAATTGAATGTAAAATTATGGTGACAAGGAAGCCTACCACTCACTTCTATAAAGAAGGAAGTGTTGCTACGCCTAGATTTCCACAACCTACAAGGTTGACACCACCACAATTGGAAGAAAAAGAGCAAAAGGGATTTTTCTATAGTTGTGATAACAAATACACTAAAGGTCATAAGTGTGCTGAGAGGAGATTATTTTACATAGATTGTGAAGAGGAAGAATAAAATGAACAAGAAGAGGATATACACTAGGAACTAGCCATAGAAGGGGAAGAAATGAATCCGACCATATCGTGTAATGCACTAGCAGGAATTACCAATCCTCAAACTCTTAAGATAGAATGACATATCAAGAAGAAAAAGGTAATAGTTTTGATTGATTCAGGTAGCACCCATAATTTTATTCATAGTAAGGTAGCCAAGGAATTAAATTGTTTCCTATACCCAGCACCAGAATGTCAAGTGATGGTTGCAAATGGAGGAACTATAAATTTCTCTGGAAAATTCCATAATATCAAGCTAACCATGGGGGAATATGTATTGAATAGTCCAATGCTTTCCATTCCAATGGGAGGTGCTGATGTTGTACTAGGAGTACAATGGTTACAATCTTTGGGGGCGGTAGCTTTTAATTTTCAAGAACTTTTCTTGAACTTTTCTGGAAATTTTGGCATGATTTTTGTTATTTGACAGAAATTTTGGGTTATAGTTATTAAAATTTAAGATTTTGGATTGTGGGTTTTTGATAATGTTGAATTTATTTTCATTATAATAAAATAATTTAAACACTTTTATAATCATTTTTTTTGGAAAAAAATAAAACAAATAAAAACTAAATTCTTACTAAAAACAACTTTAATTACGAATTTATAATCTCAGTTATAGAAAACCTTTTCCAACAAATTTATAGCATCAACAGTAAAAAAAAACTCTAATTTTTGGTGGAGTCATTTAATGAGTAGGCAATTCTCCTTCAATTTAATTATTTTTTAAAAATATAGGTTTTTTTTTTCAAATATTTATGATTTTTACATTAAAAAATATTATATTAGAATTTAGAGTAGTTTAAAGAGAGCAAAATCTTTAGTAAAAGTCTCACCAAAAGCCAAAAAAAACCTATCACTTTCCATTCATTGTGAATGTGTATTAATTTTTTTTTATTTTATTTATGTTAAATGTAGATGTTGTCAACTTAGTAAATATTGTGTGTATATTAATTTACAATAAGGAATACACAAAAATATTTATATAAAGAGTATTAATTTTTTTTTTTAAATGTTAAATGTAGATGTTGTCAACTTAGTAAATATTGTGTATATATTAATTTACAATAAGGAATACACAAAAATATTTATATAACGATGTAGTTTGAGTAAGACGTACATATGTTACTCATATCTCAAATCAAGGAAATAACAACTTTAAAAAACATATCAACCATAACCATGGCTTAATGGCTTATTAAGACTTTGATATATTTGACTATAAAATTAATGTTATGGTGCAAACTATAACATTTTATTTTGATTTCTTTAGTATGTAAATGTAAATATGTGTAAATATCATTGTGAGTATTAAGACCATGGAAAATTGTTGATGGCGCTGGGCGGGAGAAGATGGGGTTTGAATGGCGAAGGGCGGGCGACTGCACAGGGCCTGCACGCCACTACAATTTCTGAACAGGCCAGATGGATTCAGACAGGGCTAAGGTCACAAGGAGATGATGGTATCTCTCCTTCTGCTGCTGTTGGGCTATCGTTTTCTGTATCTGAAGGCGGAAATGTCGGAAAGGTGGGTGGTGGTCTGTCAGGCAGAGAGGGAGCGGTTTCTTCGAAAAAGGGACTGTCAATCTCCGCGATTTCTGAAGAGAAGGAGCACGAGCTGCAGGGGAAGGGTTTGCCTCATCATTCAGATGCGGTTGAATGGGAGTGTGAAGCGGGTGATTATCAGAGTTATTATTGCTCTGGTTTTGTTTTGGATCAGGACCCTTCTGCGCTTTCGGAAAGAGGGGTGAATGGATTCAGTGTTAGGGAGAGCGGGAGAGGTGTCACAAATTTTTTAAGCCTGGATGAACAGAGTGGGAAGCCTGTCGTTGAAGGCTCAAAAGAGATAGGCTCAAGCATTGTTAGGGAGGCTGGAGAGTCGAAGAAGGGGGGCAGAAAAAAGAAGTGGATTAAAGTCAATAGAGCAGAGATAAACTACGTTTTGGGGGAAGATATTAGATGGGAGCAGGTCTCTCAGTTGGCTAGCAGAACTCTGGTAGGTAGAGCCATGGGGAGGTATTTTTCTCTGAAAACTGTTGTTGCCTAGGCTGAAGCGAACTGGAAAGATGACCTTGGTTATGTTCCGGAAGTGGTGTCCCTCTCCAAGGGGTGGTTTGCTTTCAACTTTCTGCTCCCTGAACATAACCAGTGGGTGTTGCAATGGTGTTGGGCACTGGATCACTCTCCTATGCTCCTCAAACAGTGGCACCCTCTCTTCGATGCTAGTAGGGAGAGGGTGGACTCTATTCCCTTGTGGGTTCGTATACCTGGATTGCCTCTTCATTATTGGACTGAGGAACACCTCCGAGGTATTGGTAATACGCTTGGGGTTTTTCTTGAGGCTGATCTCTCCTTCCTTCATACTAATCACAGGCGTGTTGCTAGAATATTAGTGGTGGTAAATATCAGAGAAGGCATGGCTGAATCACTGAATCTTAAGTGGGGGCAATATGTCATAAAGCAGACTCTGGACTATGAAAATGTCCCTTTCCGATGTCATCGATGCTATGCATACGGTCATCCTGCCTCTGAATGTGGTTTTTTCTCTCGTCCTGTAAAAAGGCGTTAGGTTAGTCGCTCTTAGGTGGATCCAAGATCGAGAGGGGATGGCTATGACCCTTCCAAAGCGCAGACTCTGTCAAATTCGTCTTCTTCAAGCACCTCGATCCCTGCTACCAATGGATCTTGCAACCCGGTTGATTTGGGCTTCCAGGATTCGGATGTGGGGTCTGTTCACCCTTCTGGGCAGGAGTCGCTCTCTCCGTTAACTGTTGATGGTTCGTTTCCTGCTGTAAAAGCCCATAGTCGTCACTATGGTGTGGATTTCCAGCTGAAGGATGATGGCATGTTGAAGGCAGTTTTATCTCTTTTGACTTCTTCTCATATGGGATCATTTCCATTTTCACCAAACATTAATATCTCTCTTAATTTGGTATCGAATTCAGTCCCGGCTGGTAAGGATGAATGTGGTTTATTACCTATTATTGCTCCTATTTTTTCCCAGCCAGCTCTACAAGAGAAGGCTACTGTCTTTGATCCAGGCGATGGTATGTTGGCTCCTTTGGAAACCTCTGTTCCTTTGGTCATGGGGTATAATCTGAGATCTAGTGCTAAAAAAGGTGCATGTGGTTTTGGGAGGGGGAAACCCCTAGCAGCTCGGGGCAGGGGTAGGATCTCCTTCTTGGCAAGAGCTCAGGATCGAGCTATGATGGATGTTCATGATGGGAGGCAGATTTCTATTGAAAGGGCGCTTAGAGCAAGACAATCCCTGAAGTCTGGTGTGTAATGAAGATCATGTCCTACAATTGCAGGGGATTGGCAGGACCCCAAAAGAAATATGCATTCAGGAGGATTATTTTTCTGGACTGTCCAGATTTAATTCTGCTTCAAGAAAAATTAGGTGCAGGGTCTGTGGTCAAAGCTAGGTTGGAAGGTTGGTTGCCTGGTTGGTTTTTTGAGACGTTGGATGTTAGAGGGAGATCGGGTGGGTTGGCTATGGGCTGGAATGAAAGAACAATCAAACCACTGAATTTCTAGGGTATGGAGTCGGTCCCGGGGTTAAATTTTCAGGCACTGGAGCTAGGTGAGGTTTTTAATATCTTTAATATCTATGGTCCATATCAAGATCGGATCCCTTTCTGGGACTCCCTTTTGGGTAACTCTCTACTCAAGGGGGATTCGATGATTTTGGGAGGGGATCTGAACTTTTCTTTGGGCCAGTCTGAGGTCTGGGGTCCTCATGCTCATACTGATTCATTGTCTGGGTACTTCACACAAAAATTGGTGGAGAATCATTTGCTCGATATTGAGCCCTTAAAGATGAAGCCCACTTGGAGGAACAATAGATGTGTTGAAGACAAAATAGCAAAGAGACTTGATCGCTTCCTGGTGGCTGAGCAGATTGTGGACAGACATTTTCAGATTAGACAGTGGGTTGGATGTGGGGGTGCTTCTGATCATTTTCCTATCTTCCTTGATTTAAAGAACGGGCCTAGGCAGCCTCCTAGTCCGTTAAAGTTTAACAATACTTGGCTCAGGGATGATTCTTTTAAAGCCCTTGTTCTTGCTAGGTGGATCCCTTATAGGGTTGATGGTACTCTTTCTGCGGCTTTTCATTTTGCTGAGAATTTTAAGCGTGTCAAGGAAGATGTGAAGACATGGTCGGCTGCAAAGAGATTGAGGGAGGATTTGGAACTGAAAAAGGTTGAAGAGGAACTCCAATTGATCTATGAGGGGATTGGAGGTGGGTTTCAAACACAAGCTGATAAAGATACCCTTGTTTCTCTTGAAAAAAGAAGGAATTCCCTTCTTATGGATAAGGAAGAATCTTGGAGGTTGAAAAGTAGGGCCACATGGTTGGCTTGTGGGGATGACAATACAAAATTTTTTCATGCTTATGCACGTGGTCAAAAGGCGGTAAATTCAATTTGGAGTTTAAGAGATGGTCAAGGCATCGAACATTCTACCTTTGAGGCTAAAGCAAAGCTGGGAGTTGATCATTTTAAGGCTCTATTTAAGGCTCCAGCTCATGCTTCTCTTGCGGAGGTTATTAGAGTGGCTCAACTCTTCCCAAGATTTGTGGAGGAGGCTGATAATTTATCTTTGATGACTGTGGTTTCAGAGAAGGAATTAAAGGAGGTTCTTCATAGTTTTCAAAAAGACAAAAGTCCTGGGCCAGATGGATGGTCGATTGAATTTTTCTTGGTTCTTTATGATGTGTTAGGGGCTGATCTGCTGAATGTAGTGGAGGATATCAGAATTTCCGGGAGGATTCCGGCTTGTTTTAATTCCACGTTCATAGCTTTGATCCCAAAGGTGGATAACCCTCTTTCTCTGGCTGATTTTCGTCCAATCTCTCTCTGCAACTGTATTTATAAAGTGGTTTCCAAGGTGATTGAAATGAGACTCAAGAGCATTCTGTCTTCCCATATTTCTGGGGAACAATTTGGCTTTCTGGATGGTCGTCAAATTCATGAAGCAATCGGGACTGCTCAAGAAGTTCTCCACAGCATGAAGACCAAGAACCTCAAAGGAACGGTGCTGAAAATCGATCTCTCCAAAGCATATGATTGGGTAAGCTGGTTATATATTCGTATGCTCTTGACTCACCTTGGCTTTGGCATTGGTTTTGTTAGATGGATCATGAGCTGTATCACTACTGTCTCTTTCTCTGTTTTGCTTAATGGGGCTGCATCTCCCTTTTTTCATGCTGAAAGGGCCCTTCGCCAGGGCTGCCCCCTTTCTCCCCTTTTGTGTTTATTAGTTGCTAAGGGCTTGAGCAGAGCTCTTAAGGAGGCCAAGAGTCAGGGCTCCTTGAAGGGAATTCAGGTTGCTCCAAATTTTTTCATCACTCATCTACTCTTTGTTGATGATGTTTTAATCTTCTGCTCTGGTTCGGTGCGAGATGCTGTCACTCTTGGTGAGATTTTGGCCCTGTTTAGCAAGGCCACTGGTATGGAAGTTAATGGTGTGAAGTCTTCCATCACCTCTCATCTTTTGAGGGAGGAGGAGAGACGTGAGTTTGAAAGGATTTTTCCTTATAACTCTGTTGGTTTGGATGATGGGCTGACTTACTTGGGGTTCCACCTAAAACCTAATGACTATAGGAAACATGATTGGAGTTGGCTGCTAGAAAAGTTGGAAAAGCGTTTAAGAGTGTGGTGTCATAAATGGCTGTCTAGAGCCGGGCGCCTGACTCTGGTTAAGTCTGTATTGGAGGCTGTCCCGGTTTATTGGTTGTCCCTTTCTTGGATCCCAAAGGGTATTTTGGAGGCAGCTAGGAGGATATGCTTTAGATTCCTTTGGAGTGTGAAGCAGGAATCTTTGGTGACCCCTTGGGTTAGGTGGGAGAAAATTGCAGTGCCTAAAGGGTTGGGTGGTTGGGGACTGAAAAACATTTTTCTCTTTGCTCAGGCTCTTGCAGCAAAGGGTGGGTGGAGGCTCATTAAAGTTGACAACCTTTGGACTCAGGTGATTACTCAGAAATATATTTCTCCTTCTTCTATTGTTGATTGGATAAGGAATCCAAGGAAAACCTCTGCGGGTGGTTCTGTGATTTGGAAGGCTCTAGTAAATTCTTTTCATATTCTGGAAACAAGTCTGGCTTGGGATGTGGGTAGTGGCAGAAGGCTTCGGGTTGGTGAGGATCCTTGGATGGGAAGTGAACTCCAGCATCTTCTTCCCAGACACACGGTTGAGGCTTTAAGGCAGAGGGGGATTACTTTTCTTGCTCAACTTGCTGATCCGGTTCGGAGAAGGTTGGGCGTTCAATCTTGGATTTTGGCCTCGTCTTTGGGTCTGGAGATTATGGATGAGAGGGCTCTGGCTGAATATATCAGTGCATTAAAACATGCTCATATTTTTCTTCAGGTGAGGGAGGATATGATTGTTTGGGATTTTGATTCGTCGGGGATCTATTCTCCTCGGGCTGGTTATAAAAAACTCAGTGTTGGGGCTGTCTTGGGTGAAGAGCGGTGGTGGTGGAAGAAACTTTGGAAACTAAATTTCCCTCCTAAGACCTGCATCTTTATGTGGTGTGTTCTTGAAAACAAAGTCCCCACTTGGGACGTCCTGCAACATAGAATTTTTCAGGGCCCTGCCTGGTGCTGTCTGTGTAATTCTGATGAAGAATCGGTAAACCACCTTTTCCTCAACTGTCCCTTCATTAAAGGGGTGTGGATGGAATGCACCAGGTCTTTGGGTTTTCTTTGCAGATGGGAGGGCTTAACTGTGTCACAGGCTTGGGATGCCTGGTGGGTATCTCATGCTGAGCAGAATCTTAAAGCTCTGCCTCTCCTTGTGATCTGGGGTTGTTGGTTGGCACGTAACAGATTACTTTTTGAGGGGATTTTCAGTACTCCTGTGGTCATTGGTGCCATGTCTTTAGGCCTGCACTCTGCTTTTCCTATCCACATTCGTGTTGCCAATCAGAGAGAGGTCATGCTATTGGACATTGATAGGAGAGTTCCTTGGGGCTTTTTTGATGGGGCGATGCAGCAAAACGTTTGTGGTGGTGGGGCTTTGCTGTTTCTTTCTGAAGCACATTGGTTTGAGATCGCTGTTGGGCTTGGGGAAGGAACAAATAACCAGGCTGAATTGTTGAGCCTTAAGATCCTTTTATTGTTTGCTGTGGAGAAAGGCTGCAGAAGGTTAAATTTCTATGGGGACTCCTTGAACGTGATTAATTGGATTAAAGGTTTTCAGCATTGCAGTGTGCACCATTTACAACATCTGCTTCGTTCTATAAGGGATATCCTCTCCTCACTTGAATCTTTCTTTTGTCAACATATTTATCGAGAAAATAATGATATGGCAAATCGAGCTTCTAAGAGGGGGATCCAGCAGGACATGGGTTCCTGGAGGATCAGGGAACAACAAGATGGCGCTATCTATGAATATTTACATATATCTTTATTTGACTGAGTGGCCACTGTGTTATTTTTTATGACAAGACAACATTTCGCCTACAAGAGGCACTCTCTTGATTGCTGTGGGACGGAACTGTTTTAACAGGCTTGTTTAGTTCTTGCTTTCGGGTTGCTCATACTTGGGGCACGCTGTCCCGTTTTATATGTTGCTGAATATTGCGCATTCTCTGGTAATCTTTCGCTTTACAAATCTGATGGGCTACTACAGAGGGCTGCCCCCTTTTTTATATGAAAACAGAGTCTACGGGACCCCTGGGCAGTGCTTTTGACAGTTAAATGCATTTTTTTGTTGAATGCCTCTAGTTTGGTTCGTCTGATTGTCTGAGCAATTTTCTGGTCCCTGCTGAGCAGTTGAAATTTCTTTCCTGACAGTTGCTGGATTGTTCGTCAGTAGAGCAGTGACATTTGGTTTTTTGTTTTATCAGCTTTCTCCAAAGGGTTTTTTGAACAGGTGGTTTTTTATAAACAACTTGTTTAAGCCAGTTTTTTATTCAGGTTCCGCAATGGCGTTACACTTTGCATCTGAATTTTGTAAACAAACTCTATGGGTTTGTCTTTCCCGAACACACATCTATGTGTTTCTCACTGTAATTTTGTACTCACCTGCAGTAATAAAATTACGCTTTTTTCTCGAGGAAAAAAAAATCATTGTGAGTATTAACTTTGATGATTTATTGATTTTTAAATTGAAATGGATAAATTATAAACCATGTAAATGTATTATGGTATTATGTTATAAAGAGAATTTTTCTACACAATTGATTTAAGGGCGGAGCATAACATTGAGTACGAAATTACAAGTCAGAATTATTGATGGAGTTGAAGTAATTAATTATGCTTGTAGTGCTAAAAAAACCCTACTAGAGCTTTGTGTCAAAATTTAAATTCAAAAATTTTGACTTACCTTTTCCCCTTCAACCCAAAAAATCAATGAATGAAGAACTTAGAAGTTGAAGCGACCACTTTCCACAATTAAAAAGGTTGGGTGGTGGCTGAAGTGTTCTTTTAGGGAAGCATAGGAAAGTACCCATCTCAAATTTTGAGAGTTGATCAATGAATGGTGTGGGGGAATGGAAAATTTTGAGTGAAACAATCACCTAATGGAACATATAGAGTTCCACATAGAGAAGAGGAGCAAAAAGGTGTCTTGAGGAGTAAATTAGAGAGTTGAATGTTTGTTTAATGTTCTAGGTGACTAGAGTTCAATTTGGATACCCAACTTCATCCATAAAAGTGCCATTTGTGAATTAGACGTGTGATGATGCATTTTGCGATTGTAAAGACCATTTTTTGTGTGGTAAATTCTTGTAGAAGAACCTTGAATCTGAGCTAAGTGAAAGGGATATGAATTAATACAATTTGAAGTGACATTAAGAAGGAATAATGATGAGGTACTACCTAAGTAGTGAAGGAGACCCCTCATGGTATTTCCCACCAGCTGGAGATGCATTTTAGAGTTCACAAAAGCCCTATAATTAGTGTGGAAGAGAGAGTTTTTGTAACAACCCTAGTTAAAAATCCATGTAAAAATATATAAGATCACAGTGATGGGACACGTATTCCAAGTTGAATGTTGGGAAAAACATCCTAGCGGGTGTTCATTCGGTTTAGTATGGCTAAAGGAAATTGACAAAAGCAATGGCAAAGGCTTTACAAAAGGAAAAGTGGCATTATTTTATGAAAATAATGGAAAATAGGAGGATATGAAGGTGCATTTAGGGAATTTTGAGGTATAAAATGGGCCTCCTAAGGAAACTATAAAATAATATTAGAAATAATAAAATAAGATTGGATTACATCATCAAATTTTAGAGGGAAAAAAGAGAAAACTATTTTTTCAACTTGTAATTTCAACTTATCTCCCTAGGAGTTTACTCAAATTCAGAGCAAGAACACTCATCGGATGCAGAATTTGATTCCTTATCCAAGGAGTATCCATGTTGCATATTTTCGATGGACCCTGCTACACGAAAAAAGAGAAATACATGAAAAACGTGATTGCAATCACGTTTTTAATCACGTTTTTCATGTATTTCTCTTTTTTCGTGTAGCAGGGTCCATCGAAAATATGCAACATGGATACTCCTTGGATAAGGAATTAAATTTTGCATCCAACGAGTACTCCCACTCGAAATTTGAGTAAAACCTTAGCGAGATAAATTGAAACTACAAGCTGAAAAGGTAGTTTATTATTTTATTATTTTTACTTTTTTACCCCAAAATTGGTGAATCATCCCACATGGTTGACATTGTTGGGTGCTAACAAGTGTCTTTAAAAACTCCTAATTGCCTCACATTAATTATCAACCAGGGTAAGTCTTTTTATCTCAAGTGTGTACACAATATGTGCAAGCTATTCATAAAAAGAGTAATGCTAAAGCCAATCATTTTAATATAGATGCAATCATAAATCTGAAGCTTAAAATAAAATGATTCACTAAGTATTATAACCAAGAACTGTGATTCATTCCTAATTCAACCAATTCAAATGACAATCAACCGAGAGCATCGAAGCATTAACCGAGCTCTTTCAGCTGGATCTAAGCTATCGAACAAAAGGAAAGCAGTGGAAATAACAGTTTATGCTTGGAGTAATCAAAGCCAATTATTTTTAATCAGCCAAATAATAAATTGGTAATGCACACTCAAGGGAATAAATACAGAAATCTAAACTATCAAAAGTATTTCACTGTAAATCATAAAAGCATAATATACTTGCAGTAAATGGAAAAGTATAGCACAAGAAACAACAACGAGATTCACCAGAGCCCGGGCCCTTAGCCGCTAGCGAACACTGCTTAGTTACTCCAGAACAATCGAATGAACAACAACGCAAATTATATATTAATCAACACAGTCACTACAATACAACTCTGTCTTTCAGAACTATTTTCTGTTCATTATCAAATGATACAAAAATGAAAGAGACATGATACAATATGTGATACGAGCTAATTTACATTCTCTGCTTTCTCCTATGTCATCATGATGTCCCTCTTCGTATTCTTCTCGTTCCTTTATAGCTAAAGGAGGAGGTAAATGCGATCCCTCAAGATTAGGGGATCTTGAGGGATTCATAACAGATTACTATCTTCAAACAGTTGGTCATTCTCACTGATTCGTCTTCTGATTTAACCGCCTTTAACACACCTTCTTTTCCTTTAGTTAGATCCTGCTGCTCCTTTTTGGGAAAAACTATTGTTTTATCTGTTATTTTCATCATAAAATCAATGGGAATTAGTTTGGATGGTTAAACTATTTCATTCATGATATTATTATATTATGACACAAAAATTCACAAAGAAGAGGAAAAATGACAATATTTGAGAGTAAATACATACCTATTTCAAGGCTCAACATACTCCCCTGCTTACCTTTTTTCATGTCCTCATGAAAAAAAAAAAATTATGATGCAAAGAAGTTAAAGAGTAGGCTAGAGATGGTATGTCTATAATAGGCCTGAGACCATGATGTCGTGCCAAGTGTGCAAAGGCTGCCGCTTCTTGTCCTTCAGGTAACTCATAGTCAGGATGATATCCCTCAGAAGGATACCAAATAATGGGGCTTCTATAGCAACATCCCACCCAATAAGGTCCTCCTCTTAAGATAAATTTGTCGTATCGGATTAACCATCTCGCAGCAGCTTTGAAATTTCCATAATTAAATAGTTCTCTGTCTTTAACACTGTTGCTTGAAACGATCCATCTCATTCTGGATGCAACGAGGGATCTTTCTTGAATGGAGAGGAAATGTGTTGTTCCTTCTAGCACAAGTTCCTTATGTATGGGCCCTAAACTCTTAGTCACACCCTCTTGTGTCATCAGTGCTTTATGCCTAGAAAACACTTGCAGAGGGTGAGTAGGTTCACTTCTTACCCAAAGATATAAGCTATGTTCCTGTCTTTGAATGAAATATAAGCCTTCAACCACTTGAGTTGGTTGACTGCAAAAGAAATAACAGTCTGAAATTGAACATCTCCAATAAAAGGGCTAGGATTCACATCCACTTCTTTATCTAATATGAAATTATGTAAATAAAATTCACAAAGAAGCCTTTGGACCTTAACTCCATGTATCTTACAAAAATTTATAAAATCTTCCATCATCTTCAACTCAATTGGCTTGCCGGCTCTAATATATTTGATTTTTAACAATAAATATCGTTCTAATAAAAACAAGGCATAATTCGTAGCAAGAGATCGACAAGTTAAGATATCCAAAGATAATGAACAAATGGTGTTCAATTGATTCCTAACGCTGTTCAGCTTAGTTTTCATTCTATTCATTTTTTCTTCTTCCTGTCTAGCCTTATCAAAAGCTTCATTCTCTACTAGAGTTAGTCCTCTCAATTGTTTTTGTAATTCTTGATATTTTTGCAGGGAGAGTGTCTGTTGTTGATGTTGTTCTAAAGCAAGTTGGGTTTGCATTAATTCTTCCTGAAGCTTTAAAATAATAGGGTCCTTCTTTGATGAGGAATCCTCAGATTTCTTCTCTGTTTGGGTGCCAATACTGTGAAAGAGTACCTTTTTAGTTTGTATTTGCTTATTGTGGGAGGACCAACCCTCTGTTTGAATAGCTACATTCACCATGTTCTCATGCAACTCAATCTGGGTGGCAATTGTCTTAGTGGAAACGAGTTTTGTTTGAATCCCCACTAATTTATTTTTGCATTTTAGTGTTTGTGTTGCTACAGAAGTCACCTCAGGAGCGATGCTCTGCATTTTACATTTTTTTATTTTTCTTCGTAACCTTTTAACTGTCTTTTGGAGGTTTTGGTATTTTTGTTGCAGCTTCTTAAGTTTTTCTCCGACTCCTTGATTCTTTCAAGGAGCGTCTGTTCCACTAACAGGTTTATCAACTGTTTCTAAGGCTGCTTGTTGGCCCTCAGAGCTGTGTTCCAAAGGAATTGTATTTCCTGACTAATTTTCAGATTCGCGACCAATCTACAGACTTTTGTGGGTCCCCTTGGCTATATTCTGACAAAATTGTATCACTAGACTGTTTATCAGATTCCTGTGCAATTTTCTGTGTTTGCAGCCTCTTGTGATGGAGGAGTTTCTATGTGCCCGGAATTCTCTGGGGCTTGTGTTTCCAATGTGCTAGGACCAAATGGTCTTCCAAGTTGCATGTACACATCGAGATTCGCTAGGACTTCGGCCATTCCTACCTCAAAATCTGGCCCTGCTTCAACTTCTAATTCATAATTTTGTTCTTGTTCATCAGGCTCTGATTCTGGCTCAGCCTCTTCCTCGGGTTCTTCTTCTTGTTTTGGTTCTGACCCGACCCCTTCTTCTAGTTCTTCCTCTAAACCTGGTGTCTCTTGTTCAGACTTAGAATCCCCTACCCTAACTGGGTTGGATGTCTGTGCAGGTTGGTTGTTTTCGTCCTATAGGTTTACAAACATCCTCTAGGCTAATTCGATTCTTATAGACCTCCTGTGTTTGTGAGGTTTGACCCTTGGATGAGCAGTCCTTTTTCTTTTTGAGACAGGGTTTTGCTGACTCGCTTCTGCAATTGCGGGGTATTGAATTATAGGGTTCTATATGATTTCTAGGGCCATAATAAAACCATCCCAAGTCAAGTCGTATTGGACTAGGCTATGAATAATGATCATTCTAATTAGTCCATGGTTACTTATCACCATTTCAGGGTGCCTAGCCCGTATTATTCTAGTATTAGTATCACGAAATAAAGAATTTAAAAGGGATGGAAAATTAACAGTAAGTTTTTGTTTTAGAACAGCTAGGAGTTTGAGTTGTTGTGGCCTTACCACATCATAGCGTCTATCACAGGTAATGTATTTATGGATAATGCTCGATAGTTCCCTCCATGGTTCTGCGAGAGAATATGGTTGAATTCCTTTTCCTTTTCTGAACAGTTGTTCACCTTCATCTTTGAAGGTTTCCACTGCGTCTTGTATCATTACATGTTTTTGTGCCCATGTGGTGCCTTCTGCCGGCAGCCCAGATACCTCAGTGATTACTGCGTCTGTAATTGTAATCCTTCTGCCTTTTACCATGGATTCCTCATTCTATAAATTGTGTAAAAATTCAATAGTGATTTCCTCATTTGAAGGCTAAAACCTTGTAAGATAGGACATCCATCCTACTCGGATCGAAATTTCCCTTGCTCTGTCGGAGACTTGTAATACTAAAGGCTCATGGCGCAATGTTTTACCACCCACAGTGTTCGAATTCTCCCTACGTTTGAAAAGGATGAATGTAATGGGAATATTCAACAATACTGAAAAGCACAACAATAATGAAAAGCACAGTAATACTGGAAAGGACAACAATACCGAAAAGAACAAGAATATTGAAAAGCACAACAATATCGAAAAGCACAACGATACTTAGAGCAATAGAAACAACTGATGTTATTTGAAAGGTTGGTAAATGATTTTCACATGCCTCATAATCATGGGATAGCTTGTCAGTTAATGAAATAATGACAGCTCCTGCATAAGTTGTTGGGAAAAATACTGAAAGGGGGGGGGTGAATCAGTATTTAGGACTTTATCAAACTTTTTACTTTTTCACTCTCTAAAACCCATACGCTACTTGGCTGAAGCCAACTAGCGTATACACGCGGATATCCTTCATAAAACTCGCGTATACACAGAGATCTAATTATGCCATTAATTCTTCACTTATATCATGCCATCATTCATTCATTAGATGTTCAACAAACAGTAAACATGTGCAGTAAAAACAGTATAAACCATCACACATAAGCATCACACATGAACACCAGGATTTTAGGTGGAAACCCAAGTCGGGAGAAAACCACCGCTGCAGTTGCTCAGCCTTAAATATTTTATTATAGAGAAAACATATTACAACATATGTGCTTTCGGCGTAGCCTTACCAAAGACGTTGTGCACCCAATTGCCATTGCCATCACCTCTCTCCCCGGAAGGGCCACGACCCTTGCTCTCGTTTACCGCCTCTCCAGAAGGAGCCACGCGACCCGCGGATCTCGTTTACCAGCCTTCTCCTGGTTTACCAGCTTCTCCGGAAGGGAGCTACGACCCCCGATCTCGCTTACCCAGCCTCCCGAAGGGAGCTAACACCCCCCCGATCTCACCAGCCTCACCTGGAAGGGAGCTACGACCCCCTGATCTCGTTTACCAGCCTCACCTGGAAGGGAACTACGACCCCCTGACTGAAGGCTACAACCCTCAGCACCTCTATGGACCACGTTTCATCAATTTTCACATTGGATCCAACAACTCAAATAGAGTGCAACTTGTAGGCCTCGTTTCATAATATTTTCAGACTGGACCCACTCTACACATTTAAGCTTAATCATACAACCAAACTGATACAGACAACTCAGAACTGTAGAATACAGATAGCAGTAACACAACAGAACAGATCAGACATTTCATACCCCATACTTCAGCAAACCCTAGTTTTCATACGCGCTTTCCTTTCACTGATCCCGCGTATATACGCGCCTTCTACCATACAAACCCGCGTATACTTCTGTACATATTATAGAGCTAATTTCACTGCGCATACGCGCTTTCTCTTCAGCTAAGCCGCGTATATACGTGCTTCTTCTACGGAAAACTAGCGTATGGTTCTTCATACATTTAGGTCATTGCAATTCTTCAGAACAGAGACATCACACAGATTTTACCCTTTACGTCAGACAGATGTTCGCCTCCTCTCAGATCTAATCATTCCATAAACAGATGTAGCAAATACAAATACATTTCAGATCTAGATTCCCTTCTTCATCATTTTCTTCATAGGTGCTTCATGCATTCAGATCTATCATTCAACTGTAACCCTTTCCATTCATATATACTTCAGAGAGAAGCATTCATTCAAGCTCAGACATCTTGCTCCCACACACTCATCATTTGCACAATGAATTTCTTCTCTTTATATAGGTTTACCCTTTTTCAATACCATGAGCCAAAACCACATTACTTCCGATGGTATTCCCGGATTATGCCATTTAGACTTAATAATTACCCAATACAATGGGTCAATACCATGGTGGTTACCCCCGGGTTTTACATTAATGCGCTTTGACCATACGCGACTTGGCACGTTGTTTCCCCGTGCATACGCGACTCTACTAAACAAATCCGCGCATGCCTCGAGACATACTCTTCATCATAGATCTAGCACATATTGGAATTCGTAATTTCTATTACCTTCTGTACTCTCTGTAGATACATCAGATTTACATCTTTTAACAGGTTCATCAAGACATATTCTATCAAGCACAACTTCATCAAGTGGGTTGCCATTCAAGGACAACACTCTATCAAGTGGGTTGTCATCAAGGACAACACTCATCATCATATTACCAAGTCCATCAAGTCAATAATAACTTCATCAGGTGGATTGCCATCAAAGACAACACATGCCAACAATATCATAACTTCATCGTCATTAAGTGGGTTGCCATCAAGGACAACACTCTGCATCATATTGCCAACATAAGTGTAACGGGAGTCCTCTTCCCCTCTGAAATGAGAGGTTGCCTTCGACCGACGAGACGAGAAATGGCTATTTCGGCGGCATGATGTAAGGACGAAGAGTACAACCATAATTGGAACAGAGTATGCAAATGATGGGAGGATAATAGAGGTGGATAGAGTAAAATCGTGGTGTATCATGATAATAAGTGATAAGAGACAAGAAGCTTTGGTTCATGATGGGTTAAGTAATACAAAAAGGAACATCAATACGCAAAAAAGGCTTTGCTGACTATATTCTAGCTATGTATGATATGATTGAGTAAAAACATAAATGCATGCATAAAGGTTCAAAGTAGGGGAATGTTTAGCAGAAATAATCTATCGAAAAAGGATAAATGGGAAGAGGGTATTATAAGAATTATTGATTGTGGAAATAAAACTTCAATACCATAAGAAGAGCTTCTATTGCTAGTATGCATCCATAGCCTCGGCAGAGTTTCTTTTTAACCAATGTGAGCCAGGATCCTCAATTTATAATTGAAAAATTTTTATTACTCTTTCTACAGAAGAGACCAGTGTGCTGGTGTGGTAACCAGATAACCACACTGCCATTCACTGGGAAGTAGAAAAAATGAACAGGTCGGCTCGTGATGAGACATCCTATTCCAAGGATGGTTTAGCCATCCAATGGATCATAACCCTGGTGTGGTAGCCATAGTGGAAATGTCACATTACTATGTCCCTATGGACATGGTAGGCTAGCTCTTAATGAGACCCCCTATCCTCTATCTGTAGATAAAATTTAGTTGTCATTACATACTTTTATGATAAATAGAGGGAGGCTAAGTACTCCTTAAGAGTAGGGATTGTGTAAGAAGTTGAAACATATCAATAATAAGAAAAATTGTACCCATAATCCCTTTTATAATAGACAGAGAGAATTATAACCAGGAAGAATAGAACCAGCATGGTAAAGATGATCAATCAATATCATATATAGTAGATATCAGTACATTAAAGTAAAATATAAATAATTGTGTCCCTTTCAATTGTTTTAAGTATATCATCAAGAAGTTGTCTTTGTCAAAGATCACAATGTTAAAAATATTCAACTGCTTTAATAAAATCCATAATTCTTATCCATATGAAGGTACTGTACTCAAGCCATAATGAGGCATAAGAGGAAAGAGTTACTTGTGAAATATAAAAAAAGAGATGCTATTTATAACACACAAATATTATACAAGAAACAAGAGTGTTGTTCAAAAATTGGAAAAAAAATCAAAAAAAGAATGTTGTTCTAAAGATGGAACAACAAAATCAAAAAGTGTTGTTTCGAAGATGGAAAAACAAAATGAAAAAGTGTTGTTCCGAAGATGGAACAACAAAACCAAAAAGTGTTGTTCCGAAGATGGAACAGCAAAACCAAAAAGTGTTGTTCCAAAGATGGAACAACAAAACCAAAAAGTGTTGTTCCGAAGATGGAACAACAAAACCAAAAAGTGTTGTTCTGAAGATGGAACAAAAAAACCAAAAAGTGTTGTTCCGAAGATGGAACAAAAAAACCAAAAAGCATTGTTCCGAAGATGGAACAACAAAATAAAAAAAGTGTTGTTTCGAAGATGGAACAACAAAACCAAAAAGTGTTGTTTCGAAGATGGAACAACAAAACCAAAAAGTGTTGTTCCGAAGATGGAACAACAAAACCAAAAACTGTTGTTCTAAAGATGGAACAACAAAATCAAAAACTGTTGTTCCGAAGATGGAACAGCAAAACCAAAAAGTGTTGTTCCAAAGATGGAACAACAAAATCAAAAAGTGTTGCTCCGAAGATGGAACAACAAAACCAAAAATTTATGTTTCAAAGATGGAACAGCAAAATAGGCAGAAAAAAATGAATCAACAATCATATTTATAGTTTTATAAAAGAAATGAATTTTTACAAAGATGAAGTTGTGGAAGGATTATCTTTTGTAGCTAAAAATTGCATGGTGGAGTCTTTGCGTATCTGCTGACAAAAAGATTCTCTTGTAAGCAGTCTTTGGTAGAGGCACACCCGATACCCATTTTCTTTAAAGGAACAATCAGACCCATCAATGGTGGTCAACGTAAGGGTGCCATTGTCATGTACTTCCTTTATTTCATAGGGACCTAACCACCTAGTCTGCAATTTACCAGGGAAGTCTTGAAACCTGGAATCGTAGAGAAGTGCCCAGTCGCCCTCATGAAATGTCTTTTTCTTGATCAAAGAGTCATGCCATTTGGCTCTTTTTTGTTGAATAAGTGCAGTATGTTGCAGAGCCGAAAGCCAGATTTCGTCTAATTCATTTTTTTGTTGTAATCTATTAATATGCGCTTCAGTTAAATCCAGTCCCACTTCCTGGGCTGTCCTTTGTGTTTGTATCTCAAAATCTATGGGAAAAATAGGTTCCTTACCAAATACCAGCTGATATGGGGAGTATCCAGTAGTATTCCTCCAAGTTGTGCGATATGCCCACAAAGCTTCTAGCAGTCGAGTAGCCTAGTCTCGTCTGTGTGATGAGACTGTCTTCATTTGAATAGTTTCAATTACTTTATTGGTGCTTTCTACCTGCCCATTCGCTTGCGTGTGGTATGGAGAGGTAATTTTGTGAATAACATGATGATTTTTTAGTGTAGCAGCGATCTTGTGGCCTACAAATTGCATCCCTCGATTAGTGATTACTTATCTGGGTAAGCCATATTGTACAAAAATTTTGAAAAGAAAGTTTATCACAGTTTCTTCTGTGGCTCTTGGTAATGCTACTGCTTCTACCCACTTAGTTAAGTATTCTGTTGCAACCAATATATATGATTTCTAGTTTGATGATGGGTTGATTGGCCCTGTTGGCCACCTATAAAATTTGTTCTATCAAAAGGTGTCCAAAACATTGTTTAGCCTTCAAGAAACAGTTTCATTGCCAAAATGTTTTTCTTGAAGCCTCTGGAAGATCTCATGCCCTTGTCTAAAAATATTCAATGCTGTTTTCCTTCACAACTCAGAAATTCTGCTGAAAACTCCATGAGAAAGACTACTGCAAAATCCCCTTTCTCCCCTCCTCCACTCAGAAACTAACCTTCATCTTTTCCCATCATTTTCCTCTGTTTTCCATTTTCCTCATCTCCCCTTCATAAAATGGCCTTTGCAGAGTTTAAAACTCCTTTTTGAACTCTGTCGAAAACCTCAAACCCTTTGAAAACCATTGAAAATTTATGAAAAAACCCGTTTTTTCATAAGGGTTTAAGCCCCTTTGGGCCAAGTCTCAACCACTTCACCACCATGCGCCTTGGTGTTGGAACCAAGCGCTAAAACTTTCGATGCTTATCGCATCGGAGAAAATCCAAAGCGTGCAAGTCTGTTTCATTGTGTTAACAAAAGTCTCGATGCGATTAGCCCTGTGTGTCACAGCCCCTGATCATGTTGTTACCTCATATAACCCTTTGGGCCTACAATCGGGCGCTAAATCATGTTATATATATTTTTCCGCCCCGATCTACCAAAAACTTTGTATTATATTAAACTTTGGGTTTTTTATGCATTATGAAAGGTTTCCGCCAGTTCGCTTTAAAAGCAATCCCCGTCGTTGATCATAAGCCGATCAAACGGCCAGCGCTCAAATCGCATCACAAAGTTTCATCGCACATGTTTGGTTGGTTTCCCTGATCGGTCATCCCTCCGATTCGCTCCCCACCATTGATCTGATCCTCAGATCAACGATCATCGCTTAATCGCATCGACCCTCATGATCATGCAATCGCATCGGCAATTTCCATCGCACCCTTTTTTTCTCCCCGTCGATTGCGATCCCCCGATTAGATCTGGATCGCCCAGGTGCCCAGATCGGACGGCCCACATCTTTCCCACATGATTTCATCGCCTTTCGCCCTTCCTCTGTATGTCTTTCGATTAATCCCCACCGTCGATCTCCGCGCGATCAACGGATCTGATTTATTCTCTCCCTCCATTCTCGTTTATCCTCTTCTAAATGAATCCCAGCCATTGGATGATGCCATCCAACGGTCCTGCTCTCTTCCCATGCCTCTGAAGCAGTTTAACCAAAAACGCAGGATTTTATAATATAGTTCTGTATTTTGCAGGTTTCAATGGTTTGTCCATTATAATGAAGAAAGGCTGAAGGCCGGGAATGACGATTCTCGTGCCTTTAATTAATCATAGAGAATCATTCGCTCAGCTCAAAATCTGTGTCTCGTCAATGTTTCATGAGGCATTGATGCCATATGAGCCCCGCGTGGCCTGCACATCAACAAGAAACATCAATACACAGAAGAAACAAAGAGTATCAGTGTCAAAGACAAAACATACTAGAACAGAAGACCGAAGACACTGACCGAGCGTGATCTGTCCTAAAACACTGAACTAAAGTGAATTAAAAGTGTTTTAGGAAAAGACAAAGACATCTGTCGATCCAAGAAAGCCTCCACCACTTGAAGCAGAGGCCAATCGAACCCTCTCTAGCTCCTAAAGGCACCTGCAGCCTCACGGTAATCAAAGAAGGCTTAGTCATTACTTGAACAAGAGGTGTTTGCCTAAAGACGACCGAACAATTAATACAAATCAAAGATCTTATCTCTAATTGTCAGCAAAACTATTTTAAAGATTAAGAATAGCCCAGAAGCCAATCTCTTCGATCATTAGGCCTTGGGAGAGCAGAAACAGAGTTACTTCAACATGACACCGAGCCTCAAAAGTCAAAAAAGGCTCTCACCGAGCTTAATTCATAAATGTACATCAATTTAATATAGACAGGTCATCTGTAAATTACTTCATCGAGCCCCTCAAAGGACGAGGAGTCATTAGTCTGTATTAATTGATCCAGGAGATCTTTTATCAAATCCCACCTCCTCATTCTTCTATAAATACTTCTGTACAAGATGAGCAAATGTTGGTCTCTGGACATCTAAATGCATGTAATAGTTTCTGAAGCTACTGATGCCCTGTGTAAAACTTGAAGATACATAAGCTGATATGGGAAGTTTGAAGTTGTAGAGACCCACCGGGCTTGTTGATTGTAACTGGTTTGAACATCAAATACAAGCTGCTGATTTATGGGATCCTGATTTGTGTCAATGGTGATGTGTTCCTCATTGTCAATTGTTATTTTCTTTAATGCCTTCACTCTATCCACTTTCTCTGATAAAGAGCAGCAAACATAGAGCTAGGATTTACTATCAACAGTACCCTACTCTTACTGAAAGCTTTACTTCTATTTTTTCTTCATTCGAACATTCTCCTTAAATAGTATATTAAAGCAGGTTGGTTTAAAAGCACTTGCCTGATCTAGATTGCTCTTTATGATGATTATTTTCTGTTTTTTCCTTAGAGTATATTGAAGAAGCTAGTTTCAAAGAACTTGCCTGATCTAAATTGCTCTTTGTGACTGTTATCTGTGGTTTTATTATTGAATATGCTGAAGCAAGATAGTTTAAAAGCACTTACTTGATCTTAGGCTGTTCACTGTTCTACATTTGTTTTTCTCTCCATTTCCTATCTGTTTCATTCCATAAAATCAACTTAAGAGATCCTATTGACATAAGTGACTTGCCTCATCGATCCTTCTTGAACCTTGTTATCCAATTAAAATCATCCTACAACTCCATAGCCCAATGGGTTAAAACTGTCTTTGCCTTTTCTGTCAGCCGAATCATTCCTTCACTTGTAGACATCTTCACCCTTTATTTTGAACTGCCTTCACCTTCATCATGTCTGCGCCCAACCAAAAACAAAAAAAACCCTTGCTCTTCATAACTTGCCTAATATCACATTTCAGCTTTTAAAGATCACATCTTTAAACTCATTCATAGAGATATCCCTCTCTGGATTCAAGAGGGCTAGATCCTAGAATCTTAAAGCGGTTTGATGTTCTCCCTGCAGTTGGACTTTTGCCAATCTTGCTAATTACAGGGTGCTAACAGGCCCAACAAAATCTAATGCCCAATGCTCAAAAGGTTCTATGATCAGCTGTGGGTGCAGGGGCATTTCATCAGATTGGCCAGGGTGGCCCATCCTTTGACAACTATTGCAGGCCTGAAAATTTTTTTTAGCATCCTTCAAAATCATGGGCCAGTAGTAGCCCATTTGTAAAATTTTGTGTCTAGTTCTGCGATATGCAAAATGTCCACCGTAAGGTCCACCGTGGCAGGCTTTTAAGATATCATAAATTTCGTCTTCCATAATGCACTTGCGGATATGAATATCGGCCCCTGTGTGAAAAAGGTATCCTCCAATCCAGGAGACCCGAGTGCTGCGCTGTACTATTGATTTCCTTTCTTTGGGTGTCAGATGTTTAGGTAGTTTTCCCACTGCTAAATAATTCGCCACATCTGTGTACCATGGTGTTTTCACGGTTACAGAAAACAGGTTTTCATCCGGAAACTGATCCTCTACTGATATTGCATCATCCGTTCTTGGCACTCGAGAGAGGAAATCTACCACAAGGTTTTCCTTCCTTGGTCGATCCCTTATAGTTACATCAAATTCCTGCAAAAGTAGCAACCAACATGTCACTCTTCCATTCGTAATGGGTTTATTAGCTAAGTATTTAATAGCAGAGTGATCCGTATACAAAATTATAGGGTATCCAGTTATATAGTGTCTGAATTGGTTAATAGCATAAATAATAGCTAAAAACTCCTTCTCTGTTACTATGTAATTCAATTTAGCAGGGGTTAAGTTTTTGCTAATGTAATATATAGCGTAGGGTTTCTCGTCTTCTTCTTGGCCAAGAATTGCTCCAATGGCTGTGTCTGATGCATCTGATGAAATCTGGAATCGTATATCCCAGTTCAGACCTCGTAATACTGGTGCTGTTGATACTAGCCGTTTTAAATCTATAAAGGTAGTATCACATTTGTCAGTCCATATGAAATCACTGTTTCCTGTTAAGGCATATAATGGTGCAACAATATGTGAAAATTTCTTGATAAATCTACAATAATATCCAACAAATCCCAAAAAACTACGTACCTCTGTTTCAGTGTAGGGAGTAGCTAATAAGAGAATTACCTCTATTTTTTCCGGATCTACCTGAATTCCAGCTGCTGAAATGTAATGACCCAATATCAGGCCTTCTGTCACCATCATATGGCACTTTTTGTGATTTAAACATAGGCTGGTAGCAATACATCGTTCCAGAACTTTTTCCAATGTATGTAATGCCTGTTTAAAGTCATCTCCATAGGGTGTGAAATCATCCATGTATACTTCTAATCCTTAATTTATCAAGTCTACAAAAATATTGAGTATGGCTCTTTGGAATGTGGCAGGTGCGTTACACAATCCAAAATGTAATATCCTGTAGGTGAATGTTCCCCACGGACAGGTAAAGGTGGTCTTATCCTGGTCTTCAGGAGCAATCTGAATTTGGTTGTAGCCACTGAAGCCATCCAAGAAAGAAAAAAATTTCTTCCCTGCTAGTGTATCTAGGACTTGATCAATAAATGGAAGGGGAAAATGGTATTTTTGCGTTGCCTTGTTGAGTTCTCTATAGTCAACGCATATTCGCCATTTCCCATTATTTTTGGGAACCACAACTAATGGAGAAACCCATTTATTGTCAGATATAGGATAGATAAAAATTCACATCTAACAGTTTTTGAAGCTCTTCTTTAACAATATCTTTTAGTTGAGGATTTAATCTACGCCGAGGTTGTCGAATGGTTTTTGCATCCTTTTCAGTGTAGATGTGATGCATGCATAGCTGAGGGTCAATCCCTTTCATATCTAAGTAATCCCAAGCGAAATCCCCTTTATTTTTCCTAAGGACTTGAATAAGTTTCTGTTGCTGGTCATTACTTATAATACTGTTAATGTTCATGATCTTCCCTGGATCAATTTCAATAGGTTTTCTATTATAAACAGTGGTTGTTGGTATTGTTTGATCATGGATATCTCTCAGGGGATCTTCTTCAATTTCGTTGTCAAGGACTGCTTTAATCATGTGACATTTCGAACTTAATACTGTGGTAGGATGATTGATAAAAGTATTAATGACATCGTCTTCAGTTTGGTTTTTGAATTCAAGGGCATCTACCATAGTCAATGGTGACCGAAGATTTTTTGTTAAGTATGTTGCAGGTTGCTTCCTGGTTTTCATGATAGTCAAGCTTGGCTGAGTAGGAGGGTATAAAGCTAATTTTTTCACATCATTCCCCCTGGTTATAGTCATACTTCCTGTTCGACAGCTGATATAAGCATGAGTAGTCGTTATCCAAGGCCTTCCTAATATTAAGGGATGTCCATCTAGCTGGTTCCTAGGATTAATAATCAAGAAATCCACCAGGTATATTCGGGCGTGGTATCAACAATATTTCTGGGAATGGGGGGGAAGTGGTTATGATTTGTTCAGGATTTTTTTTTTCTGACTGTATCTTCCCCTTGTTTTATTTCTTGATCATCTACAGTCAGAGGCTTATTTGTGTGCGGTTCTTCTGGTTGCAAATCTTTATCCTTATCTAGAGTGATTATGCATCCAGATCTCAACTTAAGCTTGTTACATTCTTTCAACTCATCTTCAGGGTCCAAGCCCTCAATGATTTGTATTGACTGAACTGGTCTGTTATTTGGATTTGGGTTGGGTTGAGCTGGAATTTGCGGTCGTACATGAGATTGAGGATTTTGCTGCAACGTGTAAGGTGCTGGTAAAGTTGGTTGAGACAAAGGAGTTGTCCCCATAGGCTGGTTCGTAGATATTTGCCAATTTGATTGCCAATTCTGATTTTGTGAGGTGTAAGGGGACCATTGGGAGGAATAAGTGTTGTTTTTCCAGAATGGTGGTGGATAAGGGAAATTTGGCCAATTATTTGGATTTGATTGGTTGGGCCATGGTGGCATAAAAAATGCTTGAGGTGGCAAAAATGGTGGTTGATTCTGCCATGCTGCCCCTAAATATTGCTAAGAATTATATTGCGAGGTAGGAAAGGATGAAGATCGGTAGGCATACCTGTCTAACATGTTTTCCATTGACGACGTTGGTTCAACAAATATGCTGGTTCCATTTCTTCTTCTTCTTCCTTGAAAACTGCTTTCAATCCTGGGAGTATGGGTAGCTTTCTGTGGCATGCTCTTTAGTGCATATGGCGCATGTTCGTACCATATCTAGGGGGCATTCTTTATGACTGTGCTTATGTCTGGAACGGGGGAAGAAAATAGCCAAATTTTGTTTTTCTATAGCCTGCTTTTTCTTAGCTTGCATGACATCCAATTGTGTTGCCAAGGTCCCTAGGATATCAGTCTTGAAATCCTCCAACATATTTCTGAGTTCGATTCGTGTAATGCTTCCTCCTGAGGCTTTGTTGTCTCTGGGGCTTGCATCATGTCTGACTAGTTTCAGCCTTATACTGCCCCTGGAACCCTTAATGCACAAATCTATAATATTGTTATAGCTTTCTTGATAAATGTCACCTTTACCCATTATATTTAATGTCTCTACCCATTGGTCTTTCATACCTCTGATCAGCATAGTTTTTAGAACATTATCAGGCATATTTTTGTAAGGAGATCTTTGCAGATAATATTGAAAACGCTCTACATATTCTTCTAGATTCTCGCTAGGCTTAGCTACCATTTGAAAAATTTCATCTTTTAATTCTCTTTTTCGACAATAATCTTGATATTTTTTAAGGAAAGATGTTTTCATTTGGTCCCAGTCATTGATGGTACCTCCACCAAGTCCCATAAACCAACGCAGTGCTGCTCCCGTCAGAGTAGAGGGGAATAGCTTTAGCCTTTGGGGGTCGGTAGTGTAATCATAACCCCTGCATAAAACATCAAACTCGAAAAGGAATGCATCGGGATCTTCTGAAGTTAGCCCATGAAAGGTAGGAATATTCTGTAATGGGATAGCCTTCATGGGGGCATTGACAGTTGTGTCAACAACAGGGTATTGCAATGTAGAATTTTGAGGTTGCTGGTGATTAGCCATTTGGTCAAAAATATTCCAGTATTCTTCGGGGATTTTTGGAGCTGAAGAGTTATTCCTAGGATGTCTACAAGAGGCTGGAATAGTTCTAACATCACTACCTTGATCTAGAATACTAGGTGTCCTCTTTTCAGTCACTACTTCAGGAGATCTAGGTTCTGATAATTTAATTTCAAAATTGTCTGTTTCTCCTTCTCCTTCACGGAAGTTGCAAGAATTTCCTTCTTGTGAAGGGTGAGTTTGTGAATTCTTAGTATCTTTAAAAATCTGTTCAATCCCTTCAGTCTTACTGTGAATCTCAGCGTTAGCTACAGATGGTGGCCCTGTAGCTTGAAGGAAGTCAATAGGACGTCTAGCAGTAACAATCCAGAGTCCTACAGATGACTGAGACTCAACTTTTCTTAAGATTTTGTCGATAAAAGTTGATCGTCCAAGGGTCACCGGTCCCTTAAGTTCCTCAGGTTTAGAAGGAGGAATTTTATATTTTTCAGGTCTTTCCCTCTTAGTCATTCATGCAGAAATACAAAAATTCATCCCTACCTTAAATTCTCACTCAATTCTGCTAGAAAGGGGGTGGATGAGTGAGCATTTTACTCATTATTTACGTAGGTTCTTACCTTCCATTTTTAATACCCAGTTCTCCCTCCGCAGAAAAAAATCATCAATCAGACATTACTCAGAGTAGCAACACACTCCCCGGCAACGGCACCAAAATGTTTGGTGCTAACAGGTGTCTTTAAAAAATCCTAAATGCCTCACATTAATTATCAACCAGGGTAAGTCTTTTTATCTCAAGTGTGTACATAGTATGTGCAAGATATTCATACAAAGAGTAATGCTAAAGCCAATCGTTTTAATATAGATGCAATCATAAATCTAAAGCTTAAAAGAAAATGATTCACTAAGTATTATGACCAAGAACTATGATTCATTCTTAATTCAACCAATTCAAATGACAATCAACCGAGAGCACTGAAGCATTAGCCAAGCTCTTTCAACTGGATCTAAACTATCAAACAAAAGGAAAGTAGTGGAAATAATAGTTTATTCTTGGAGTAATCAATGCCAATTCTTTTTAATCAAACAAATAATAAATTGGTAATGCGCACTCAAGGGAATAAATACAGAAATCTAAACTATCAAAATTGTTTCACTGTAAAGAAGAAAAGCATAATATACTTGTAGTAAATGGAAAAGTATAGCACAGAGAACAACAACGAGATTCACTAGAGACCGGGCCCTTAGCTGCTAGTGAACACTGCTTAGTTACTCCAGAACAATCGAATGAACAACAACGCAAATTATATATTAATCAACGCAGTCATTACAATACAACTCTGTCTTTCAGAACTACATTCTGTTCATTATCAAATGATATAGAAATGAAAGAGACATGATACAATATGTGATACGATCTGATTTACATTCTCTGCTTTCTCCTATGTCATCATGATGTCCGTTTTCGTATTCTTCTTGTTCCTTTATAGCTAAAAGAGGAGGTAAATGAGATCCCTCAAGATCATGGGATCTTGAGGGATTCATAACAGATTACTATCTTCAAACAGTTGATCGTTCTCACTGATTCGTCTTCTGATTTAACTGCCTTTAACACGCCTTCTTTTCCCTTGGTTAGATCCTACTGCTCCTTTTTGGGAACAACTATTGTTTTATCTGTTAATTTCATCATAAAAATAAAATGGGTTGAGTTATTAGTTCCTAGAAGCCTTGGTTGTAAAGCATCATGAAAGTCTGAGCTCATTTATTTGCAGTGGGTTGAGTTATTAGTCCTGGAATCCTTGGTTGGACCAACACTTTGGAAGCCTTGGTTGGAAAAACGCTTTCGAAGCCTTGTAATAGTTGGGGTTGAGTTACTAGTCCTATAATCCCTGGTTGGAACAAACAATTTTGAACTCTTGGAACAACTTGGATAGAGACCAATCTGTGATGGTTGTGATGTCTGACCGTGAGGTGGAATCACTAGTTGAGGGTTGAGGTGGTTTTGCCTTTGGGAGCCTTGGATTGGTTTTGATTGATGTGTTTGATGAGATCCCACACTCATGCTTGGAATATGGCACGGGGGTGATTGGCTGAAGTGAGACTTGGCTCAACCAATCTATGGTTGGGTGGAACGTAGAAGTCTCATCTCTGGTTGGTTTTTACATTCAGTAATGAAGAGCTCATTCCTTTTTTATTTGGTATGCCAATGTACTGGTTTATGTATGGATTCTATTGTTGTTGTATCCATTGTATTTCTATTGTTATTGTGTTGGTTATAAGCATGTGTTTGATCAGTGATGATGTATAGATCTATCAATGTTTTTACTTGTAAATTAATACACAATGTATCTATGGTCAAATAGCTTGTATTTCAGCTTATGATGTAAGGGAGTAATGTTTCTTAGCGATTCCCAGAGACCCGCATGCTTAAATCTATTCTTTACACCTGTAGATTAAATTTTTGTGACATGTTTGACAAAATTCCTGTCATGACTGGGAGGGATTCAGATGGGTTCTTGTTGATGTGATTTCTTTTGTATCATTTTTCCAATGTTAATTATCAATACCTAAGTTTTCATGAAGTTCTAGGCAGTGAGCTCGGCTCTGGACCTAAAAAGGTGGCTTAAATCCGAGAGTTACAAGCACAAAATTGAGCAATTGGGGCCCTGGCCACATGATTATTGTGTTGTGCCCACGGCTATAGCCTCCTAGCTGCTGGCATATAGTGTCATGCCTGTGGCTAAGGCTCAAAATGGTCAATAATTCATTATAACCCATGGTAAGGGGCCTGAAGGGTTTGGAAACCTCCTGGGGATGTTCTTGATGTTGTGTAAGTTTTTTTTGTCAGGTTTCCATCGATTCCACTACCGCAACGTCATCTAGTAGGGTGAATCTCGTATTAGTAGCCTCTCAACACATGTTTACCCCGATTAGCCATTTACTTGGGTAGATGTCATATGGGGGTGTTATAGAGTGGTTTCAGAGCATGGTTGCGCTCTCCTTGTGTGATGTCTAGTTTCGTTCTTTTTGGGGTGTGTATGGTTTCCAATCTTTGTGTGGTATCTGATACCACAGAGTGGTATAAGAGCATGGTTCAACCCTTTTACTATATGGGCAGTGTGTTGGTCATTATTTTCTATTGGTTGCATATGTCTTTCTCATAACTATGGTGTATGTATTTGTTGCATTTGTGTTGTGTTTTCCATGGTGGCAGTGGTGTCACCATGGAAGGGTTGATGGTGTTGTTGTCAACATGTTGTCATGAGTGTATGACCGATTATGTGTAGTTCATGCTTGTGTATTGTGTGTGCACAGTTTTTTACATGTTTCTACATGTTTTGTATGAATTACTTGTTTATGCTACGCCACATATTGGTCATGATTCAATGCTATATGTGTATTCTTGCTTGTATGATGTCATACATTGAATATGCATTGGTCGTTCATGATTGGTTATACATGTCAAGTAGGTGCATATGGTCAAGTTTCCATTGGTTTGATTGAGGTTGTTGTGCATAAGGTCATTGTATGAAAGTATATCATCATGATGATATTTGTATGTTATGATGCTAATGTGTTGGCTGAGATAGAGCAAGATATGCAAATCATTAAGGTGACGTTGCAACAATGGACTTTGGGGTAAGAGCAAGTTGCCATACATGTATGTTAGTTAATGGATTTTTATATGCATTAGGGTTATATATGTGTTTGTAATTTTATTATTATCATGGTTATATATGTGATAAATTCTAGTTGATCAGTGTAGTCATATGCATTATGGTTATGTGTATGTCTTTCATTTCTATCGATTTTATGGTTACATACATGATTGATGTTAGTTAATTAGTGTGATCATATGTACATGCATGGGTTAGTCAAGCATGGTACTAATTTGGTGGTTATGTTATATGGTGTTGATGAGCATGTTATATGTTAACTTGTTGTTTTTATATGTTAGTTAACTTAATGATTAAGGTTATAACATTAATATCTTGATGTTACATGTATCATGCTAAATTGGATTGGCCTAGGCAGATGGATAGGGTTAATACATTGATGTATGAGTTAATATATGGTGATTTTATGTCATAATAATCTAGGTTGACTATTCATATGTGATTTTTATGCATGAATGAAATTTTTTAATGAGTCTATGATGTGAACATGTTAGCTAGTTACTGTTATGGATATCATGGCCTTATTTAGACTGAGTTGATTTGCTGTGAATTTATATCGTGCTAATCTAGATTGACTGTGTGGGCAAGATAGCCTCCCCTAAGATACATTAAGGTATGAGCTTGATTATGTCATATACTTTGTACTTGAATGTTTGATTATGTCATCTATTTGGTGTTTGAGTGTTGGTGTCTATTATGTCACCTATTTGTTATTGAATGTTTGATTAATCACACGATATGAGTATGTGTTTATAAGGTTGCATGAAGAAATGATCTTGTTTTGAAATGGTCGTACTAACATGTTGAGATAGTTGATATGTACTTGAGTGAAATTAGGTGATAGTTATAGTATTATGAGCTTGAATATTAGTTGATTATGAAATGTTTGTTAGTCTTAGTGAACGTTGATTTAAAATTGATAGATATGTCGACTTGATGTTGATACATATGTTTGATACAGGCCAATGTGCTTGGCAGAACAAGGTAATATAACGAGTATATTGTATGTTTATATTATACACTGACAGTTATGTGTTTATGACTGTATGATGCAGAGGATTGCATGGAAAAAGAGTTTGTTATGAAAACTTGAAGAAGGCTCGGGTTGAGCTTTCCTTTGGAAGTGTTGGGAAGCCATAAGGTTTGAGTCATGGTGCTTATTGCTATTCTTATGCTTTCGGACTTTTTGATTTTTTTGTGCTTGATTTGTGGTCTTGATTACATCTAGTGCATGGACATGCCACTTTGTTTTTAGTGTTGTGTTGTGATTAGGTGCTCTTTGTTAAGATAAAAAATGGAAGTTCTCAGAATAGATTGTAACCTGAACGACCGCGAAGTGGTTGTCGTCAGGAATCGAACGCAATTTGTTTCATAAAAAACTGACTCCGTATGAGGAAGATAGAGCCTGTTGTTCATTTTCCTAAACAATTAAATTTTTTGTAGAAATGACAGAATGATGACATGGAAGCCTAGTCAGCAAAAAAATAATATTCCCAAAATATTCCTTCAAATTTCCCAATGACACTATGACAAGTGTCAAATTTTGGTTGGTTTCTGAGTTAGGTGACTACTTGTATTTTCATTGGTTACTGAATGAGCCAATGGGAATAGGATACAGGGTGCAGCTAGGGGCTACCACGTGCCCCCTCCCAAAGGTCGAAATTTTGGCTAAGTCAAGGTTGAATTCATATATGAGTAGTGGAAAAATTTATATTGGTGGAAGGGCGGACGACCTCCCCCACACAAACCACAAGTCATACCACTATGTCGCACCAAAGGTTCTTACAATACTAGGTGATTTGAATATATTTGTTTTAATACAATTGAACCGGCTGGGGGAGGAGGGGGCCAGCCCCCTCACAATAGAACCATAGTGCTATAACTATGGTAGAGGCTCCAACTAAACACGTGTTTAGCGCTAACACCATTACTTATCACTAATTAAACCACACTTATCCATCATTAAATTACACTTATCCTAGCAGTGGAGTTGGCAAAGTCCTCCATTTGCGGCATAAATCCAAAGTTAGTGGATTTAACTAGAGTTCTCTCTATTTTTGGAGGAGATTTCCTAGGCCAAATTGAATGAGCCATAACTTGAGAAGAATTCGACCAAACTGGGCTCAAGAAGAGTCTATCCTAGTAGATTTGGACATTATGAGCATGTTGGAGCAGGTTTCAGGAGCAATAGAGGATTGTAAACAACAATTTTTGCCATTTTGATCTAATATAGAGGCCCAAGCCATAGAAGCTGGACCAAGGAGATGTAGCCCAGGAGGGGTGAACTCCTTCATAAAAATATGGTGTTAATGGATCATTTGATAGTTTGTTGTACATTTTGTTGTTGTTGTTCAATACTTTGTTTTAATGTTAAAATTCTCATAAATTTAACATAAAACTTGACACAATTACCTGTTTAACAGTCATAAACACCATAAGTAAACCTATTCACATGAAGCAAATGATCAATAATTGTTTATAATTATGAAGATGAAATTAGCACAAAAAAACTAAGATTCATATTTGGATCAAGTTGGTATCAGAGAAAGGTTATTTTCTTGATATTTTCTTGAGTTTTATGCAAGTAGGGTTTTAATGGTTGCAAATTTGTGATGCTTACAAGGTTAAAGTTGCAGAGAGGAGAAGGGAAATTGTTGGTTGCTATTCCTAAGGTTAGGACCAGAATAAGGAGAACCACAACGCCACCATATCTACCCAAATTTTCACTCCCAGCTGCACTTGAAGCACCTTAAGTTATATCTCTAGTTGAGATTGAGGTACAAGTTGCACTAGAAGCTAAGCTTGAATCTATAGCCATCATGTCAGGTGTAGGAGAGACCGAAGGTATTTCAGAAGAGGAACCATACAAGAAATATTTTTGTGACCTAACTGAAAGGGTTATGATCATCTTTGAAGAGAGGAGCACTAGGATGGTTGGGGAGAATTCTAAGTCTCCACATGGAGAGGGAACCTCATAAGACAAAATGGATGAAGAGAAGGATTCAAAGGGTAGTGGAGGAAAAAATCCTCCATCTCCACCATCTTCATTATCATCCTCATCATCACCACCAACATCATCTTCCACTTCCATAACATAAACCACCCATACTCACTCAAAAACCCCAAAGGGAAAAAATCCCTTACTCAAACTTGATGTAAAATTTGAGCTTCCAATGTATAATGGCAAAGTGAATGCAGAGAAGTTGGATAATTGGATTCGTTAATTGGAGGTTTTTTACAGAATTCAGAAACTTCAAGAAGATGAAATAAAGATTCAATTTGATTCCTTGAGGATGGAGGGATCAACACTTGTATGGTGGGAAGCAAGGACTCAAGAAGAGATTAAAAGCCATGGTAAGATTTCAATGTCTTGGTCAAATTTTATTACTGCCATTAAAATGAAATTCTATCATCTAGCTTACATGAAAAAAGCCATTATGGATTGGCAGAATTTTAGACAATTGAAAGGGAAAAGTGTGCAAGATTATACTGATGAATTTAGGAGAAGAGATCTTATTTTGTGTGTCAATTTGTATTCTCAAGAAACTTTGTTAAAGTATATTGGGGGTTTTCACAATTACCTTAGAAATTCTATTCTCATGTTCAATCCCACAAACTTAGATGAGGTTTGTGTTCAAGCCACACATCTAGAAGCAAGAGGGAAATTGAGTGTAGATGAGAAAAATGATATTTTCCTTGAGTATGAGGGTAAAGGAAAGGGAAAGTTTAATGGAAGAGGAAATAGAAATTGATCTATAAAAAAAATAGAAAGAGAAACTCACATGTAAACATTGTTTGAAGAATGGTCATGATGAAGATCATTTTTGGAAACTCCATCCAGAGTTGAAGCCAAACAAACTTAAAGCCAAAGAGAAGGGGAGAATTGTTGCAATCATTGAACATGACTTAGGTTCAGATTTAGGAGATGAAACCAAGATTACAACAATGGGGTTGAAAGGTAAGAGCATAACAAGAAATAATTCTTCTAGTTGTTCCAATGTAACTCAAGTTGAAGATACAAGAATTGAACTCTTTCATATTATATTCTTTCTAAACATACCAAGATAGACACACTATTTGATAGTGGTTCTCAAGCTAATTGATTTTCGAAGACTTAGTTAATAATTGAAACCTTGAAACTATTATACATCCAAGACCTTATCCTTTAGGGAGGATATGCAAGAATGCAAACTTGCAGGTAACAAGGAAGTGCATTCAAAGGTTTGCAATCAATTTAAACCTTCTTGACAAAGTTGAACTTGGAGTAGTGTCACTTGAGATTTCAGGTATTGTTTTGGGAAGTCCTTATCTTTATGACAGGAAAGCAGTATTTCATCGCTATGAGAATAAGTATCATTTTTTTAAGGATGGAATTGAGTACATAGTTAAAGCACATAAGAAGAGGAGAATTTTGTCTCTTATACATGCAGGATAAATGAAGAGAATAGTGAATGCAATTCAAAATTTGACTTTGTTAATGATCAAGCATAGAGATGTTTTGAATGAGACCTTTCAAAAATATGCATAGAATGAACAAGTTGATTTCATTGAAGTTTCTTATGATTGTAATAATATTTTTAAGGACTCTAACAGGTTGCCTTTGAAAGGAGGTAAACAAGATGTGAAATATTTGCAGTATTCAACATCAGTGTTGAGCAATGTTGGAAATAAGATGCAGGTGCAAGAGAGAGAAAAGTTCAAAGAGAAAGCACCAAAGAATTTTGACAAAGAAGGCATAGGTTCCACAAGTACTTGTTTTTGGTTTAAAAAAGGTACATGGAAATGGCGAAAACACTTGGTCAAAAGTCAACACAAGTACAAAGCAAGATTAACTAAGAATCTCCATGATGGCAGTGTTCGAGGTGAGACAGTTTTCAAGTTTCCTCTGATTGACGACTGAGGTGGGAAGAAGTTTGTTTCTGCAAGGACAAATTTCTACTCTACAAATTCAAGGAAATTGCAGCATAATGGTGTCTACAACAACAAGAGAGGGTCTCAAGAGTCAAGGAAAAATATTAGTTTTTGTGAAAAGCTCAAATTGATGGAAATGGGAAAAATTTAGTGGATTGAGACTAGAAGGGTGAGGGAACTATACCGTCATCCACATGTTTAGTAATCAAAGAGATTTTGGGGTCCAAAATGCTTCTAGTGGGGAGGGATGATTAGGTGCTCATTGTTAAGCTATAAAATGGAAGTTCTCAGAATCAATTGAAACCTGAATGACCGCGAAGTGCTTGTCGCGAGAAATCTGGCACAGTTCGTTGGTTGACTTGCTGTATTTTCATTGGTTGTGGAATGAGCCAATGGGAAGAGGACACGTGGTGTAGCTAGGGGCTGCCACGTGCCCCCTCCCAAAGGTCTAAATTTTGGCTAAGTCAAGGTCGAAGTCATATATGAGCAGTCGTAAAATTTATATTGGCAGAAGGGAAGAGTTCAGGGTCAACCTTGCAACCTCCCCCACACAAATCACAAGTCATACCACTATGTCACGCCAAAGGTTCTTACAATACTATGTCATTTGAATATATTTGTTTTAATACAATTGAACCAGCGGGCAGAGGAGGGGGCCAACCCCCTCACAATAGAACCATAGTGTTATAACCATGTCAGAGGCTCCAACTAAATGCATGTTTAGCGCTAACACCATTTATTATCACTAATTAAACCACACTTATCCATAATTAAACTATGCTTATCCTAGCGTTAGAGTTGGCAGATTCTGTTGTTTGCGGCAAAACTCTAAAATTAGCGGAGTTAACTAGAGTTATCTCCAGTTTTGGAGGAGATTTCCTAGTCTAAATTGAATGAGCCATAAATTGAGCAAAATTTGACCAAATTGGGCTAAGGAAGAGACTATCCTAGCACATTTGGACATTCTGAGCATGTTGGAGTAGGTTTGAGGAGTAGTAGAGGATTGTAAACATCACTTTTTTCCATTTTGAGCTAATACAGAGACCCAAGACATCGAATTTGGACCAAGGAGATGTAGCCCATGAGGGGTGAAATCCTTCATCAAAATATTGTGTTAATGGATAATTTGATGGTTTGACGTACATTTTATTCTTGTTGTTCAATAGTTTGTTTTAATGTTAAAATGCTCATGAATTTAATATAAAACTTGACACAATTACATGTTTAACAATCACAAATACCAAA
The DNA here is from genome assembly GCA_034641835.2 of Pinus albicaulis. Lineage (NCBI taxonomy): Eukaryota > Viridiplantae > Streptophyta > Pinopsida > Pinales > Pinaceae > Pinus > Pinus albicaulis. The sequence goes on from JAXQQM020069876.1 coordinate 54,718, forward strand.
AGGAAACCTATGCATATGAAGAAAATGATCAACAATTGTTTATAGTTCTGAAGATGAAATTAGCACAGCAAAAATAACATTCAGATTCATATCATATTCCTATTGGTTTTCATGGTTTTCTTCTTGTTCTTCATTGTACTTGTCCTTGTCCTTGTCTTTTATGTTTGAGAGTCTTAGGAATTGGTTGGGAAAGAGGAAATTAGTGGAGCTCGGAGAGAGTTGTGTGGTACCCAACAAGTGATGTAAGCGCAGTTGAAGGTAAGAATATGATAGTCGGTTGGACTTGTTGGGTCCATTGTGGTAAATGGACGGTGGCAGTACAAGCATGAGAAAGGTAACAAGAAAGGTAAAGTAAATGGATTTGAGGCATCGGATGCATTGGCTATGTTTGGAAATGTTGTTCTCAATGTTGTGCATGGTGTGCACAGATAAAGGAAGTTCTATTAACCTATACCTTATGTTATTTGGTGATTATGTTGTGACCATGATTATGCTGATGTTTATATATGTATACATGTATGTATGTATTTCATGTGTGACAGGGTCATCATAGATCATGATTGTTTAATGCTAATGTTTATATGTATACATGTATGTATGCATGTCATTGTCTGACAGGATCATGATTGTTTTATACTAATGATTATATATATGTATGTATGTATCTATGTCACTGTCTCACAAGGTTTCCATGGATTATTCTTGTTGAGCAATGATTTCTTATGCAGGTGAATGGCATGAAGAGGTTCATGACTATGAGGAATAAAGTGGTGAAGAGTAACTTTGAAAAATATAAAATATCAGTATTATGTGGACATGGATTGATATTATATGCTTGCACTATGCCTATGTTTATGTTATGGACATGTAATGCTGAGGGGTACATCAACGAAGTGAAGGTAGTGTGATCTACGACATGCTAGGATAAGCATGGATAGTGGAAAGATACTAGAAGCAAGGTTGTTTGTGGGGTCAGTGTGTGGTCTATGAATGTGCATTACTATTGCTGTGTATACGTTACACATGTTGTATATTCAGTTATTGTACCTATGGTGATGTGTACATGAAACATATGTAGTATTGTGTACATATGATGTTGTATGCATGTTGTATATATTGTGTTGTGTGTATATTTCATATGCAGTGCTAGGTATAGATGGTGCTACATAAATGTTGGATATGCGGTGTTGTGTGCATGTTGGATATGTGGTGTTATGTATGTATGATGTAAGTACATGTTGTATATGTAGTGCTAGGTACACATGGTGTTGTGTGCATATTGTACATTTGGTGCTATGTACATATGGTGTTGTGTGCATGATTGTACACATGGTACTATGTGCATGTAATGTTATGTACATGTTGTACATGTGGTGTTGTGTGCAGGTGGTGCCATGTACATGTTATGCATGTGATACCATGTACATTTGGTATCGGGTACATGTCGTGCATGTGGTTTTGTGTACATGTGGTATTTTGTACACATTATACAGGTGGTGCGATGTACATTTGGTGTTGTGTACACGTTGTGCAGGTGGTGTCGTGTACATGGGATGATATGCACACGTTGTGTATGTAGTGTTTTTACAGGTGATACTGTGTACATGTTATGAATATTGTACTGGTATACATGTGGTATTGTGTGCATGTCATACATATTGTGTTGCGGGCATGTGGTACTATGTATGTGCATTATGTAGTCGTGGTATCATGACATGTGTATTCATTGTGTTGTAATTTGTGTATGTATATGTATTGTGTTGTATTGTACACCGAGTGTAGGTGTATGTATGGTACGCCGGTGTAGGCATATGTATTATACAGTGGGTGTAGGTGTATGTGTTGTATGTCGGTGTGGGTGTGTGTATTGTATGATGTTTTATGTCATATGTGGATGTATGTGTTGTGATGTACACTGTGTGTATGTGTACCTGATTGAGGAGAAGCAAAGGCATTGGGTGCTTGTTGGGTTTGGCAACCGATTCGGTGTGTATACAACAGAACAAAGGCAGAAGTAAGGATCGATGAAGGATAAGTATCGGTATTTTATTTCAGTTTTATTATGCATATGATCTATGATTCTAATTTATGATGGTTACATGTGATTTATGATTATGGTTTATGATGATTGCATGTGATTCATGATTTTTACCTATGATGGTTGTGTTTTGAGCTAAGTAGATGTGATATGTTTATACATGATGATTTGATCAAACAACTAGTTTAACTTGTTGTGAAAGGAAGTAAACATGATTGCAAAGTGTACCTTATTGATGAGATACTAATGACGTATGATTTTAAGTTGTTTCAATATATTTTTAATCTAATGGAAATTATGTGCTTAGTACAGGAAGCACAAAAATTCTTGGTTGGGTGATTGGAACTAACAACAAGAATTAGCAACATCAGCAAAATTAATTGGAACATGCATCAATATGATGGTAACACACTTTAGGAGCAGGGACATTGTGGGACACTCATACCCAATAGTGTCCATTTATTTCCATAAGCATTCTATGACCGACATGATGGTTTTGAGGCAAGGATATGCCTTTGGTTTTTGTATCTTCCAATCCAAGGAAGCCTTGCCAAGGGATGGAATTCCTGAGATGGGCATGCTAGCAGAATTGGAAGGTCCATTATTGCATGAAAAGGGGTGACCAAATTTCCTGAGGGACTGTGTAGTAGAGAAGGGAAGGTTGGGGATGTATTTGGTTTGGTCATTATCATTGCCACATGGAACCAGATGCACATTGGGAGTGTGCCCTGGAAAAATGAGCCGTAACTATTCCCTAAGAGGACAAGTGGCGCAGGATTGTAGCATTGGACACTAGATGCAACTTTGACTATGACGGTGGATTCCAGACTTCCTTGGAAAGAGGTGAATCCTAGTATTACTTTTGAGGGTGGAGGTGTTAGCTTATTGATTCCCTTATTGATTAATACGGGCAACGTATCCTATATTTGTTGGATGAGAAAATGTGCATATGTGTGTATTATTGTAAATACTGCATTTAGCTAGATTTATAAAGCTCCATAAACATATGGGTATTTTTTGGTTGAATAAAATTTGTATGAGTATATGTGGTTTTTATTTTAAATACCGTAATGAGCTATGTTATAAAGCTCCAGTAAACTGTATGTTTGTCATGTCTCAACAATGGTTATTGTAAATACCACAATAAGCTATGTTATAAAGCTCCATAGGCAATATGTTTTGTTTTTAGTAGTTTTCTGGTTTGTAGGTGTCATTGAACACTAAGGACGATGTTGCCCCAAGGGGGAGGGTACTGTAACAACCCTGTTAAAAATCCATGTAAAAATATATAAGACCATGGTGATGGGACATGTATTCCAAGCTTAATGTTGGGAAAAAAATCCTAGTGGGTGTTCATTCGGTTTATTATGGCTTTAAAGGAAATTGGCAAAGGCAAAGGCAAAGTATTTAGAAAGGTAAAGTGGCATATATTGGCATTTATTTATGAAAATAATGGAAAATAGGAGAAAATGAAGGTGAAAGGTCACAGGTTGCATGTGAAGAGGAAAATGAAGGAAAATAATGGAAAATGAATAAATTAAAGGCCTCATTGATAAAAAGGCTTATGAGGATCAGTTGGTAACCTTTTGTCAGTGCATTTTTGGAGCTCTCTCATCATTCTTTCTCTTTCTCTCATACACTTGGATACTTAGAGTTTTCTTGGAGAACTCTTGGAGAGTGTGGATACTTGGTGATTTGGAGCAAGAAGGTAAGGGAAGAGCAGGAAAGCACAAGTGGACATCGGGATTAGTAGCTACAATGGGATTTCATTGCAGGTACTGAGTTGCATGTATGTTTTTCTCACTAGTTTTGGCATGCATGGTGTATGCATATGGATTTTCCTAGCCTTGCCATTTCCTAGGTAGCCATGGTGTTGTGGGTTTATTTCCATTGATTTTTTTATGTTTGGTTCTCATAATTCCTTTACTTGTGGGTTGAGTTATTAGTTCTTGGAAGCCTTGGTTGGAAAAACTCTCTTGAAGCCCGACGGATGACTATGGGTTGAGTTACTAATCCTGGAAGCCTTGGTTGGACAAATGATTTGGAAGCCCTAGGTGGATTGAGTTAATAGTCTTGGAAGCCCTAGTTGGACAAACACTCTGGACACCTTGTAATAGTTTCGGTTGAGTTACTAGTCCTGGAAGCCCTCACTGGAAAAAACTCTCTAGAACCCTGGAAAAACTTGGATAAATACCAATCTGTGATGTTTGTGATGTCCGACCATGAGGTGGAATCACTAGTTGAGGGTTTAGGTGGTTTTTCCTCTGGAATACTTGTATTGGTTATGATTGATGTGTTTGATGAGATACCACATTCAAGCTTGGAATATGGCACGAGGGTGATTGGATGAAGCGAGACTTGGCTTAGCCAATCTATGGTCAGGTGGAACATGGAAGTCCCATCTTTGGTTGGTTTTTACATTCAGTAATGAAGAGATCATTTCTTTGGTATTTGGTATGCAAATGTATTGGTTTATGTATGGATTTTATTTTTGGTGTATTCATTTTATTTCTGTTGTTATTGTGCTTGTTATAAGCATGTATTCGATCAGTGATCATCTATGGCTCTATCCATGTTTTTACATGTAAATGAATACATAATTTATCTATGGTAAAATAGATTGTATTTCATCTTATGATGTAAAGGAGAAATTCTTCTTAGTGATTCTCAGATAGGTAAGAGACCTCTATGCTTAAATTTGTTGTTTACACATGTAGATTCAATGTTTGTTACATGTTTGACAATATTCCTGTCATGGAAGGGAGGGGTCCATATGGCTTATTGTTGATGTGATTGCTTCCATATCATTATTTAAATGTTATTTATCATTCCCTGAGTATTAATGAAGTTATTGGCAGTGATCTGGGCTTTGGGCCTAAAACGGTGGCTCAAATTCCAGAGTTGCAAGCACATAACTAGGAAATTGGGGCCCTGGATGCAGGTGTGTTGTGTTGTGCTTGCAGCTATAACCTCCTGGCCATTGGCATGCAATGTCATGCCTGTGGCTAAGGCTCAAAATGGTCAAGAAGTCAGTCTGACCCAAGGGTAAGAGGCTTGAAGGGTTTGGATACCTCGTAGGGATGTTGTTGATGTTGTGTCACGGTTTTTTTGTTAGGTTTCCGTCAGTTCCACTTCCTTAAGGTCATCTAGGAGGTTGAATCTGGTATTAGTAGCCTCTTGACACATGTTTACCCCAGTTGGTAGGTTACTTGGGTAGATGTCGTATGGGGATGTTACACTTATGTTGTAAAATTATTGTATATGATAGTGGCCTTCATCATCATATTTTTCATGATTTAATTAAAGTTACCTTCGTGGTATCACTATGAAGCTAGGGTGTGGAAATTTGTCAAGAGATAAAGGCACAATTGAACCTATGGTTAGGTTGAAATATCTCACACTTATTTAGTTACAGACATTTAATTATCTAGATAAGTATTCTCTCGTGTATTTTGATGTTCATCATTTGTAATTTGGTTAATTTTTACTAGTTGAATGTATAATGCTTTCTCATTATAAATTCTATGGGAAGTGAATTGTAAATTATATTGATGGTGTTAATGGGAAATTAGTTTCTTTGTCTATAGGACATCGTGGTTGGTAGAGCCTTAGTGGGTCCTTGGTTGTAGACATGTAGTTTGGACGATTGGGCTTATGGCCTTCATTTATAGAATAGTAAGAATGTTTGTTGGTGAAAATACCTTGAATAGCCTCTCATTGATGTATTAGGAAGGGACCCTAGGAAAGCTTTTCCAAGGGTAGGTTGTCTCATATGGTCTTATTGACGAGCTTATTGGATGAATTCTTGAAATATGTAAGGAATACTAAGTGCTCTTAGTCTTCATAGAGCATCTAAAAGTGATATTTGTTATATCCACTAACAAACACATGTTCCCTAAGAATAAATCTTTGGCAATCAACATGAACTCTCTACCCTTACAAACTTGAATTGGTAGGCTTCATGAATCCGTAATGAAGCTAAAAATTGTACCATATAGATATATAAGCGATATAAAAAGACAAGGAAGACCTAAGAGCCTTCCTCAATAAATGTTGTTCCATTTATTTCTTGAAATCATGATACCTAAAAGGAGTAACCCTCATACTTCTACATATTTGGATCTTTTATTTCTTAGAACCATCTCACACCACTCATCAAGCTCAACAAAAATTTCAATAATTCTCTTCCATCTTAATCCATAGCTAAACTTTGAATTGGATTAAATGGTGTTGGAAAGGCTTTGTGGTGGGCTAAAAGGTGAGAGTTATGGCCTCCATATTACTGATCAATAAGGCCCTATCATATTCAATCTCATAATTCTTCGCCTTAATATGGGACTCAAGAAGTCCATTTTTTAGGCATAACTTCATGGATTTCCTACGTCGCCATATTAAAGTTTATTTTTAGTGAATGATACATTATATCACTAAAAAATGGGCACGAGCAATTTTATCACATTTTTATTCTGAAAGAAAAATATAATAAATGAATAAATAATACTAACAACGGAAGTGTCGACATTTTTTGTAATAAACTCAGTTTTACTCTGGTTTTTCCTGTAAAATGGAGTAACTTCAGGCACAGTTTCTGAGCAGATGGAAGTGAAATTTTAAAAATGAAATTATATTTTTGTTGCTAACAGGCTCATTTAAAAAATGATCTTTCAGTTTTTACACAGGTGCAATGGTTTGAGATTTTTGAAGGAATCTTTGAGACCTAGTTTTCATGATTTTGGCAATTTATTCTTTTCTTGTTTAAGTAATTGTTTTCAAAATACGTATAATGTTCCCAATTCGGGATTTTCTGCAATAGGGTCCGAGGGGACGCTCTATAAGGAAATTGATGCAAAAATAAGATAAAGGGGGACTTGGATCCCTTAGTTAATACATCATACATTACACTTCCAGAAGTTGAGCTCAAAGAAATCCCTCAAGGGAAGTTAAACAGATCTCCCACCCTTGGGTATCTGAAAGAAGTGCTCAAAGAGTGAGCTACAACAATATATGAACACAATCATGAAACTCTGCAAATATGAACATATCCATAGAGGGAATATGCAGGGATAATTTTAAGGATGGAAAATTGTCTTGAAGTTTAAAATGTTGGCGAATTTCACTAGTCCCTAATATGTGAACTATAAAATTTTAATGATAAGTTTGTAAAATTATATAAAATTATAATGATTATATATATATTATCTATATAATGTTGGCTATTTTTAAGGTAAAAATAATTTTATATTGTAAAATTTGGGCAAATCGTTTTTACAAAAAAATGGAAATTGGCGAATTTTTTTTTGTTCAAAATCATGGAAAATTAGCCCACCTGTGAATATTAGCCCCTAAAATTTTCCATGGGAATATGATGCAGCCAAAATTATATTATTATTTCAGCAATAACACACAAGAAAATCATGAGGGACAAGCCACCCAAGCTATTGGAACCAATCTCCAATGATCAAACTATGAAATACATGAGTTGCTGCAACTGCACAAAATGCCGGAGAGCAGTGACTGCGTAGCCTCTATGAGAGTAGCAGCTGCTGAATACATAAAAAATGATAATGAGGCTAAAGGATACAAAGAAATTCCCAAGAATAGAAGAATGGGCTCCAATACAAGATTTCTAGCCAATCTAGGAAACATTACTAGAAATGCCGAAGAATGTACAATGTGACAATTAACTTGTCACTGCAACTAAATCAAAATAGGAAATGAGGCTGTAGTAGATCCGATATGATGATGCCATCCTCTGATAGTGAATCTAAGAAAAAGGCTGATCCCTTTACTTAGAAACAACTCCTCCTGATGAGCTCTAATGACCCTCCTAGCAACTGCCTGCAAAATAACGTAGATCTAGCGGGTATTTGTGCTGCGAGGGAAGATGGATGGTTGGCCTAATGCCAATGATACATAAATCTGCCTGAGATTCCTCCTCAGTGATCCTCCAATAGATAGACAAGCCCTCCACTGAAAAAAAAGCCAAGGAACAACTCAAGAGATCCTCTGTTGTTGCACCCTGCATCACAAAGTTATCCTGCTCCAGGAATAACGCTGTGACTGAAAGAGGTAGCTTTGGCCAAATGCCGGAATGGGGAAATGCAGCTCTAGAACCTCTCCTTCCTTGAGGATGAGGTAGGGATTCCCGACTGGGAACACCCTAGTGCTATGCAGCACTGCACTCTTTCTAAACAGCAAGAGGAGCATAGTCTCAACAGACCAAAGAAAATAATAATCAAGCATGCCTCACAATGGCTCTCCTCCTCTCCATATATATCAAGTGATCCTCTCCACCATGGGTCCCATCCACATGTGCCTTCCAACTCATGCAAGGGATCCTCCTCTAAAACTGCATAGTCCATCAAGGAGATACATTGTATCTAGACAGTGCATGTGGACTTGGTCAAAATGTCTAGATCAAGCATGATCCAATCCTGTTCACACCATGTGGTGCTCAAATCAGCTGCTTTATTATTTTTCCTTTTACACAAGGAGTGTTATTTCTCCATATAAGGGGGTTAAGGTGTCTCCTTACCCATTTTATTCAACAAAATGAAAATATGCAAACGTCATGGGACAATGTCACAAGTGGATCTCTTATGCTTATCCTCCCCATCAATAATTGAGAATACCTCATCATCAAGGAGAGACCCTAGATCTTGGTCATCTCTTGAAGAAAGTACCTCCAGGTCTTCAAAAATGGAAGAGGGCCCTTCACACAATGGGGATATTTCCCTTAGAAAGCCATCATATATGTTTTCATCCCCTTAAAAAATATGGAATGGAGTTTGTTTCATGGTTCCCTCCAATGCATGCAAAGTGTTTGAGGTTTTGATACATGATGTTTCACAGTGATTTTTATCAAATCCCTTCATCAATCCCTTAATGAATTCAACATATGATTTTACATTTTCATGAGAATATGAAACAAAATTTTCAAACCACCAACCATGAGCCATACATTTGAGTTGCAGCGTTGCTCCTCCAATGGCCTCATCTTCTTCCTCCATTCTCCCTACAGTGCAAGTGGGCAATGAACTTCATTGTGGATCCGCATGTGGATCTGCGTTGCAGTTATCTTGTTTGTATTGTTGTCTAGCTAGTGTGTGGAAATTTGTATAGAGATAAAGGAAAAATTGAAACTATGGTTAGGTTGAAAAAAATCTCCCCCTTATTCAATAAAAAACATTTAATTATCTATTTAAGTATTCTCTCTTGTATTTTGATGTTTATCATTTGTAATTTGGTTCACGTTTACTAGTTGAATGTATAATGCTTTCTCATTATAAATTCTTTGAGAAATGAATTGTAAATGATATTGATGGTGTTAATGGGAAATTAGTTTCTTTGTATCTAGGACATCTTAGGAAATTAGGGTTTTGATTTGCAGTCATGGGGTCACTACAAGGAATTTTCGGTTGCAACCGTAGGCACACAGGCTTATCCATGCAGTTGGAGGGTTTCAACCACACACACATACAATCTCTTTGTGCAGCTTGAAACTAGGGTTTTATTTCATCAGTTGACATCAAAATTTGGTAGTTGACCACATATATTGATAGTTGACCGCAAGCTTCTGAATCAAGGTTTTGATTATTATCACTGTTCAATTCATCTCTTGGATGTTGTTTAGTTGATTTTGATGGATAACTTTGCAGTTGAACATATGGATCATTGTACTCTCTCTTTGCTGAAACATTCAATGAAATCTAATAAGAAGAAGAATTTAAAAGGGTTTTACCCCTTGTGGGATTTTTCCCTAGTCTCTAACCAATACTAGTGTCTCTATGTGTGAATGCTTTTCTTCTATTGTTCCTTCATGTTTCGCTGCATTGATGATAATATAGTTCTTTCTATATAATTGCATATGTTGTTGGATAATGATATGATGTTGTGGGGTGAATTCAATGTGTAAATAATGGAATGCAATTATCTAAAGCAAATAACAATATATCCTTAAGAAAAACTAACAAGATACGAGGAAAGAACATAACTTCAATTAATTAATAACAAGTACTAAAAAAATTTTACATGCATAATGGAAAAAACTAGCTTGGGCAATGGTAGCTTATCTCTCATAAGAGATGTGACAGCTACATGCCTTTTGAACTGTTGTAACATCCTCGGGTTAAAGTTTCATGTAATAAAGGATAATAAATGAAAAATAAGACAAAGGTCATGGAGCACATATTCCAAGTTGAATTTTGGGAAAAAAATTAGTGGGCATCACTTGTGGTATATAAATGGCCATGGAAATTGTCAAATGAAAAGAGGCAACACTTGGCATTTAATTATGAAAATAAAGCAAAATAAGAGAAAATGAAGGTGAAGAGACACATATTTTCATGCTAAGGAAAATTGAAAAAAGGGAGACATCAATGATAAAAAGGCCTAATAGAAACAATTCGTATCTTTTTGTCAGTTTTGGCTTTGGATTAGTTTGTGTGTGTGAGAGAGAGAGAGAGATCTAAGAGGAGAGAACAAACAAGCAAGATAATGAAAGTAGAGGAAATCAAATGAAGGAAAAGGAAATGCAAAGGAAAACAAAAGAAAGCAAGGAGAAGGTTTGATAGACAATTTCAACACGAATATTTTGTAGGTAATAGGTTGCATGCGTGATTTCCTAGCTCAAGTTTGAATGCATGGTACATGCATTTGTTTATTTGGTTCATTGTTGTCACTAGAATGGATTTTTCCCGGTTTGATAGTGGTTTCATCCTTGCCTTTCCATTTTATAGATAGCCATGGTGTGATGGGATTCACTCTTGGTTGAGCTTTGGAATTTCGGAAGGTTTTGGAACCAGGTGAGGTAGTTTCAGGAAAATTCTAAAGGGTTGGGGGTGGAGATAGTTTTCTCTGAGAAGCCCTCTAAAAGTGGGTGGAGACAAGAAAATTCCTCAAGATATGGTGAAGAAATTTTGAGGCATCCAAGATTGGTTTGGTTTTGTGATCTCGGGACCGGTTTCCGTGGGATCGCGATAGCTCAAGGGTGGAGGTGGTTTAACCTCTGGAGTCCCTAGTTGATTATGTCTCGGTTTATCCCTTGAGATCCCAAATTCATGCTTGGATTATGGCATAATGGAATTTTACTGCAAGAAAATTTTGGTTCAACCCAATATATGGTTGAGTGGTACGAGGAAGTCCCTGGCTTGGTTGGCTTTTTCATAATTCACATAAGAGTTATTTTCCTATTGTGATATGAGCACTTGTAATTTTTATTATGTGGATTTTGTGGCATATTTCTCATGGTTAATATTATGGTTATGTGCTGGTTATAAGTATGGATCTATGATGTTCTCTAGCTATGGATCTTTTTCATGATTTGATAAGTATTTGAATGGTTGATGAATGCATGAGATAACAAGTGTTGTTGCAACTACTTGAAAGGGCATCAAACCTTCTTTGTGATTCTCAGATTAAGTTCAAATATTTAAGATCAGATATGTATTCATGACCTGTAACTTATATGTTTATCATATGTTTGACGAAATGTATATCCTGGATTAGGCATGGCTAGGTAAAGTTCTTGTTCAAGTTCTAAATGATTAGCATTGTTAGTATCTTGTTTATGTTTATGGAAAGTTACAGGCAGTTCTGGGTAGTGGTATGGAGGCTAGACTGGAAAAGTGGCTCAGATATCGAAACCCCTACCACTAAAATGTAGTTTTTGGGTCATAACCTCATGGAAGCAAGCCTATGCATGTGGTTGGGACCTAATAATTGCATTGATGTTGTCTTGTGCAGGCGGTTGGGGATTTTCCCTTGTGAAAAGAACTCTAGCTTAGGGATTGATCACTTGGGGTGGTTTGTAGTCCATGAGGGATGTTTGTAAGTTGTTGGTGTGCCGACCCCCCCTTCCATAACTGGAACTTGGAGGTCAGGTCAAATCATAGTAGCACTCAACTCATGTTTACCTTGGGGAGCTTGTAAAAGCAGGTAAATGTGGGATGAGCATGTTACAACTGTGTTATAATGAGGCTTGGAGGAATTTTGATCATAAATAAGAAGTGTGAAACCCTAACCCTAGAAGATGAAGTGCCAATAGTTTTGGGCCCCATTGGGGTAAGTTGGACTGCCAACTTCCTAAGGTCGCAAATTTGGAATACGATCTTTTTTTGGCTATCATAATACCTCATTTTGAAGATCTCCATGAGAAGGCGAAAAAAGGATATGTCAAACCGATTCTGGCACTTTTTGGGTCTCTTTTTTTTCCCAAAAAATGCATCTTGTAGGACCTAAAAACGACTTTGAAAGTTTAAGACCTGAAAATTTTCCAAAAATAGAAATTTATGTTATAATTAAGGAAATAGTGTTGGGGTCCAAGTGGAATTGGAGGGTGGCCACCAATATCCACCTCGATCATTCATACTCTACAATAGGTCAATCTTCCTTTTAGAAAACCTATAAATGAACTAAATACTCTTTCTTTGGGAAGGCATGAAAAGGACATCCATATTTTTGTAATTGAATGTGAAGTTTGTCAAAGGGAAAAAGGTGAAAAATTGAATATTTATGGGGCATTAAAACCACCTCAATTCCAACCCCTGCCTAGATTGAAATTTCCATTGATTTTATAATGGGCCTCTTAAAAGTAGAGAAAAAATCAATCATCATGGTGGTAGTTGACCATCTTGCTAAATATGCTCATTTTTGTGCTTTGTAGTGTGAGCCACTTATGCTATCCACAATGGCTTGAGACTTCATGGATCAAATTTTGAAATTACATGGCATGCCCACTTATAACGTGTTAGATCGTGGTGCCACCTTCGCTATAATTTTTTGGAAAGCCTTGTTTAATCTACAAATTAGGTGATTGAACATTAGCACAAGTTATCATCCCTAAACAAATGGTTAAATTGGGATGGCCATCAAATGATTTAAAGCTTACTTATGATAATTTGTAGTTGATAAACAATACCAATGGGTTTAGTGGCTACCACTTGTTGAATGGTGGTACATAGCCACTTATAATAGTACCAACAAAATGCACCATATAAAGTTATTTGTGTCCAAAAATATATTTATGTTGCTTCATATTTATTAAGCTCATCCTATGTTTCAAGAAGTGGATTGCACACTTAATAATAAAGTAGTGACTCTTTGCACACTTAAGAGCAATCTCTTGTTGGCTTATAATTGAATCAAGAAATAGGACAATAAATATTGGGGGATTAGGTGTTCCTTCATCTCCATCACTATAAGCATGCCTCTCTTAAATACAAGTTCTCTTAGAAGCTAGAACTAAAATTGTATGGACCCTAATAGATACTCTAATAAATTGGATCAATTGCATATTAATTGGCTCTTTTAGCCCATGATTCACCAAGCCTTTCATGTGTCCTATTTGAGGAAGGTTGTGTCGCCAAATTGCCAAATTCAAAACCAATATTATAGAACTTGATAGGAAGGCTTCCATTTGGTTATATCCAAAGACAATACTAGCCACAAGAGAATGTAGGTTGTGACAATCCACAATTGAAGATGTCCTCATATAGTGGAAGGATACATGTCTAGAGCACACCAGTTGGGAACTAGGAACAATTTTATTGTACTTTCCACACCTCTATCCTTGTGGAAAATACTCTCTTGAAGGGAGGGCATGTGAGGGCCCCACCATAAATTCCCTAATTTGGGTTAATTAGTTGTTAGTAATTAAGGTTCAAGGCCATCTTCTTTGAATAAGGCCCATTAAGTAGTTAGTGGGTAGTTGCTCAATGTAAAATGTCATATTTATCAAAACACATTATGCAGTTGATACTCATTAGTGATGGGACCACGAGTAATTAGGTGTTGCTACAGAGAAACTATTTATAAAGATAAGATGTTATGTAATGTCTTCTCATGTGTCTATGTTTTGTTGGAGTTTGCACAAGTAGGGTTTCCCTTTTAAGAAGCCCGTGTACATTTCTCTCTTAGTTTCTAGATTATTAACACAAGGGTTATGTTAAGTAACTTCTATATTTAATTGTCTCTATTATTTACAATTTTGTAATTTATATTTTTTGAATAATTGCTTAATAATCATTGTTGCTTAATTACATTACAAAACAACTTCCATTATACTCAAAAGGCCTACTATACATAATGAAAAACACTATTGAGAAAAAGAGATGCCAAGTTATCAAAATGATATTGGTTAGAGAACCTATGTACATTAAAGCATGAGATAACGAATTGAAAGATAACACCTACATAACTTTAAATGACTTACCAACAACCCATTGATGACCATCCTAGACATGTTGAACCCTTAAAAAATTATTAAAATCATCAAAAAGACAAAATATTAGAGAGTTCAAATATTAAGTACTCCAACTGAAAAAATAAAATAGAGTTTTGACCAAATCAACCTCTTAATAAGAATAAAATATATATCCAATAGACAAGAAAATATGCTAGTCTCCTGTAATTGTTACTTAGTAAAAAATTTGTAATCATCTAATAAAAATACCCTATCATTTTATAGGAATTAGTTTTGGAAATGAAACACAATAAAAAGTGAAGGGAACATGAGATGATAGAGAAATTAAGATTGAAACTACCCAATACACAACAACATTCCCAAAATTAAGATTACTGCTCAAACATGATAGTCCAAAGTTGAGATAAAAAACATGAAAGATATGCAAATATATGATGAAATTAATATTTATAAGGGTCTATAGGTTTGACTATATATACCACCCTCATTTTAAAAACTAGGTGATAGTCATACTAAGTTTGACTAGATCTGTGTGTGCCTCAGCTAACCTTCCTTTATAGGATGATTGCTTAAATGGTGGAGGGTCTTTTAGGTCAACATATGGTTCTTTAAAGCAATATGATTTCATGATATGTTGCCAATATGATATGCAGCCAACAGTATTAGCATTATCTTATTTGTTCATCCAATACAACTAATGTAGCATTTTACATTAATTAGTGTTCTTCTAAGATAACTTACATTTGTCAGTGTTCATTTAAGATAACTTTAGGATATGCACAAATAAATAAATAAAGGAGAATTAACATTGATAAATCTTATTTTATTCTTTTAGCTACACCAAATTTTAGGAGGTGAAAAAAGAAACACAGATTCTCCATTTGTAAATGATGGTAATAAGATATTCATAACAAATTGTTAACAAAATTTACAGTATCCCCTCATGGAATCTAAATTATTTTAATAATACTATACTTTTTTTATATTTCATTGTTAATTTTTATCTCCATTAACTTTGGGTTAAGTCCAATTCCAACCAATCATTCCAAAATAGTTTAAATTATAATTTTATATTTTATATTATATTTATATCTTTGAGGATAATTGAATTTGTCCATTATTTTAAATATATAAATAATATTTATTTTGAAGATTTATTTTTTCTCAAAATTTTTAAACTAAATTAGCAATTACAAATTTAAAAAACTACAGAATCTAAATTTCAAAATAGAAAACATATAAAAAATTTAAATATAGATGTATTATTGAAAAGTTTAATACAATATAATCATTGATATTTATTTATAAAGATTTATAATTAACCTTTTTTATAGCTTAAATTGTTAACCATTTTTAAACAAGTTAAATGTTGTACCATTAACATTTAAATAAAGGCTGAGAAAATATTAAATATAATTTCAATATTTAAGTGAAAAAAAATTATTACCACATAATTAGTATTTTCAAATTGCCATAAATGATATGTCATATATCATTTATGAGAAATATTTAATAAAAAAATTAATATTTCAATTTTATATAAAACGGGGATTTATGTTTAGAAATGCTTTTGATTTGATTTGTATTCTCAATTATAAAATGTTATTTGTGGTTCTCAAATTTTTGTGGTTGTCGTTATTTTTTTACTTGTTCAGGTTATTGACCTATATCTAATACTTAGTTCTAAACCCAAAAACTGATACTGAATTGTAAACCCTGAGATGAAAATTGTTAAATACTAGTTATTATTCCTAGCGGGAAAGCAATGGTCTAGATATTAGAGTTGCCACTTAAATGGTATGAAAATATTAATTATTATCCATGAAAATGGAAATGTGAGATTTGGCGTCAGTTTTATTGATATTTAATTTATTTTTATTTTTTAAACATTTTGTTTTGGTTGCAAAATAACTGGAACAAAACCTGTCATAAAATTCTAATATGCATACAAACTTAAAATTCAAAATTTTGATTCTCGCTTAAAATTTTGCTAAAATTGAGAACTTTAATCATCCCTTAAAGTTTTACCAAACTCACAGCTTTGATCCAAATCTTCGTCATATAATTCAACACAACACCCATGAAACTTAAAACTCAGAACTCTGTTTATTGCTTAGAATTTTGTCAAACTCGGAGCACTGATCCAAATCTTCGTCATAAGGTTCCAACATGCATAAAACTCAAAACTCAAAACTCTGATCATCCATTAATTTTTTTTTTTTGCTAAAATTGAGAACTCTGATCGACTCAAAACTCTAATCATCCCTTTATTTTTTTTGCTAAAATTGAAAACTCTGATCGTTTCTTAAAATTTGGTCAAATTGAGAGCTCTGAAACAAATCTTCATTATAAAATTCTAACATGCATAAAACTTAAAACTCAAAATTCTGATCATCCCTTAAATTTTGCTAAAATTGAGACTCTGAGCCTCCCTTAAAATTTTGCTAAAATTGAGAACTCTGATAATTTCTTAGGAATTGGCTAAACTCAGAGCTTTGATACATACGTAAAACAATTACAAAAACAAAAACAATTTCTATTATACTAGAAAGGCCTACCATACATAATGAAAAACGAAAAAGAGATGCCAAGTTATCAAAATGATATTGGTTACACAGCCCATGTACATTAAGCATGAGATAATGAATTGAAAAATTACACCTATATAGCTTTAAATGCCCTACCAACAACCTATTGATATGGAATCCTAGACATGTTGAACCTTTAAAAATGACTAAAATCATCAAAAAGACAAAATATTAGCGAGGTCAAATATTAAGTACTCCATTTGAAAACATAAAATAGAGTTTTGACCAAATCAAACTCTTAATAAGAATAAACTATATATCCAATAGGGAGGAAGATACGCTAGTCTCCTGTAATTGTTACTTAGTAAAAAAATTGTAATCATCTAATAAAAATACCCTATCATTTTATAGGATTTAGTTTTGCAAATGAAACACAAGTAAAAAGTGAAGGGAATGTGAGGCGATAAAGAAATTAAGATTGAAACCACCCAATACACAACAACAATCCCAAAGTTAAGATTAATGCTCAAACATGATAGTCTAAAGTTGAGATAAAAACATAAAAGATATGCAAACATATGATGAAATTAATATTTATAAGGGTCTATAAGTTTTAATATATATATATATATATATATATATATATATATATATATAACCCTTATTTTAAAAAGTAGGTGATAGTCATAGTGAGTTTGAGTAGATTTTTGTGTGCCTCACTATTGATAATTGCTTAAATGATGGAGGGCCTTTTAAGTCAACATAGGGAATAATCTTAGCATTATCGTATTTGTTCATCCAATATGTAGCATTTTACATTAATAAATGTTCTTCCAAGATAATTTACATGCCTCCGTGTTCATATAAGATAACTTTAAGATATGCAAAAATAAATAAAAAATAAAAAATCGAGAGTTAACATTGATAAATCATATTTTATTTTTTTAACTACACTAACTTTTTAGGAGGTGAAAAAAGATATTTTCAATTACAAAAGATAGTAAACACTGATAAATCATATTCTTATTTTTTAGACTATGACAAATATTAGGAAACCCAAAAAAAAAAAATCCAACTGCAAAAAAGAGTTAACATTGGTATTCTTATTTTTTAGAGTATGACAAATATTAGGAAACCCAAAATGAAATTTCCAACTGCAAAAAGGAGTTAACATTGATAGATCATATTCTATCTTTTTTTTGGATTATAACGACCTTTTGAATGCTAGCAATAGTAGAACCATCTTCCACATTGATTCTCCATTTTTGTAAATGATGGAATAATAAATTCATAACAAATTGTCAACAAAAATTATAATGTGCCCTTATGGAATCTAAATTCTTTTAATAGTGTTATACTTTTTTTATCATTTCATTGTTAATTTTTATCTCTATTAACTTTACATTAAGTCTAATTCCAACCAGACATTCTAAAAAGTCCAATTCCAACCAAGCATTCTAAAAAGGTTTAAAATATAATTTTTATTTTTTTATTTATATTTATATCTTTAACAATAATTGAATTTGTCCATTATTTTAAATATATAAATAATATTTATCTTGAAGATTTATTTTTTCACAAAATTTCTAAACTAAATTGTAAATTACAAATTTGAAAAGCTATCTAATCTAAATTTCAAAATAAGAAAGATATACAAAATTTAAATATCTATATATTATTAAAAAAATTGTGATATATATATATGAGTTTTTTATAGTTTAAATTGTTAACTATTTTTAAATAAATTAAATTTTGTATAATTTACAGTTAAATAAAGATTGAAAAATTATTTCAATAATTAAATCATTGAAAAAAACAGTACTAGATGAATAGCATTTTCAAATTACCATAAATTATTTTGGTCATTTATGATAAACGTTTAATAAAAAAGTTAATATTTCAATTTTATAAAACCAAGATTTATATTTAAAAATGAGTTCTTAAATTATTATTTAATATATATTCTCATTGATTATGAAATATAATGCAATATTTTGATTATGAGATATAATGCAATATTTTAATTTGATAAATTTGAGAATTATGTTTTCTTAAATCAGTATTGTATATTATTGTTTTGAGTTGATTTGTATTCTTAATTGAATACAAATTTCCTGAATTTTTTTTGTTAAAATTGAGAATTCTGATCGTTCCTTAAAATTTGGTCAAACTTCAGGCCTTCGAAATAGTCTTTCATTCATTGGCCAAAGGGTATCTCACAGGTTCCGCTCGTAGGAGATTCCTTAGAAGAAGATGACATTTGTATAAGTATATAAGCTGGACTCATTTTTCTCCACACTCCCATGTATTCAGTCATAATAGTCTCTGTGGATTTTTCACACATTCTCTCCACCTCCCAAAGACCTGCTCCCGAGTTTGGTTTCTCTAATGTTTTGTGGGTTTTACAGGTTTTAAGATGATAAAGAGGCCTCATAATTTATCGCCTCCATTGCAGAGGTCAAGAGCATATCAAAGGACGTGTTTTGTTGGCGAAATTTAAGAAAGAAGTTGAGGGTAGGTGTGTGAAATGACCATCATTAAAGAAAACAAAGATATGAATCTACAGAACCCTCCAGAGAAAATCAAGGAACGCTTCGCCCTGCATTAAAAGTTCAGGATTTAAATTCAAAGTTAAAGGCCGAGAGTACAGTACAAAATCGCAGGCTATCTCAGGGTTTTACGGCAGCAGATTTTCCCTCTTTCAGTAGGAGGCAGAACATTGTATATATTATTATTTGTGTCTTGTTCATGAAGACATTTTCATCCTCAGCATTTGTTTCTAGAGGCAGATTGTAAAGTACAGTCATTTATATTCAATCATTCTTAGAGTGGGCGCGAATTCTTTCCGCCATTTTGTTCAAATTAAGTCATTAAATGTGCTCCATCTACCTCCTTCTCGAGAATTCTCTATATTTTCTATAAAAACCCAAAAATAAGACATTAGAGGGGTTCCAGATTTCTATCAGCAAACTGTAAAGCGAAAAGGCTTTTGTATACATTTTGTAATATTTCTGTAGGAAGGCTCAGAGCCCGTAGGGTCTCAGTGAGGAGGAGTTATAACTGTAATGAGGATTTTGGTCTTTGGTATCTCACAGTATGTAATTTCTCTTATGTGTTAATACAATATCTCTTTTCATGCTATTTATCTTCTTGTATCATGTTCTAGAATGCGAGTGGCTCACTAGTTTGCAGTAAGGATTCATCCTAGTTGATGCCCTTTCTGGGATTAGTCAAGCGCTTTAAATAGGCCTAGTCATGATATACTGTTCCATGTTCATCTCTTCCATATTTTCTGCTATATCAGTTGTTTTAGGAGGGTGCTTTTAAAATGCCAGGATTGTGTATGGATTCTTGAATTGGCATGCCCATGCATGGTTTTGTTGTATATCTGGGTATCAATCTAATATCAACTGGTATTTTCTCGTTATTTCTTTCACTGCATCCACTCTCTGATAATTTGATTTCTGTGGCATATTATCTGAACTGGCCCTCTTTACAGTAAGTTGTCTCTTAACTGTCTGATGCCTTTGTACTGGAGTTTTGCATAATGTCCCTACACTATTCTTATCTTTATACTACCTTCCAGGAGACCTAGTCCCCAGACATTTCTCAAAGTCTAATTTCTTATCTACAAGAGAAAAGTGAAGCTTTGGGATATGCCCAGATGCCAACCTGTTTAAAGAAGAGCTCCTCTATAGCTAATAATGTCCCAGGCACCGGTCTGCGTCAACCTAGACGTCTCAGGTGACAATTTTCCACAAAACATACATCATACACATATATACAGAAGTAATATCCTAGCTCATCAAGTCGCCATAAAGCAAAGCTAAATCAAAATGAGAGTATATACCTTCTTTACCATGTACTTCGGTCCTTGAGCTGAAATGGCTCATCTGAATGCTCTCCCTCACCTCCAATGAGTAGGGAAATGGTTGTGCCAACCTCTCTAAAATAATCTGGGCTATGCATCTTTCCATATGCTGATATAGATCATGCTGAATGCCCTCCCAAGTGAACTCTTCTAGCAAGACAAGATATGCATCAAGGTGCATAGCTAGGAAGTCCTCATGTGCTGAATGTAATAGTTTCTCCTTGAGACTAGAAGTCCTAGTCAAGAAGATTTTGTCATAATAATAGATGACCATATCATCCACCATGTTCCTGTCATCTCCATCCAGGTCATCCAAAATCATGCATGCACCTAGATCCTTGGAGTACTCTACCAAGAGTTGAGACCTCCAATTTGGATCTATCCTCCTCAGAGACAACGCTGGTAATATGCAATGTGATGCTCTCCTCATGCTGTTGCCTGCTACTTTGAAATCCCCCATGCCAAAGTATTCCCCCAATATGCTGCCATGCCTATCATGTAACTGCTCATGCTCCAATAGTAATGGTGACCTTTGGAAGTTGGCCTCCTATGAGAAGCTATCATCCAAAAGGAATCTCCCAAGCCGGGCCCAAGTAGGCATGAGTATCCTCCATCCACTCCCATGTGTGAAAGAGTCCTTCCTCAAAGGAAGTATCCTCTGTCTTTCCAAATGTGTGGAGCAGTCATCCTGCATCATGCAGGTGCTATCCTCCATCCCTACAGTAGTCTCTGTTAGCACAGTATGGGTAATGAGAGTGGGTGATGCTGAAAATGAGAGAGTGTCTCCCCCCTCCTTGAGTATCTCCCAAACTCTCTGCACTGTGTTGGACTCCTCCAAAGTCTTCACCTCTCTGGAATCCAAGAGTGGTGAACTACATGACAAGATGTCCCTCATCCACTCTAGATCATGGGGCCTCCCAGGTGGAATGCCTCCATATAGTGAGACATATAGTTCAGAAGTGGACTGTATACATGAGTGGACTGATTTTTCCCCCTCTTCACTGCGTTGTACAGTCTCCTTATCTTGTGCAAAAAAATTTCGGAATAGATAAGGGTGTATCATCCTTTGATGTTAATCCTTCTCTTCCTCCTCCATCTCACAATCCCCAAAAACTGCTGCATATGGTTCCGAAATTGTGCCTTGGTTCCCACATGTTGAATCATTTGGAACTCCTTGTAAAGACACAAGGTCTCCTCTAATGGAAGCAATGGCTCCCTTTTCACCTCCATGTGGTGATGGATCTCCTTCCAATGGGACAATGTTGTTGGATCTCTTATGCTTATCCTCCCCATCAATAATTGAGAATACCTCATCATCAAGGAGAGACCCTAGATCTTGGTCATCTCTTGAAGAAAGTACCTCCAGGTCTTCAAAAATGGAAGAGGGCCCTTCACACAATGGGGATATTTCCCTTAGAAAGCCATCATATATGTTTTATAATTCCAAAATAGTTTAATTATAATTTTATATTTTATATTATATTTATATCTTTGAGGATAATTGAATTTGTCCATTATTTTAAATATATAAATAATATTTATTTTGAAGATTTATTTTTTCTCAAATTTTTTAAACTAAATTGTAATTTACAAATTTGAAAAACTATAGAATCTAAATTTCAAAATAAAAAACATATAAAATTTTTAAAGGAATGTATTATTGAAAAGGTTAATACAATATAATTATTGATATTTATTCGTGAAGATTTATAAATATCCTTTTTTATAGCTTAAATTGTTAACCATTTTTAAAACAAATGCTTAAATGTTGTACAATTAACATTTCTTTAAATAAAGGCTGAAAAAATATTAAATATAATTTCAATATTTAAATGAAAAAAATTTATTACCACATACAATGTAGTATTTTCAAATTGCCATAAATGATATTTCCCTTCTCCCAACTCTTCGTAAATAAGCTACGTGGTCGAGAAAGCGGGATACTGATACCCGATACTGATCTCAACTCGAAACTCTGATTATCCCTTAATTTTTTTTTGCTAAAATTGAGAACTATGATTGCTTCTTAAAATTTGGCCAAACTCAAAGTCCTGATCCAAAGCTTTGTCATAAGCTTCCAAACTTAAAACTCGAAACTCTGATCATCCCTTAATTTTTTTGTTAAAATTGAGAACTCTGATCATTCTTTAAAATTTGGCCAAACTCAGAACCCTGATCCAAATCTTTGTCATAAGCTTTCAAGAAACTTTGATCATCCCTTATTTTTTTTTGCTAAAATTGAGAACTCTAATCGTTCCTTAAAATTTGGCCAAACTCAAAGCTCTGATCCAAACCTTCCTCATAAAATTATAACATGCATAAAACTTCAAACTCAAAATTCTGATAATCCCTTAAATTTTGCTTGCTAAAATCGAGAACTCGTGTCCCTTAAAATTTTGCTTGCTAAAATCGAGAACTCTGAGAATCCCTTAAAATTTTGCTAAAATTGAGAACTCTGATCATTTCTTAGAAATTGGCAAAACTCAGAACTCTGATCCAAATCTTCATCATAAAATTCCAATGAGCATAAAACTTAAAACTCAAAACTCTGATTATCCCTTTAAATTTTGCTAAAATTAAGAACTGTAATCATCCCTTAAAATTTGCCCAAACTCAAAGTTCTGATACAAACATAAAACATGGATCATCCCTTTAAAATTTGGCGAGATTCAATGTTTTATGGTTTGTTTGCTTCCCCACATCTGATCCTTTTTCAAGCAACGTCTCAAGTTCTATTCGTAGAAAATGGCCCATCAATTCACTAATCTCATCGCTTTCTTATATAAATATAAAACTTAACTCTAATTTTATAGCAGAATCTTCAGCAGAGAAAATTAATTTTAGAAAGCCCCACTGCCCCACTTTTCCAGCTTCGGGAACAGAACCTCAAAATCCTCCATAGGCACATCGCAGGGTGGAAAATCCTCTAAAGTTATAGTTTCGCCATTATTCACATCTTCAGGAACAGAGTTCTGAAATACTATCTCTTGGTCGTCATTTCGGCATTCCCGTGGAAAATCCTCTAAAGTTATAGTTTCGCCATTATCCAGATCTTCAGGAACAGAGTCCCAAAATACTGACATCTCTTGGCCGTCATTTCGCCATTCCGGTGGAAAATCCTCTAAAGTTATAGTTTCGCCATTATCCACATCTTCAGGAACAGAGTCCCAAAATACTGACATCTCTTGACCGTCATTTCGACATTCCGTTTCCATAAGGGAGGTTGAGAAAGCCGCATCTTCAGAAGGCAGGGGGAATTTTTCTGCGGCGTACTTGGCGGCGGCAGCTTGAATTTGCGGCGGTGATAGAGATGAAGCGTTGGAGATTTGTGGCAGGGAGTGAGGAAAATTGAACTTGGCTTTCGATCCCCTGAGACAATACACGCCAAAATCGTAGGCGCGGGCAGCCATTTCCGGCGTGTCATAGGAGCCTAGCCAAATTCTGTGAGTAGAATGGGGCATTCGAATTTCCGACACCCATTTCCCCCATTTTCTCATTCGGATTCCCTTGAACTGTCGTGACTTCCGTGAGCGGTTTTTGCGTCTGTTGCGGCGGTTCTGGTATTCCGGAGTATGATTGTAACTTAGGACGTGCTCTCTGCTTCCGGATAACGATAAGAGTGTAAGCTGTAGGGCAGCATATATAGAGAGACAGAAACCGCGTTACACGTGCTCTCTGCGACAGCATATATAGAGAGACAGAGACCGCGTTACACGTGATTGCTTAAAAAGCCGCTCTGAGTGCTTACGGATGGTACACCTGGAAGCTTAAAAGATAGATAAAGGGGCCGCGGCTATGAAGATAATTTTATTGGTGAATTTGATTTGATGAGTCATCAGGATGACATGGCTCCTCATGGAACACGCTGAACACTTTCTTTCTCCATGCTTCTCAGATAACTGGGCACTTTTCCTGGTCGTCTGCTCATTCAAAAAATATCTCATTAACATTGACAGAAGCGTAGCATAGTTCTACACAGAAAATGAATGTACTTTCGTGGTGGAGTCTAACGGGGCAAATTTAAGACACTTTGTGGCAAAACCTGAAACGACGATTCTGACATTTTTGAGTTACAGTTATTAAAATTTAAGATTTTGGATTGTGGGTTTTTGATAATGTTGAATTTATTTTCATTATAATAAAACAATTTAAACACTTTTATAATTAATTTTTTTGGAAAAAAATAAAACAAATAAAAACTAAATTTGTACTTAAAAACAACTTTAATTACGAATTTATAATTTCAGTTATAGAAAATCTTTTTCGACAAATTTATAGCATCAACAGTAAAAAAAACTCTAATTTTTGGTGGAGTCATTTAAAAGTAAGCAATTCTCCTTCAATTTAATTATTTTTTAAAAATATAGGTTTTTTTTTTCAAATATTTATGATTTTTACATTAAAAAATATTATATTAGAATTTAGAGTAGTTTAAAGAGAGCAAAATCTTTACTGTTTTTGGAAATTCTGGCATAATTTACTGTTTTAATATTTTATATAATTGAAAACCTTACTGTTTTTGGAAATTATGGCATGATTTTTGTTATTTCACAGAAATTTTGGGTTATAGTTATTACAATTTAAGATTTTGGATTGTGGGTCTTTTATAATGTTGAATTTATTTTCATTATAATAAAATAATTTAAACACTTTTATAATCAATTTTTTTGGAAAAAATAAAACAAATAAAAACTAAATTCTTACTAAAAACAACTTTAATTACGAATTTATAATCTCAGTTATAGAGAATCTTTTCCAACAAATTTATAGCATCAATAGTAAAAAAAAAACTCTAATTTTTGGTGGAGTCATTTAATGAGTAGGCAATTCTCCTTCAATTTAATTATTTTTTTAAAATATAGGTTTTTTTTCAAATATTTATGATTTTTACATTAAAAAATATTATATTAGAATTTAGAGTAGTTTAAAGAGAGCAAAATCTTTAGTATAAGTCTCGCCAAAAGCCAAAAAAACCTATGGCTTTCCATTCATTGTGAATGTGTATTAATTTTATTTTATTTTATTTATGTTAAATGTAGATGTTGTCAACTTAGTAAATACTGTGTGTATATTAATTTACAATAAGGAATACACAAAAATATTTATATAACCATGTAGTTTGAGTAAGACGTACATATGTTACTCATATCTCAAATCAAGGAAATAACAACTTTAAAAAACATATCAACCATAACCATGGCTTAATTGCTTATTAAGACTTTGGTATATTTGACTATAAAATTAATGTTATGGTGCAAACTATAACATTTTATTTTGATTTCTTTAGTATGTAAATGTAAATATGTGTAAAAATCATTGTGAGTATTAACTTTGATGATTTATTGATTTTTAAATTGAAATGGATAAATTATAAACCATGTAAATGTATTATGTTATTAAGAGAATTTTTCTACACAATTGAGTTAAGGGTGGAGCATAACATTGAGTATGAAACCACAAGTCAGAATTATTGAGGGAGTAGAAGTAATTAATTATGCTTGTAGTGGCAAAAAAAACCCTACTAGAGCTTTGTGTCAAAATTTAAATTTAAAATGTTGCCTTACCTTTTTTGCTTCAACCCAAAAATCAATGAATGAAGAACTTAGAATTTGAAGCGACCACTTTCTACAATTAAAGAGGTTGGGTGGTGGTTGAAGTGTTCTTTCAGGGAAGCATAGGAAAGTACCCATCTCAAATTTTGAGAGTTGATCAAAGAATGGTGTGGGGGAATGGAAAAAGTTGAGTGAAACAATCACCTAATGGAACATATAGAGTTCCACACAGAGAAGAGGAGCACAAAGGTGTCTTGAGGAGTAAATTAGAGACTTGAATGTTTGTTTAATGTTATAGGTGACTAGAGTTCAATTTGGATATCCAACTTCATCCATAAAAGTGCCATTTGTGAATTAGACATGTGATGATGCATTTTGGGATTGTAAAGACCATTTTTTGTGTGGTAAATTCTTGTAGAAGAACCTTGAATCTGATAGGAGAATGATGAGGGACTACCTAAGTAGTCAAGGAGACCCCTCATGTTATTTCCCACCAGCTGGAGATGCATTTCAGAGTTCACAAAAGCCCTATAATTAGTGTGGAAGAGGGAGTTATTGTAACAACCCTAGTTAAAAATCCATGTAAAATTATATAAGACCATGGTGATGGGACACATATTCCAACTTGAATGTTGGGAAAAACATCCTAGTGGGTGTTTATTCGGTTTAGTATGGCTAAAGGAAATTGGCAAAGGCAATGGCAACGGCTTTACAAAAGGAAAAGTGGCATTTTTTATGAAAATAATGGAAAATGGGAGAAAATGAAAGTGCATTTAGGAAATTTTTAGGTCTAAAATGGGCATCCTAAGGAAATTATAAAATAATAGTGGAAATAACAAAATAATATTAGATTACATCATCAAATTTTAGAGAGAAAAAGGAGAAAACTACTTTTTCAACTTGTAATTTTAACTTATCTCCCTATGAGTTTACTCAAATTTCGAGCAAGAACACTTGTTGGATGCAGAATTTGATTCCTCATCCAAGGAGTATCAATGTTGCATACTTCTGATGGAACCTACTACACGAAAAATGAGAAATACATGAAAAACGTGATTGCAATCACGGTTTTCATGTATTTCTCATTTTTCGTGTCACAGGGTCCATCGAAATTATGCAACATGGATACTCCTTAGATGAGGAATTAAATTTTGCATCCAACGAGTACTCCCGCTCGAAATTTGAGTAAAACCTTAGCAAGATAAGTTGAAAATATAAGTTGAAAAAGTAGTTTTATTATTTTATTATTTTTTATTATTTTGACTTTTTACCCCAAAAATGGTGAATAATCTCCATGGTTAACATCATCATCTTGAATCCTATTGTTTCTTATAAAGTTTATTTTGGTTGTACATTTTTCTTAGAAGGCCCATTTTAGACCTCAAAAGTTCTCTAATTTGAAAGGTCGCATGTTGCATGTGAGGAGGAAAATAAACGAAAATAATGGAAAATGAAGAAATTAGAGGTTTTATTGATAAAAAGGCTTATGAGGATCAACTGGTAACCTTTTGTGAGTGAATTTTTGTAGCTCTCTCATTATTCTCTCTCTTTCATACTCTTGGATACTTAGAGTTTTCTTGGAGCACTATTGGAGAGTGTGCATACTTGGTGATTTGGAGCAAGAAGGCAAGGGAAGAGAAGGAAATCCCAAGTGGACATCGAGCTCAGTAGCTACAGCAGGCTTTGATTGCAGGTACCGAGTTACAATTATGTTTTCCTCACTAGTTTTGGCATGCATGGTGTATGCATGTGGATTTTCCTAGCCTTGTCATTTCCTGGATAGCCATGGTGTTGTGGGTTTATTTCTATTGATTGCTTTTTGGTTGGTTCTCATAATTTCTTTAGTTGTGGGTTGAGTTATTAGTTCCTGGAAGCCTTGGTTGGACAAACACTTTGGAAGCTCGACGAAAAATTGTGGGTTGAGTTACTAGTCCTGGAACCCTTGGTTGGACAAACACTCTAGAATCCCTGGTTGGAAAAACGCTCTGGAAGCCTTGTAAAAGTTGGGGTTGAGTTATTAGTCCTGGAATCCTTGGTTGGAACAAACACTTTGGAGCCCTAGAACAACTTGGATAGAGACCAATCTGTGATGGTTGTGATGTCTGACCGTAAGGTGGAATCACTAGTTGAGGGTTGAAATGGTTTGGCCTCTAGGAGCCTTGGATTGGTTTTGATTGATGTGTTTGATGATATCCTACATTCATGCTTGGAATATGGCATAGGGGTGATTGGCTGAAGTGAGACTTGGCTCAACCAATCTATGGTCAGGTGGAATGTGGAAGTCTCATCTCTGGTTGGTTTTTACATTCAGTAATGAAGAGCTCATTCCTTTCGTATTTAGTATGCCAATGTATTGGTTTATGTATGGATTATATTGTTGTAGTATCCATTGTATTTATGTTGTTATTGTGTTGGTTATAAGTATGTATTTGATCAGTGATGATGTATGGATCTATCAATGTTTTTCCCTGTAAATTAATACACAATGTATCTATGCTCAAATATATTTTATTGCAGCTTATGATTTAAGGGAGTAATGTTTCTTAGTGATTCTCAAATAATTAAGAGACCCCTATGCTTAAATATGTTCTTTACACTTGTAGATTCAATGTTTGTGACATGTTTAACAAAATTCCTGTCATGGCTGGTAGGGATCCAGATGGGTTCTTGTTGATGTGATTTCTTCTGTATCATTGTTCCAATGTTATTTATCATTCTGTAAGTTTTCATGAAGTTCTAGTCAGTGAGCTGGGCTCTTGGCCTAAAAAGGTGGCTCAAATCCAAGAGTTGCAGGCACAAAATTGAGAAATTGGGGCCCTGGCCACAGGATTATTGTGTTGTGCCTGCGGCTATAGCCTCCTAGTTGCTGGTATGCAGTGTCATGCCTGCAGCTAAGGCTCAAAATGGTCAAGAAGTTAGTCTAACCCAGGGGTAAGGGGCTTGAAGGGTTTGGATACCTCCTGGGGATGTTCTTGATGTTGTGTAAGGTTTTTTTGTCAGGTTTCCATCAGTTCCACTACCGCAACATCATCTAGTAGGGTGAATATCGTATTAGTAGCCTCTCATCACATGTTTACTTCGGTTGGCCAGTTACTCGAGTAGATGTTGTATGGAGGTGTTACAGAGTGGTTTCAGAGCGTGGTTGCACTCTCCTTGGGTGATGTCTAGTTCTGTTCTCTTTGGGGTGTGTATAGTTTCCGATCTCTTTGTGTGATATCTGATACCACAGAGTGGTATGAGAGCATGGTTCAACCCTTATACTAGATGGGTGGTGTGTTGGTCATGATTTTCTATTGGTTGCATATGTCTTTCTCATAACTGTGGTGTATTTGTTTGTTGCATCTGTGTTGTGTTGGCCATGGTGGAAGTGGTGTCGCCATGGAAGGGTTGATGGTGTTTTCGTCAACATGTTGTCATGAGTGTATGAATGATTATATGTTGTTCATTGTAATGTTCCCAATTTGAGCCTCAAGCTAAAATGGAACATTATAGTTGGCACATTTTTATTTTGTTTAATAAAATGGGTAAGGAGACCCCTTAACCCCTTGGTGATAGAGAAATAACACTCCTTATGAGGAAGGAGGATAAATAAGCAGCTGAAATAAAAACCTAATGGTGTGAACATGATGAGGATCACCTTGAGTTGGCCATCTTTGACCAAGTCAACAGCACTGCCTTAGAGGGGTGGCTTGCCTTAGAAGACAACGCAGCTTTTGGAGGGAAAGCATTCAAAAGTGAATGGAAACCCTAAATGTGGGACCTATGGTGAAAGAGAGTTCATTTGCTTTATAAGAGAGAAGATAGCAGCTCATTTGGTCATGTTTTGATTCAGAAATTTCGTAGTGAAGCCAAGGACTTGCACATCCGGGCTGTTTAGCAGGATTGCAGTGCTCTTGAGCACTGGGGGTGTTCCCGGTCGGGAATCCCCCACCTCTTCCTCAAGGAAGGATAGGATTTGAGCTGCATTTCCTCATTCCAGCATTTTGCCAAGCTCACTCCTTCAGTTGCAGTGTTATTTCTGTAGCAAAATAACGATGTGTTGCAGGGGCAGCAGTAGAGGAACTCTTAGAGCCTTTCTTGGCTTGCTTTTTCAGTGGGGGACTGATATTTCATTTGGAGGAGCAGCAGAGAAGACTCTTGGAACATATTTCATATCTGTGGCATCAGGCCACTCATTCACCATCTCCCACTACGCAGTCCCTTGGAGAAACTGTGTTATTCCATGAGGGCAGTGTTGTGAGGGGTTCTTGAGCTCATCGGGTGGAGTGTTTTTGAGTAAAGGGGATTAGCCCTTTTTCCTCGAGGACATTATCAGAGGAGGGCATCATCATTTCAGATCAGCCATAGCCTCCTATTCATTTTGTTTCAGTTGCAGTGACATTTTGTTTGTCACTTTGTATTTTATCCAGCATTTCTAGCAATCTCCCTGAGATTGGCTAGAAATCCCATATTCAGCCCATTTTTCCATTTGTGGGCATTTATTTGTATTCCTTCAGCTACATTATCATTTTGTATGTATTCAGCAGCTACACCTCTCATAGGGACTACGCAGTCATTTCTCTCCGGCATTTTGTACAGCAACAACATCTCATGTATTACACTGCTTATTCATTGGAGGTTGGTTCTAAAAGCTTGAGGGCCTTGTTCCTCATGATATTTCTGTATCATCTTTCTGATATATTAATATAATTATGGCTATAGTATTTAACCTCTCATGATACATTCAGATTTGCAAAGTTTCAGATTGATGTTTTGCATATTGCTGTAGCTCACTCTTTGAGCTGATTTATGAGGTACCTAGGTTGGGAAGATCTATTTAACTCACCTAGATTTATTTGTTTCAGCTCTCTTTCTGCATTTAGACTCCATATTATAATTATGAAGGGATCCCAGCCTTGAGTAGCGTTTTATTTGCATATAATTCCTTATATAGCTTTCCCATTGGAGGCATTACAAAAATTCCTTGAAGGGAAATATTAGCTTTTGACAAGTTCTATTGGCAGAGTTTGCTAGTGGGCCAGGTAGCCTTTGGATCTCATCCTTCCTTGTGAAGGTGACATATCCATTAAATTCCCCTACAGTAAACCTCTGAAATAGTTCAGTGTTGATTGTTAATACTCCTGGAGTTGGAATATTGGAATATCTTAAGATATTCCCGATAGAGCAAAAAGTTCCAGATTTGGAACATTACATTCATGCTTGTGTATTGTGTGTGCACACTTTCTTATATGTTGCTACATGTTTTGTATGAAGTACTTGTTTATTCTAGGTCACATATTGGTCGTGCTTCGGTGCTATCCATGTTTTCTTGCTTGTGTGATGTCATACGATTCATGATTGGTTATACATGTCAAGTAGGTGCATATGGTCAAGTTTGCATTGGTTTGATTGAGTTTGTTGTGCATAAGGTCATTGTATGCAAGTATATCATCATGATGATATTTGTATGTTATGATGCTAATGTGTTGGATGAGATAGAGCAAGAGATGCAGATCATTAAGGTGACGTTGCAACAATGGACTTTGGGGTAAGAGTAAGTTTCCATACACGTATTCTAGTTAATGGATTTTTATATGCATTAGGGTTATATATGTGTTTTTCATTCTATTATTATCAAGGTTATATATGTGATAAATTCTAGTCGATCAGTGTAGTCATATGCATTATGGTTATGTGTATGTCTTTAATTCTATCGATTTTATGGTTACATACATGATTGATGTTAGTTAATTAGTGTGATCATATGTACATGCGTTGGTTAGTCAAGCATGGTACTAATTTTACGGTTATGTTAAATGGTGTTGATGAGCATGTTATATGTTAACTTGTTGTTGTTATATGTTAGTTAACTTAATGATTAGGGTTATAGCATTAATATCTTGATGTTATATGTATCATGCTAAATTGGATTGGCATAGGCAGATGGATAGGGTTACTACATTCATGTATGGGTTAATATATGGTGATGTTATGTTAGGTCCCTATATTACTAGTATAGTCCCTTATTTTTGTTAGTGTAACCCCCTTATTGTTATTATTGTACCCTTGTAACCCCCATATTGTTATTATTGTGCCCTTAAATTATTATTGTTAGGTCGGCTAGGATTACACTGTGGCCACACTAGGATTACATAATGGCCCCATGGACTCCTATATATAGAAAGGAGGCTTGTAAATTGTATCATCCAAGAATTGTGCATTTATGTAATGTATTGGAGGTTTCCCCCTTGAAGTGGCTTATTTCTAAGGCGTTGATATCTCTTTTCTTCTATTTTTGGAGCTGGTTACACAACATTTGGTATCAGAGCGAACTTGTACGACTCAACATTTGGTATCAAAGAAAAATTCAGGTTGGCAAGAAAAATTGAATGTAAAATTATGGTGACAAGGAAGCCTACCACTCACTTCTATAAAGAAGGAAGTGTTGCTACACCTAGATTTCCACAACCTACAAGGTTGACACCACAACAATTGGAAGAAAAAAGAGAGCAAAGGGCTTTGCTACGGTTGTGATAGCAAATACACTAAAGGTCATAAGTGTGATGGGAAGAAATTATTTTACATAGATTGTGAAGAGGAGGAAGAAAATGAACAAGAAACATGAAAAGAAGAGGATATACACCAGAAACCAACCCTAGAAGAAGAAGAAATGAGTCCAAACATAACGTGTAATGCATTGGTAGGAATTACCACTCCTCAAACTCTCAAGATAGAAGGACAAAGAAGAAAAATGTAATAGTGTTGATTGATTCGGGTAGCACCCATAATTGTATTCATTGTAAGGTATCCAAGGAATTGAATTTTTTCCTATACCCATCACCAGAATGTCAAGTGATGGTTGCAAATGGAGGAACTATAAATTTCTCTGAAAAATTTCATAATATCAAGCTAACCATGGGTGAATATGTATTGAATAGTCCAATGCTTTCCATTCCAATGGGTGGTGTTCATGTTGTACTAGGAGCACAATGGTTACAATCTTTGGCGATGGTAGCCTTTAATTTTCAATAACTTTTCTTAAATTTGAAATTTTGGCATGATTTTTGTTATTTGACAGAAATTTTGGGTTATAGTTATTAAAATTTAAGATTTTGGATTGTGGGTTTTTGATAATGTTGAATTTATTTTCATTATAATAAAATAATTTAAACACTTTTATAATCATTTTTTTTGGAAAAAAATAAAACAAATAAAAACTAAATTCTTACTAAAAACAACTTTAATTACGAATTTATAATCTCAGTTATAGAAAACCTTTTCCAACAAATTTATAGCATCAACAGTAAAAAAAAACTCTAATTTTTGGTGGAGTCATTTAATGAGTAGGCAATTCTCCTTCAATTTAATTATTTTTTAAAAATATAGGTTTTTTTTTTCAAATATTTATGATTTTTACATTAAAAAATATTATATTAGAATTTAGAGTAGTTTAAAGAGAGCAAAATCTTTAGTAAAAGTCTCACCAAAAGCCAAAAAAAACCTATCACTTTCCATTCATTGTGAATGTGTATTAATTTTTTTTTATTTTATTTATGTTAAATGTAGATGTTGTCAACTTAGTAAATATTGTGTGTATATTAATTTACAATAAGGAATACACAAAAATATTTATATAAAGAGTATTAATTTTTTTTTTTAAATGTTAAATGTAGATGTTGTCAACTTAGTAAATATTGTGTATATATTAATTTACAATAAGGAATACACAAAAATATTTATATAACGATGTAGTTTGAGTAAGACGTACATATGTTACTCATATCTCAAATCAAGGAAATAACAACTTTAAAAAACATATCAACCATAACCATGGCTTAATGGCTTATTAAGACTTTGATATATTTGACTATAAAATTAATGTTATGGTGCAAACTATAACATTTTATTTTGATTTCTTTAGTATGTAAATGTAAATATGTGTAAATATCATTGTGAGTATTAAGACCATGGAAAATTGTTGATGGCGCTGGGCGGGAGAAGATGGGGTTTGAATGGCGAAGGGCGGGCGACTGCACAGGGCCTGCACGCCACTACAATTTCTGAACAGGCCAGATGGATTCAGACAGGGCTAAGGTCACAAGGAGATGATGGTATCTCTCCTTCTGCTGCTGTTGGGCTATCGTTTTCTGTATCTGAAGGCGGAAATGTCGGAAAGGTGGGTGGTGGTCTGTCAGGCAGAGAGGGAGCGGTTTCTTCGAAAAAGGGACTGTCAATCTCCGCGATTTCTGAAGAGAAGGAGCACGAGCTGCAGGGGAAGGGTTTGCCTCATCATTCAGATGCGGTTGAATGGGAGTGTGAAGCGGGTGATTATCAGAGTTATTATTGCTCTGGTTTTGTTTTGGATCAGGACCCTTCTGCGCTTTCGGAAAGAGGGGTGAATGGATTCAGTGTTAGGGAGAGCGGGAGAGGTGTCACAAATTTTTTAAGCCTGGATGAACAGAGTGGGAAGCCTGTCGTTGAAGGCTCAAAAGAGATAGGCTCAAGCATTGTTAGGGAGGCTGGAGAGTCGAAGAAGGGGGGCAGAAAAAAGAAGTGGATTAAAGTCAATAGAGCAGAGATAAACTACGTTTTGGGGGAAGATATTAGATGGGAGCAGGTCTCTCAGTTGGCTAGCAGAACTCTGGTAGGTAGAGCCATGGGGAGGTATTTTTCTCTGAAAACTGTTGTTGCCTAGGCTGAAGCGAACTGGAAAGATGACCTTGGTTATGTTCCGGAAGTGGTGTCCCTCTCCAAGGGGTGGTTTGCTTTCAACTTTCTGCTCCCTGAACATAACCAGTGGGTGTTGCAATGGTGTTGGGCACTGGATCACTCTCCTATGCTCCTCAAACAGTGGCACCCTCTCTTCGATGCTAGTAGGGAGAGGGTGGACTCTATTCCCTTGTGGGTTCGTATACCTGGATTGCCTCTTCATTATTGGACTGAGGAACACCTCCGAGGTATTGGTAATACGCTTGGGGTTTTTCTTGAGGCTGATCTCTCCTTCCTTCATACTAATCACAGGCGTGTTGCTAGAATATTAGTGGTGGTAAATATCAGAGAAGGCATGGCTGAATCACTGAATCTTAAGTGGGGGCAATATGTCATAAAGCAGACTCTGGACTATGAAAATGTCCCTTTCCGATGTCATCGATGCTATGCATACGGTCATCCTGCCTCTGAATGTGGTTTTTTCTCTCGTCCTGTAAAAAGGCGTTAGGTTAGTCGCTCTTAGGTGGATCCAAGATCGAGAGGGGATGGCTATGACCCTTCCAAAGCGCAGACTCTGTCAAATTCGTCTTCTTCAAGCACCTCGATCCCTGCTACCAATGGATCTTGCAACCCGGTTGATTTGGGCTTCCAGGATTCGGATGTGGGGTCTGTTCACCCTTCTGGGCAGGAGTCGCTCTCTCCGTTAACTGTTGATGGTTCGTTTCCTGCTGTAAAAGCCCATAGTCGTCACTATGGTGTGGATTTCCAGCTGAAGGATGATGGCATGTTGAAGGCAGTTTTATCTCTTTTGACTTCTTCTCATATGGGATCATTTCCATTTTCACCAAACATTAATATCTCTCTTAATTTGGTATCGAATTCAGTCCCGGCTGGTAAGGATGAATGTGGTTTATTACCTATTATTGCTCCTATTTTTTCCCAGCCAGCTCTACAAGAGAAGGCTACTGTCTTTGATCCAGGCGATGGTATGTTGGCTCCTTTGGAAACCTCTGTTCCTTTGGTCATGGGGTATAATCTGAGATCTAGTGCTAAAAAAGGTGCATGTGGTTTTGGGAGGGGGAAACCCCTAGCAGCTCGGGGCAGGGGTAGGATCTCCTTCTTGGCAAGAGCTCAGGATCGAGCTATGATGGATGTTCATGATGGGAGGCAGATTTCTATTGAAAGGGCGCTTAGAGCAAGACAATCCCTGAAGTCTGGTGTGTAATGAAGATCATGTCCTACAATTGCAGGGGATTGGCAGGACCCCAAAAGAAATATGCATTCAGGAGGATTATTTTTCTGGACTGTCCAGATTTAATTCTGCTTCAAGAAAAATTAGGTGCAGGGTCTGTGGTCAAAGCTAGGTTGGAAGGTTGGTTGCCTGGTTGGTTTTTTGAGACGTTGGATGTTAGAGGGAGATCGGGTGGGTTGGCTATGGGCTGGAATGAAAGAACAATCAAACCACTGAATTTCTAGGGTATGGAGTCGGTCCCGGGGTTAAATTTTCAGGCACTGGAGCTAGGTGAGGTTTTTAATATCTTTAATATCTATGGTCCATATCAAGATCGGATCCCTTTCTGGGACTCCCTTTTGGGTAACTCTCTACTCAAGGGGGATTCGATGATTTTGGGAGGGGATCTGAACTTTTCTTTGGGCCAGTCTGAGGTCTGGGGTCCTCATGCTCATACTGATTCATTGTCTGGGTACTTCACACAAAAATTGGTGGAGAATCATTTGCTCGATATTGAGCCCTTAAAGATGAAGCCCACTTGGAGGAACAATAGATGTGTTGAAGACAAAATAGCAAAGAGACTTGATCGCTTCCTGGTGGCTGAGCAGATTGTGGACAGACATTTTCAGATTAGACAGTGGGTTGGATGTGGGGGTGCTTCTGATCATTTTCCTATCTTCCTTGATTTAAAGAACGGGCCTAGGCAGCCTCCTAGTCCGTTAAAGTTTAACAATACTTGGCTCAGGGATGATTCTTTTAAAGCCCTTGTTCTTGCTAGGTGGATCCCTTATAGGGTTGATGGTACTCTTTCTGCGGCTTTTCATTTTGCTGAGAATTTTAAGCGTGTCAAGGAAGATGTGAAGACATGGTCGGCTGCAAAGAGATTGAGGGAGGATTTGGAACTGAAAAAGGTTGAAGAGGAACTCCAATTGATCTATGAGGGGATTGGAGGTGGGTTTCAAACACAAGCTGATAAAGATACCCTTGTTTCTCTTGAAAAAAGAAGGAATTCCCTTCTTATGGATAAGGAAGAATCTTGGAGGTTGAAAAGTAGGGCCACATGGTTGGCTTGTGGGGATGACAATACAAAATTTTTTCATGCTTATGCACGTGGTCAAAAGGCGGTAAATTCAATTTGGAGTTTAAGAGATGGTCAAGGCATCGAACATTCTACCTTTGAGGCTAAAGCAAAGCTGGGAGTTGATCATTTTAAGGCTCTATTTAAGGCTCCAGCTCATGCTTCTCTTGCGGAGGTTATTAGAGTGGCTCAACTCTTCCCAAGATTTGTGGAGGAGGCTGATAATTTATCTTTGATGACTGTGGTTTCAGAGAAGGAATTAAAGGAGGTTCTTCATAGTTTTCAAAAAGACAAAAGTCCTGGGCCAGATGGATGGTCGATTGAATTTTTCTTGGTTCTTTATGATGTGTTAGGGGCTGATCTGCTGAATGTAGTGGAGGATATCAGAATTTCCGGGAGGATTCCGGCTTGTTTTAATTCCACGTTCATAGCTTTGATCCCAAAGGTGGATAACCCTCTTTCTCTGGCTGATTTTCGTCCAATCTCTCTCTGCAACTGTATTTATAAAGTGGTTTCCAAGGTGATTGAAATGAGACTCAAGAGCATTCTGTCTTCCCATATTTCTGGGGAACAATTTGGCTTTCTGGATGGTCGTCAAATTCATGAAGCAATCGGGACTGCTCAAGAAGTTCTCCACAGCATGAAGACCAAGAACCTCAAAGGAACGGTGCTGAAAATCGATCTCTCCAAAGCATATGATTGGGTAAGCTGGTTATATATTCGTATGCTCTTGACTCACCTTGGCTTTGGCATTGGTTTTGTTAGATGGATCATGAGCTGTATCACTACTGTCTCTTTCTCTGTTTTGCTTAATGGGGCTGCATCTCCCTTTTTTCATGCTGAAAGGGCCCTTCGCCAGGGCTGCCCCCTTTCTCCCCTTTTGTGTTTATTAGTTGCTAAGGGCTTGAGCAGAGCTCTTAAGGAGGCCAAGAGTCAGGGCTCCTTGAAGGGAATTCAGGTTGCTCCAAATTTTTTCATCACTCATCTACTCTTTGTTGATGATGTTTTAATCTTCTGCTCTGGTTCGGTGCGAGATGCTGTCACTCTTGGTGAGATTTTGGCCCTGTTTAGCAAGGCCACTGGTATGGAAGTTAATGGTGTGAAGTCTTCCATCACCTCTCATCTTTTGAGGGAGGAGGAGAGACGTGAGTTTGAAAGGATTTTTCCTTATAACTCTGTTGGTTTGGATGATGGGCTGACTTACTTGGGGTTCCACCTAAAACCTAATGACTATAGGAAACATGATTGGAGTTGGCTGCTAGAAAAGTTGGAAAAGCGTTTAAGAGTGTGGTGTCATAAATGGCTGTCTAGAGCCGGGCGCCTGACTCTGGTTAAGTCTGTATTGGAGGCTGTCCCGGTTTATTGGTTGTCCCTTTCTTGGATCCCAAAGGGTATTTTGGAGGCAGCTAGGAGGATATGCTTTAGATTCCTTTGGAGTGTGAAGCAGGAATCTTTGGTGACCCCTTGGGTTAGGTGGGAGAAAATTGCAGTGCCTAAAGGGTTGGGTGGTTGGGGACTGAAAAACATTTTTCTCTTTGCTCAGGCTCTTGCAGCAAAGGGTGGGTGGAGGCTCATTAAAGTTGACAACCTTTGGACTCAGGTGATTACTCAGAAATATATTTCTCCTTCTTCTATTGTTGATTGGATAAGGAATCCAAGGAAAACCTCTGCGGGTGGTTCTGTGATTTGGAAGGCTCTAGTAAATTCTTTTCATATTCTGGAAACAAGTCTGGCTTGGGATGTGGGTAGTGGCAGAAGGCTTCGGGTTGGTGAGGATCCTTGGATGGGAAGTGAACTCCAGCATCTTCTTCCCAGACACACGGTTGAGGCTTTAAGGCAGAGGGGGATTACTTTTCTTGCTCAACTTGCTGATCCGGTTCGGAGAAGGTTGGGCGTTCAATCTTGGATTTTGGCCTCGTCTTTGGGTCTGGAGATTATGGATGAGAGGGCTCTGGCTGAATATATCAGTGCATTAAAACATGCTCATATTTTTCTTCAGGTGAGGGAGGATATGATTGTTTGGGATTTTGATTCGTCGGGGATCTATTCTCCTCGGGCTGGTTATAAAAAACTCAGTGTTGGGGCTGTCTTGGGTGAAGAGCGGTGGTGGTGGAAGAAACTTTGGAAACTAAATTTCCCTCCTAAGACCTGCATCTTTATGTGGTGTGTTCTTGAAAACAAAGTCCCCACTTGGGACGTCCTGCAACATAGAATTTTTCAGGGCCCTGCCTGGTGCTGTCTGTGTAATTCTGATGAAGAATCGGTAAACCACCTTTTCCTCAACTGTCCCTTCATTAAAGGGGTGTGGATGGAATGCACCAGGTCTTTGGGTTTTCTTTGCAGATGGGAGGGCTTAACTGTGTCACAGGCTTGGGATGCCTGGTGGGTATCTCATGCTGAGCAGAATCTTAAAGCTCTGCCTCTCCTTGTGATCTGGGGTTGTTGGTTGGCACGTAACAGATTACTTTTTGAGGGGATTTTCAGTACTCCTGTGGTCATTGGTGCCATGTCTTTAGGCCTGCACTCTGCTTTTCCTATCCACATTCGTGTTGCCAATCAGAGAGAGGTCATGCTATTGGACATTGATAGGAGAGTTCCTTGGGGCTTTTTTGATGGGGCGATGCAGCAAAACGTTTGTGGTGGTGGGGCTTTGCTGTTTCTTTCTGAAGCACATTGGTTTGAGATCGCTGTTGGGCTTGGGGAAGGAACAAATAACCAGGCTGAATTGTTGAGCCTTAAGATCCTTTTATTGTTTGCTGTGGAGAAAGGCTGCAGAAGGTTAAATTTCTATGGGGACTCCTTGAACGTGATTAATTGGATTAAAGGTTTTCAGCATTGCAGTGTGCACCATTTACAACATCTGCTTCGTTCTATAAGGGATATCCTCTCCTCACTTGAATCTTTCTTTTGTCAACATATTTATCGAGAAAATAATGATATGGCAAATCGAGCTTCTAAGAGGGGGATCCAGCAGGACATGGGTTCCTGGAGGATCAGGGAACAACAAGATGGCGCTATCTATGAATATTTACATATATCTTTATTTGACTGAGTGGCCACTGTGTTATTTTTTATGACAAGACAACATTTCGCCTACAAGAGGCACTCTCTTGATTGCTGTGGGACGGAACTGTTTTAACAGGCTTGTTTAGTTCTTGCTTTCGGGTTGCTCATACTTGGGGCACGCTGTCCCGTTTTATATGTTGCTGAATATTGCGCATTCTCTGGTAATCTTTCGCTTTACAAATCTGATGGGCTACTACAGAGGGCTGCCCCCTTTTTTATATGAAAACAGAGTCTACGGGACCCCTGGGCAGTGCTTTTGACAGTTAAATGCATTTTTTTGTTGAATGCCTCTAGTTTGGTTCGTCTGATTGTCTGAGCAATTTTCTGGTCCCTGCTGAGCAGTTGAAATTTCTTTCCTGACAGTTGCTGGATTGTTCGTCAGTAGAGCAGTGACATTTGGTTTTTTGTTTTATCAGCTTTCTCCAAAGGGTTTTTTGAACAGGTGGTTTTTTATAAACAACTTGTTTAAGCCAGTTTTTTATTCAGGTTCCGCAATGGCGTTACACTTTGCATCTGAATTTTGTAAACAAACTCTATGGGTTTGTCTTTCCCGAACACACATCTATGTGTTTCTCACTGTAATTTTGTACTCACCTGCAGTAATAAAATTACGCTTTTTTCTCGAGGAAAAAAAAATCATTGTGAGTATTAACTTTGATGATTTATTGATTTTTAAATTGAAATGGATAAATTATAAACCATGTAAATGTATTATGGTATTATGTTATAAAGAGAATTTTTCTACACAATTGATTTAAGGGCGGAGCATAACATTGAGTACGAAATTACAAGTCAGAATTATTGATGGAGTTGAAGTAATTAATTATGCTTGTAGTGCTAAAAAAACCCTACTAGAGCTTTGTGTCAAAATTTAAATTCAAAAATTTTGACTTACCTTTTCCCCTTCAACCCAAAAAATCAATGAATGAAGAACTTAGAAGTTGAAGCGACCACTTTCCACAATTAAAAAGGTTGGGTGGTGGCTGAAGTGTTCTTTTAGGGAAGCATAGGAAAGTACCCATCTCAAATTTTGAGAGTTGATCAATGAATGGTGTGGGGGAATGGAAAATTTTGAGTGAAACAATCACCTAATGGAACATATAGAGTTCCACATAGAGAAGAGGAGCAAAAAGGTGTCTTGAGGAGTAAATTAGAGAGTTGAATGTTTGTTTAATGTTCTAGGTGACTAGAGTTCAATTTGGATACCCAACTTCATCCATAAAAGTGCCATTTGTGAATTAGACGTGTGATGATGCATTTTGCGATTGTAAAGACCATTTTTTGTGTGGTAAATTCTTGTAGAAGAACCTTGAATCTGAGCTAAGTGAAAGGGATATGAATTAATACAATTTGAAGTGACATTAAGAAGGAATAATGATGAGGTACTACCTAAGTAGTGAAGGAGACCCCTCATGGTATTTCCCACCAGCTGGAGATGCATTTTAGAGTTCACAAAAGCCCTATAATTAGTGTGGAAGAGAGAGTTTTTGTAACAACCCTAGTTAAAAATCCATGTAAAAATATATAAGATCACAGTGATGGGACACGTATTCCAAGTTGAATGTTGGGAAAAACATCCTAGCGGGTGTTCATTCGGTTTAGTATGGCTAAAGGAAATTGACAAAAGCAATGGCAAAGGCTTTACAAAAGGAAAAGTGGCATTATTTTATGAAAATAATGGAAAATAGGAGGATATGAAGGTGCATTTAGGGAATTTTGAGGTATAAAATGGGCCTCCTAAGGAAACTATAAAATAATATTAGAAATAATAAAATAAGATTGGATTACATCATCAAATTTTAGAGGGAAAAAAGAGAAAACTATTTTTTCAACTTGTAATTTCAACTTATCTCCCTAGGAGTTTACTCAAATTCAGAGCAAGAACACTCATCGGATGCAGAATTTGATTCCTTATCCAAGGAGTATCCATGTTGCATATTTTCGATGGACCCTGCTACACGAAAAAAGAGAAATACATGAAAAACGTGATTGCAATCACGTTTTTAATCACGTTTTTCATGTATTTCTCTTTTTTCGTGTAGCAGGGTCCATCGAAAATATGCAACATGGATACTCCTTGGATAAGGAATTAAATTTTGCATCCAACGAGTACTCCCACTCGAAATTTGAGTAAAACCTT
Organism: Pinus albicaulis; assembly: GCA_034641835.2. Taxonomy (NCBI): domain Eukaryota; kingdom Viridiplantae; phylum Streptophyta; class Pinopsida; order Pinales; family Pinaceae; genus Pinus; species Pinus albicaulis. The sequence goes on from JAXQQM020069876.1 coordinate 97,112, forward strand.
AGCGAGATAAATTGAAACTACAAGCTGAAAAGGTAGTTTATTATTTTATTATTTTTACTTTTTTACCCCAAAATTGGTGAATCATCCCACATGGTTGACATTGTTGGGTGCTAACAAGTGTCTTTAAAAACTCCTAATTGCCTCACATTAATTATCAACCAGGGTAAGTCTTTTTATCTCAAGTGTGTACACAATATGTGCAAGCTATTCATAAAAAGAGTAATGCTAAAGCCAATCATTTTAATATAGATGCAATCATAAATCTGAAGCTTAAAATAAAATGATTCACTAAGTATTATAACCAAGAACTGTGATTCATTCCTAATTCAACCAATTCAAATGACAATCAACCGAGAGCATCGAAGCATTAACCGAGCTCTATCCCCCCTGCTGAAATGTTTGCTCTTTTTTTTTTTTTCTTCCCTTAACTCAATAAATCCAACTATCAAAAGTATTTCACTGTAAATCATAAAAGCATAATATACTTGCAGTAAATGGAAAAGTATAGCACAAGAAACAACAACGAGATTCACCAGAGCCCGGGCCCTTAGCCGCTAGCGAACACTGCTTAGTTACTCCAGAACAATCGAATGAACAACAACGCAAATTATATATTAATCAACACAGTCACTACAATACAACTCTGTCTTTCAGAACTATTTTCTGTTCATTATCAAATGATACAAAAATGAAAGAGACATGATACAATATGTGATACGAGCTAATTTACATTCTCTGCTTTCTCCTATGTCATCATGATGTCCCTCTTCGTATTCTTCTCGTTCCTTTATAGCTAAAGGAGGAGGTAAATGCGATCCCTCAAGATTAGGGGATCTTGAGGGATTCATAACAGATTACTATCTTCAAACAGTTGGTCATTCTCACTGATTCGTCTTCTGATTTAACCGCCTTTAACACACCTTCTTTTCCTTTAGTTAGATCCTGCTGCTCCTTTTTGGGAAAAACTATTGTTTTATCTGTTATTTTCATCATAAAATCAATGGGAATTAGTTTGGATGGTTAAACTATTTCATTCATGATATTATTATATTATGACACAAAAATTCACAAAGAAGAGGAAAAATGACAATATTTGAGAGTAAATACATACCTATTTCAAGGCTCAACATACTCCCCTGCTTACCTTTTTTCATGTCCTCATGAAAAAAAAAAAATTATGATGCAAAGAAGTTAAAGAGTAGGCTAGAGATGGTATGTCTATAATAGGCCTGAGACCATGATGTCGTGCCAAGTGTGCAAAGGCTGCCGCTTCTTGTCCTTCAGGTAACTCATAGTCAGGATGATATCCCTCAGAAGGATACCAAATAATGGGGCTTCTATAGCAACATCCCACCCAATAAGGTCCTCCTCTTAAGATAAATTTGTCGTATCGGATTAACCATCTCGCAGCAGCTTTGAAATTTCCATAATTAAATAGTTCTCTGTCTTTAACACTGTTGCTTGAAACGATCCATCTCATTCTGGATGCAACGAGGGATCTTTCTTGAATGGAGAGGAAATGTGTTGTTCCTTCTAGCACAAGTTCCTTATGTATGGGCCCTAAACTCTTAGTCACACCCTCTTGTGTCATCAGTGCTTTATGCCTAGAAAACACTTGCAGAGGGTGAGTAGGTTCACTTCTTACCCAAAGATATAAGCTATGTTCCTGTCTTTGAATGAAATATAAGCCTTCAACCACTTGAGTTGGTTGACTGCAAAAGAAATAACAGTCTGAAATTGAACATCTCCAATAAAAGGGCTAGGATTCACATCCACTTCTTTATCTAATATGAAATTATGTAAATAAAATTCACAAAGAAGCCTTTGGACCTTAACTCCATGTATCTTACAAAAATTTATAAAATCTTCCATCATCTTCAACTCAATTGGCTTGCCGGCTCTAATATATTTGATTTTTAACAATAAATATCGTTCTAATAAAAACAAGGCATAATTCGTAGCAAGAGATCGACAAGTTAAGATATCCAAAGATAATGAACAAATGGTGTTCAATTGATTCCTAACGCTGTTCAGCTTAGTTTTCATTCTATTCATTTTTTCTTCTTCCTGTCTAGCCTTATCAAAAGCTTCATTCTCTACTAGAGTTAGTCCTCTCAATTGTTTTTGTAATTCTTGATATTTTTGCAGGGAGAGTGTCTGTTGTTGATGTTGTTCTAAAGCAAGTTGGGTTTGCATTAATTCTTCCTGAAGCTTTAAAATAATAGGGTCCTTCTTTGATGAGGAATCCTCAGATTTCTTCTCTGTTTGGGTGCCAATACTGTGAAAGAGTACCTTTTTAGTTTGTATTTGCTTATTGTGGGAGGACCAACCCTCTGTTTGAATAGCTACATTCACCATGTTCTCATGCAACTCAATCTGGGTGGCAATTGTCTTAGTGGAAACGAGTTTTGTTTGAATCCCCACTAATTTATTTTTGCATTTTAGTGTTTGTGTTGCTACAGAAGTCACCTCAGGAGCGATGCTCTGCATTTTACATTTTTTTATTTTTCTTCGTAACCTTTTAACTGTCTTTTGGAGGTTTTGGTATTTTTGTTGCAGCTTCTTAAGTTTTTCTCCGACTCCTTGATTCTTTCAAGGAGCGTCTGTTCCACTAACAGGTTTATCAACTGTTTCTAAGGCTGCTTGTTGGCCCTCAGAGCTGTGTTCCAAAGGAATTGTATTTCCTGACTAATTTTCAGATTCGCGACCAATCTACAGACTTTTGTGGGTCCCCTTGGCTATATTCTGACAAAATTGTATCACTAGACTGTTTATCAGATTCCTGTGCAATTTTCTGTGTTTGCAGCCTCTTGTGATGGAGGAGTTTCTATGTGCCCGGAATTCTCTGGGGCTTGTGTTTCCAATGTGCTAGGACCAAATGGTCTTCCAAGTTGCATGTACACATCGAGATTCGCTAGGACTTCGGCCATTCCTACCTCAAAATCTGGCCCTGCTTCAACTTCTAATTCATAATTTTGTTCTTGTTCATCAGGCTCTGATTCTGGCTCAGCCTCTTCCTCGGGTTCTTCTTCTTGTTTTGGTTCTGACCCGACCCCTTCTTCTAGTTCTTCCTCTAAACCTGGTGTCTCTTGTTCAGACTTAGAATCCCCTACCCTAACTGGGTTGGATGTCTGTGCAGGTTGGTTGTTTTCGTCCTATAGGTTTACAAACATCCTCTAGGCTAATTCGATTCTTATAGACCTCCTGTGTTTGTGAGGTTTGACCCTTGGATGAGCAGTCCTTTTTCTTTTTGAGACAGGGTTTTGCTGACTCGCTTCTGCAATTGCGGGGTATTGAATTATAGGGTTCTATATGATTTCTAGGGCCATAATAAAACCATCCCAAGTCAAGTCGTATTGGACTAGGCTATGAATAATGATCATTCTAATTAGTCCATGGTTACTTATCACCATTTCAGGGTGCCTAGCCCGTATTATTCTAGTATTAGTATCACGAAATAAAGAATTTAAAAGGGATGGAAAATTAACAGTAAGTTTTTGTTTTAGAACAGCTAGGAGTTTGAGTTGTTGTGGCCTTACCACATCATAGCGTCTATCACAGGTAATGTATTTATGGATAATGCTCGATAGTTCCCTCCATGGTTCTGCGAGAGAATATGGTTGAATTCCTTTTCCTTTTCTGAACAGTTGTTCACCTTCATCTTTGAAGGTTTCCACTGCGTCTTGTATCATTACATGTTTTTGTGCCCATGTGGTGCCTTCTGCCGGCAGCCCAGATACCTCAGTGATTACTGCGTCTGTAATTGTAATCCTTCTGCCTTTTACCATGGATTCCTCATTCTATAAATTGTGTAAAAATTCAATAGTGATTTCCTCATTTGAAGGCTAAAACCTTGTAAGATAGGACATCCATCCTACTCGGATCGAAATTTCCCTTGCTCTGTCGGAGACTTGTAATACTAAAGGCTCATGGCGCAATGTTTTACCACCCACAGTGTTCGAATTCTCCCTACGTTTGAAAAGGATGAATGTAATGGGAATATTCAACAATACTGAAAAGCACAACAATAATGAAAAGCACAGTAATACTGGAAAGGACAACAATACCGAAAAGAACAAGAATATTGAAAAGCACAACAATATCGAAAAGCACAACGATACTTAGAGCAATAGAAACAACTGATGTTATTTGAAAGGTTGGTAAATGATTTTCACATGCCTCATAATCATGGGATAGCTTGTCAGTTAATGAAATAATGACAGCTCCTGCATAAGTTGTTGGGAAAAATACTGAAAGGGGGGGGGTGAATCAGTATTTAGGACTTTATCAAACTTTTTACTTTTTCACTCTCTAAAACCCATACGCTACTTGGCTGAAGCCAACTAGCGTATACACGCGGATATCCTTCATAAAACTCGCGTATACACAGAGATCTAATTATGCCATTAATTCTTCACTTATATCATGCCATCATTCATTCATTAGATGTTCAACAAACAGTAAACATGTGCAGTAAAAACAGTATAAACCATCACACATAAGCATCACACATGAACACCAGGATTTTAGGTGGAAACCCAAGTCGGGAGAAAACCACCGCTGCAGTTGCTCAGCCTTCAATATTTTATTATAGAGAAAACATCTTACAACATATGCGCTGGCGCAGACTCCTACCAGCACGCAAGCACCCACCTGCGCTCTTTTACCAGCCTCTCCTGGAAGGGAGCTCCAACCCCCTGACTCGTTTACCAGCCTCTCCTGGAAGGGAGCTACGACACCCTGATCTCGTTTACCACCTCTCCGGGAAGGGAGCTACGACCGATCTCATTTACCAGCCTCTCCTGGAAGGGAGCTACGACCCCCTGCTCTCGTTTACCAGCCTCTCCTAGAAGGGAGCTACGACCCCCTGATCTCATTTACCAGCCTCACTTGGAAGGGAGCTACGACCCCCTGACTGAAGGCTACAACCCTCAGCACCTCTATGGACCGCGTTTCATCAATTTTCACACTGGATCCAACAACTCAAATAGAGTACAACTTGTAGGCCTCGTTTCATAATATTTTCAGACTGGACCCACTCTACACATTTAAGCTTAATCATACAACCAAATTGATACAGAAAACTTAGAATTGTAGAATACAGATAGCAGTAACACAGCAGAACAGATCAGACATTTCATACCCCATGCTTTAGCAAACCCTAGTTTGCATACACGCTTTCCTATCACTGATCCCGCGTATATACGCGCCATAAGTGTAACGGGAGTCCTCTTCCCCTCTGAAATGAGAGGTTGCCTTCGACCGACGAGACGAGAAATGGCTATTTCGGCGGCATGATGTAAGGACGAAGAGTACAACCATAATTGGAACAGAGTATGCAAATGATGGGAGGATAATAGAGGTGGATAGAGTAAAATCGTGGTGTATCATGATAATAAGTGATAAGAGACAAGAAGCTTTGGTTCATGATGGGTTAAGTAATACAAAAAGGAACATCAATACGCAAAAAAGGCTTTGCTGACTATATTCTAGCTATGTATGATATGATTGAGTAAAAACATAAATGCATGCATAAAGGTTCAAAGTAGGGGAATGTTTAGCAGAAATAATCTATCGAAAAAGGATAAATGGGAAGAGGGTATTATAAGAATTATTGATTGTGGAAATAAAACTTCAATACCATAAGAAGAGCTTCTATTGCTAGTATGCATCCATAGCCTCGGCAGAGTTTCTTTTTAACCAATGTGAGCCAGGATCCTCAATTTATAATTGAAAAATTTTTATTACTCTTTCTACAGAAGAGACCAGTGTGCTGGTGTGGTAACCAGATAACCACACTGCCATTCACTGGGAAGTAGAAAAAATGAACAGGTCGGCTCGTGATGAGACATCCTATTCCAAGGATGGTTTAGCCATCCAATGGATCATAACCCTGGTGTGGTAGCCATAGTGGAAATGTCACATTACTATGTCCCTATGGACATGGTAGGCTAGCTCTTAATGAGACCCCCTATCCTCTATCTGTAGATAAAATTTAGTTGTCATTACATACTTTTATGATAAATAGAGGGAGGCTAAGTACTCCTTAAGAGTAGGGATTGTGTAAGAAGTTGAAACATATCAATAATAAGAAAAATTGTACCCATAATCCCTTTTATAATAGACAGAGAGAATTATAACCAGGAAGAATAGAACCAGCATGGTAAAGATGATCAATCAATATCATATATAGTAGATATCAGTACATTAAAGTAAAATATAAATAATTGTGTCCCTTTCAATTGTTTTAAGTATATCATCAAGAAGTTGTCTTTGTCAAAGATCACAATGTTAAAAATATTCAACTGCTTTAATAAAATCCATAATTCTTATCCATATGAAGGTACTGTACTCAAGCCATAATGAGGCATAAGAGGAAAGAGTTACTTGTGAAATATAAAAAAAGAGATGCTATTTATAACACACAAATATTATACAAGAAACAAGAGTGTTGTTCAAAAATTGGAAAAAAAATCAAAAAAAGAATGTTGTTCTAAAGATGGAACAACAAAATCAAAAAGTGTTGTTTCGAAGATGGAAAAACAAAATGAAAAAGTGTTGTTCCGAAGATGGAACAACAAAACCAAAAAGTGTTGTTCCGAAGATGGAACAGCAAAATCAAAAAGTGTTGTTCCAAAGATGGAACAACAAAACCAAAAAGTGTTGTTCTGAAGATGGAACAAAAAAACCAAAAAGTGTTGTTCCGAAGATGGAACAAAAAAACCAAAAAGCATTGTTCCGAAGATGGAACAACAAAATAAAAAAAGTGTTGTTTCGAAGATGGAACAACAAAACCAAAAAGTGTTGTTTCGAAGATGGAACAACAAAACCAAAAAGTGTTGTTCCGAAGATGGAACAACAAAACCAAAAACTGTTGTTCTAAAGATGGAACAACAAAATCAAAAACTGTTGTTCCGAAGATGGAACAGCAAAACCAAAAAGTGTTGTTCCAAAGATGGAACAACAAAATCAAAAAGTGTTGCTCCGAAGATGGAACAACAAAACCAAAAATTTATGTTTCAAAGATGGAACAGCAAAATAGGCAGAAAAAAATGAATCAACAATCATATTTATAGTTTTATAAAAGAAATGAATTTTTACAAAGATGAAGTTGTGGAAGGATTATCTTTTGTAGCTAAAAATTGCATGGTGGAGTCTTTGCGTATCTGCTGACAAAAAGATTCTCTTGTAAGCAGTCTTTGGTAGAGGCACACCCGATACCCATTTTCTTTAAAGGAACAATCAGACCCATCAATGGTGGTCAACGTAAGGGTGCCATTGTCATGTACTTCCTTTATTTCATAGGGACCTAACCACCTAGTCTGCAATTTACCAGGGAAGTCTTGAAACCTGGAATCGTAGAGAAGTGCCCAGTCGCCCTCATGAAATGTCTTTTTCTTGATCAAAGAGTCATGCCATTTGGCTCTTTTTTGTTGAATAAGTGCAGTATGTTGCAGAGCCGAAAGCCAGATTTCGTCTAATTCATTTTTTTGTTGTAATCTATTAATATGCGCTTCAGTTAAATCCAGTCCCACTTCCTGGGCTGTCCTTTGTGTTTGTATCTCAAAATCTATGGGAAAAATAGGTTCCTTACCAAATACCAGCTGATATGGGGAGTATCCAGTAGTATTCCTCCAAGTTGTGCGATATGCCCACAAAGCTTCTAGCAGTCGAGTAGCCTAGTCTCGTCTGTGTGATGAGACTGTCTTCATTTGAATAGTTTCAATTACTTTATTGGTGCTTTCTACCTGCCCATTCGCTTGCGTGTGGTATGGAGAGGTAATTTTGTGAATAACATGATGATTTTTTAGTGTAGCAGCGATCTTGTGGCCTACAAATTGCATCCCTCGATTAGTGATTACTTATCTGGGTAAGCCATATTGTACAAAAATTTTGAAAAGAAAGTTTATCACAGTTTCTTCTGTGGCTCTTGGTAATGCTACTGCTTCTACCCACTTAGTTAAGTATTCTGTTGCAACCAATATATATGATTTCTAGTTTGATGATGGGTTGATTGGCCCTGTTGGCCACCTATAAAATTTGTTCTATCAAAAGGTGTCCAAAACATTGTTTAGCCTTCAAGAAACAGTTTCATTGCCAAAATGTTTTTCTTGAAGCCTCTGGAAGATCTCATGCCCTTGTCTAAAAATATTCAATGCTGTTTTCCTTCACAACTCAGAAATTCTGCTGAAAACTCCATGAGAAAGACTACTGCAAAATCCCCTTTCTCCCCTCCTCCACTCAGAAACTAACCTTCATCTTTTCCCATCATTTTCCTCTGTTTTCCATTTTCCTCATCTCCCCTTCATAAAATGGCCTTTGCAGAGTTTAAAACTCCTTTTTGAACTCTGTCGAAAACCTCAAACCCTTTGAAAACCATTGAAAATTTATGAAAAAACCCGTTTTTTCATAAGGGTTTAAGCCCCTTTGGGCCAAGTCTCAACCACTTCACCACCATGCGCCTTGGTGTTGGAACCAAGCGCTAAAACTTTCGATGCTTATCGCATCGGAGAAAATCCAAAGCGTGCAAGTCTGTTTCATTGTGTTAACAAAAGTCTCGATGCGATTAGCCCTGTGTGTCACAGCCCCTGATCATGTTGTTACCTCATATAACCCTTTGGGCCTACAATCGGGCGCTAAATCATGTTATATATATTTTTCCGCCCCGATCTACCAAAAACTTTGTATTATATTAAACTTTGGGTTTTTTATGCATTATGAAAGGTTTCCGCCAGTTCGCTTTAAAAGCAATCCCCGTCGTTGATCATAAGCCGATCAAACGGCCAGCGCTCAAATCGCATCACAAAGTTTCATCGCACATGTTTGGTTGGTTTCCCTGATCGGTCATCCCTCCGATTCGCTCCCCACCATTGATCTGATCCTCAGATCAACGATCATCGCTTAATCGCATCGACCCTCATGATCATGCAATCGCATCGGCAATTTCCATCGCACCCTTTTTTTCTCCCCGTCGATTGCGATCCCCCGATTAGATCTGGATCGCCCAGGTGCCCAGATCGGACGGCCCACATCTTTCCCACATGATTTCATCGCCTTTCGCCCTTCCTCTGTATGTCTTTCGATTAATCCCCACCGTCGATCTCCGCGCGATCAACGGATCTGATTTATTCTCTCCCTCCATTCTCGTTTATCCTCTTCTAAATGAATCCCAGCCATTGGATGATGCCATCCAACGGTCCTGCTCTCTTCCCATGCCTCTGAAGCAGTTTAACCAAAAACGCAGGATTTTATAATATAGTTCTGTATTTTGCAGGTTTCAATGGTTTGTCCATTATAATGAAGAAAGGCTGAAGGCCGGGAATGACGATTCTCGTGCCTTTAATTAATCATAGAGAATCATTCGCTCAGCTCAAAATCTGTGTCTCGTCAATGTTTCATGAGGCATTGATGCCATATGAGCCCCGCGTGGCCTGCACATCAACAAGAAACATCAATACACAGAAGAAACAAAGAGTATCAGTGTCAAAGACAAAACATACTAGAACAGAAGACCGAAGACACTGACCGAGCGTGATCTGTCCTAAAACACTGAACTAAAGTGAATTAAAAGTGTTTTAGGAAAAGACAAAGACATCTGTCGATCCAAGAAAGCCTCCACCACTTGAAGCAGAGGCCAATCGAACCCTCTCTAGCTCCTAAAGGCACCTGCAGCCTCACGGTAATCAAAGAAGGCTTAGTCATTACTTGAACAAGAGGTGTTTGCCTAAAGACGACCGAACAATTAATACAAATCAAAGATCTTATCTCTAATTGTCAGCAAAACTATTTTAAAGATTAAGAATAGCCCAGAAGCCAATCTCTTCGATCATTAGGCCTTGGGAGAGCAGAAACAGAGTTACTTCAACATGACACCGAGCCTCAAAAGTCAAAAAAGGCTCTCACCGAGCTTAATTCATAAATGTACATCAATTTAATATAGACAGGTCATCTGTAAATTACTTCATCGAGCCCCTCAAAGGACGAGGAGTCATTAGTCTGTATTAATTGATCCAGGAGATCTTTTATCAAATCCCACCTCCTCATTCTTCTATAAATACTTCTGTACAAGATGAGCAAATGTTGGTCTCTGGACATCTAAATGCATGTAATAGTTTCTGAAGCTACTGATGCCCTGTGTAAAACTTGAAGATACATAAGCTGATATGGGAAGTTTGAAGTTGTAGAGACCCACCGGGCTTGTTGATTGTAACTGGTTTGAACATCAAATACAAGCTGCTGATTTATGGGATCCTGATTTGTGTCAATGGTGATGTGTTCCTCATTGTCAATTGTTATTTTCTTTAATGCCTTCACTCTATCCACTTTCTCTGATAAAGAGCAGCAAACATAGAGCTAGGATTTACTATCAACAGTACCCTACTCTTACTGAAAGCTTTACTTCTATTTTTTCTTCATTCGAACATTCTCCTTAAATAGTATATTAAAGCAGGTTGGTTTAAAAGCACTTGCCTGATCTAGATTGCTCTTTATGATGATTATTTTCTGTTTTTTCCTTAGAGTATATTGAAGAAGCTAGTTTCAAAGAACTTGCCTGATCTAAATTGCTCTTTGTGACTGTTATCTGTGGTTTTATTATTGAATATGCTGAAGCAAGATAGTTTAAAAGCACTTACTTGATCTTAGGCTGTTCACTGTTCTACATTTGTTTTTCTCTCCATTTCCTATCTGTTTCATTCCATAAAATCAACTTAAGAGATCCTATTGACATAAGTGACTTGCCTCATCGATCCTTCTTGAACCTTGTTATCCAATTAAAATCATCCTACAACTCCATAGCCCAATGGGTTAAAACTGTCTTTGCCTTTTCTGTCAGCCGAATCATTCCTTCACTTGTAGACATCTTCACCCTTTATTTTGAACTGCCTTCACCTTCATCATGTCTGCGCCCAACCAAAAACAAAAAAAACCCTTGCTCTTCATAACTTGCCTAATATCACATTTCAGCTTTTAAAGATCACATCTTTAAACTCATTCATAGAGATATCCCTCTCTGGATTCAAGAGGGCTAGATCCTAGAATCTTAAAGCGGTTTGATGTTCTCCCTGCAGTTGGACTTTTGCCAATCTTGCTAATTACAGGGTGCTAACAGGCCCAACAAAATCTAATGCCCAATGCTCAAAAGGTTCTATGATCAGCTGTGGGTGCAGGGGCATTTCATCAGATTGGCCAGGGTGGCCCATCCTTTGACAACTATTGCAGGCCTGAAAATTTTTTTTAGCATCCTTCAAAATCATGGGCCAGTAGTAGCCCATTTGTAAAATTTTGTGTCTAGTTCTGCGATATGCAAAATGTCCACCGTAAGGTCCACCGTGGCAGGCTTTTAAGATATCATAAATTTCGTCTTCCATAATGCACTTGCGGATATGAATATCGGCCCCTGTGTGAAAAAGGTATCCTCCAATCCAGGAGACCCGAGTGCTGCGCTGTACTATTGATTTCCTTTCTTTGGGTGTCAGATGTTTAGGTAGTTTTCCCACTGCTAAATAATTCGCCACATCTGTGTACCATGGTGTTTTCACGGTTACAGAAAACAGGTTTTCATCCGGAAACTGATCCTCTACTGATATTGCATCATCCGTTCTTGGCACTCGAGAGAGGAAATCTACCACAAGGTTTTCCTTCCTTGGTCGATCCCTTATAGTTCACATCAAATTCTGCAAAAGTAACCCCAGCCTCATGTCACTCTTCCATTTGTAATGGGTTTATTAGCTAAGTATTTGATATCAGAGTGATTCGTATACAGAATTACAGGGTATCCAGTTATATAGTGTCTAAATTTGCTAATAGCATAAATAATAGCTAAAAACTCCTTCTCTGTTACTGTGTAATTCAATTCAGCAGGGGTTAAGTTTTTGCTAATGTAATATATAACATAGGGTTTCTTGTCTTCTTCTTGGCCAAGAACTGCTCCAATGGTTGTTTCTGATGCATCTGATGAAATCTGGAATGGTATATCCCAGTTCAGGCCTCGTAATACTGGTGTTGTCGATACTAGCCATTTTAAATCTGTAAAGGCAGTGTCACATTTTTCAGTCCATATGAAATCACTGTTTCCTGTTAAGGCATATAATGGTGCAGCAATCTGTGAAAAAATATTGACAAATCTATGATAATATCCAGCAAATCCCAGAAAAATATGTACCTTTGTTTGAGTGTAGGGAGTAGCTAGTAATAGGAATTACCTGTATGTTTTCTAGATCTACCTGAATTCCAGCTACTGAAATGTAATGACCCAAGATCAGGCCTTCTTTCATCATCATATGGCACTTTTCGTGACTTAAACATAGGCTGGTAGCAATACACCGTTCCAGAACTTTTTCCAATGTCTATAATGCTTGCTCGAAGTAATCTCCATAGGGTGTGAAATCATCCATGTATACTTCCAATCCTTCATTTATCAAGTCTACAAAAATAATGAGTATGGCTCTTTGGAATGTGGCAGGTGCGTTACACAATCCAAA
>JAXQQM020086774.1:0-31605 GCA_034641835.2 Pinus albicaulis
GTTAATGCATATAGGTCATTAAAAATATTCTTCTACTTTTCCATTTTCCTACAATCAAGAGAGCTTGCTGAAAATTTCATGCTCTACTATATCTTGGAAATGTTTCATTGAAAATAGTTTTGAACATGTCTTAATGTCTAGCTAGACTTGTGATTTGGAGTTTCAACATAAGAAACAATCATAGAATAATTTATATGTAAGTGAATTGATGCAAGGATAATTTATTCAATATGAATGAATTTAAGTTATTGAATATTTATATAAATTGGGTTTATTTAAAGTGGTTGGGAGGAACTATGTTCAATTTCCAAAAACGGCAAGTCTCAAATTCTCTATTCTCCTCCAATTTCATAGTGTAAGTTAATGATGATCTCTTTAAAAATAAAAATATGTTATGTTTCATGCAAAATATAATGTATATGTTTCCATTAAAAGTGATGTTGAGTACTTAAGTTAATGATGGTATTCTTATTATCTATTAGTGGCAATGGCCATCAAGAAATTGTTATTTTTCATGCTAAATATAATTCATATGTTTCTATTAGTGTTGGTGTTGAATACCTAAGCTAATGATATTGTCATGATGCATTATTGGGAATGAAAATATGGAAAACAAACAATTTTTTTATTTCTCATGCAAAATATAATGCATATGTTTCCATTGGTGTTGGTGTTGAGTACCTAAGCTAATAATGGTTTCTAGCGATATGTTAGTGGCAATGCAAACATGGAAAAAAAACAATATTTTAATTTTCATGCAAAATATAATATACATAGGTTTCCATTAGTGATGGTGTTGATTATCTAAATGATTGAATTTCCTTAAAATATATTGTAGAATTGTAAATTACATATTGTTCTTGTGCACACAGATTTTTCAAAATTTATAATGTTATATTTTTTTAAATTAAAAGAAATTCATATCTTTGAAATTGCAAAAAAAAAAAAATTATTAGTATTGTGTAAAAGGATCTTAACGTTATCAAACAACTTTATTCCTTTTTAATTGTAAATCTTATTTTCAACTAGTGCTTTATGTAACTTATTTTAAAATGATTCAAGTAAAAATACAAAAAAATAAAGGTTATAAGAGAAATAGACTCAGATTATGATATATTTAAGTATGAGGGGTTTCCATAGTGAATTATATTAGATATCATTTTTGGGATTCAATTGCGTTAAAAAATATTGATTTTTTTTAATTGTATATTTGAAATCGACTTATTTGACTCTATATGTTTCTATAGTTTCAATAATGATGAATTTACATAGCCTATATAAAAACAACATCAAAAAGAGAGATAATGAGAGGTAATCAGTAAAATGAATGTTTTATTGTATTTGCAACATGAACCACTATGTTTTTCTTGTAAAAGAAAGGCCACCAACTTAAAAAATGTGTACACTAGAGTTGTCACTCCTAAAAAAAAAATTGAACTGAAAGGAATGTACAAGTGCACACTCTAGAGCATGTGTGTGTTCCTAGAGTGTAGATATACTTGTATGCCTAAATTTTCAAAAGGTACATCTAACAATATTGTTCCAAAGCAAACTCATAGGCATCTAAGGCCATCATCAACATCTTGAATTCAACAAAAAATACCTTTCAAGGGTATCTTTGGTCTCTTGATAGGAATAGTCAAGATTATGAGTTTTGAACACTAAGTATGAGCCTATGGAGATTGGGTATGGTCAAGAGAACAAACCAAAGAGTTGAGCCCTAGAGGAAACTTATAAGCTTATGACACCAAGAATGACACTTTGAATGACCACAAATGACTTAAAAGTGGGTATCCTTCGTGTCTAAATAAATATATATGTACTTTTACCACCCAAATTAAAAAACTTGGAAAGGTCACAACTAAGGTTCTTGGGGGTAAGCACACATGAGATATGCGCAATGTCACCTTAGCACAATCTCCTCTCACTTTAGGCCAAATCCTAGAAAGCCACAGGGGGGTATCCCAAACTACATACAATTCTACCACAAGTTAAAAGGAAAGTTACTAAAAACACTTATGTATGATGAAGGTTAGGAGTTAATTTTAAAAAGTGTTAAACCTTATATATGAATAAGTATCAAATAAAATACAAACTAGTACTTGAGAACCCACTCAAATACCAAAATGAATTATTTCGTTTGGTGCTCAAGAGTGAGGAAAGATACATATATCAAGTGGGACAAATTTCCTTTGAATTTCACTTGATTTTTTAGTCTAATTTTGGACAATATTTCCATTTTCCTACACTTCTATATTGACAAAATGATATAAAATGAAAAAAATACCAAATTTGGAGTCTCTTACAAGCACAATAATAGTGTGGAGATAATCTAGAATGAAATATCCTTAGGTGCTCTTGCTTGGGCATTAAATTATGAGTCAAATTTTAGCCCAACAATAAAAAGTATGCAAGAACTAAAAATATACAACAATATGAACCAAAATTGCATAGAAAATAGGGCTAATCCCCTAAAGACAAAACCATAAAATCCTCCATTCAAGAAAAAATAATTTGTAATACTTTGGATGGCTCAAATCACTAAATTTGTTGTGTCCCTATATTACTAGTATAGTCCCCTATTGTTGTTAGTGTAACCCCCTTATTGTTATTATTGTACCCTTGTAACCCCCATTTTGTTATTATTGTGCCCTTAAATTATTATTGTTAGGTCGGCTAGGATTACATTGTGGCCCACTAGGATTACATTATGGCCCCATGGACTCCTATATATAGAAAGGAGGTTTTGTGAATTGTATCATCCAAGAATTGTTCATTGATGTAATGTATTGGAGGTTGCCCCCTCGAAGTGGCTCATTTCTAAGGCGTTTATATCTCTTTTCTTCTCTTTTTGAGTTGGTTACACAACATTTGGTATCAGAGCTTTGGGATTCTAGGGTTTCGCTGCTCCAAACAAGTCATCGTGGCATTTTCGCTATAAATTTTTTTCTACGAAGCTTCAGAAGCTGAAATTTTTAGGGTGCGAAGCTGAAATCTTGAGGAAGGTTGTCTAAAAATTTCAGATCTTGGTTCGCAATATTTGAGGAGATATCATCTGTGGAAGTTAGGTATTTTTTCAAGCTCATAAACAGGTCATCGTGGAATTTGCGCTATAAAGTTTTTTGTATGAAGGGTCAGAGTCTGAAATTCATATGGTGCAAAGCTGAAATCTTGAGGAAATTCGTCAAAAAATTTCAGAACTTGGTTCGTAATATTTTTGGAGATATGATCTGTGGAAGGTAGTGCTTTTTCAGGCTCCTGAATTTCATCTCAAAGAGGTGATCGTGGGAAAAGTTCAATAACTCTCTCTCTGGGCAGTGGATTTGAGTACCGTTAAAAGTGGTCGCAAGTACACGGAATGTAGTTTCTTGGCTATCAATTTTAGAGACAAAGGACGAAACAATGACACGTGGCAAGTCATCAAGTGCACTATACTGACACCGTCCGTAATTGGGTCATTGTGGGAGATTGGACACAACTTTGTCTTGGAGAATCCAAATCAGTCAACCTGTGGCATTCGAAAGATAATTCAGAGGGCTACGTTGGTACCAAAATTCAAATATTGAAGTGCTGCAATCACAGAGATAATCCAATTTCAATATCGAGCTCCTCAAAAGCAAGAAAAAGGTGTGTATTTTTTTTTTCCGAATTGCATAAGTCTTGTTTGAAGAATCAATTTGAATTGATTCGAAGGGCATATTGTAGAATAGATATCAATATTGGGTTCTAAAATATGCCCCGTAAAAATAATTCAACACCCATTAAGCCTTCAGAAGGCTCTACTATGACTCATGAAGATGAAGAATTGCAACATGATCTATCAAAATTACAAGAGCAAGTGCAACAAATTTCACTTTCGCAAAGAGCAACAAAAAATGAAATGGAAGTTTTGAAGAAAGGCATGGAAGCTAAGATGGATGGCATGGAAGCTGGCATGGAAGCTAAGATGGATGACATGAAAGACAACATGGAAAACATGAAGAATGATCTAAAAGCAAACATGGAAGGTTTGACAAAGTTGATATAAGAAATGTTTCCTAATGGTGAAAAGATAGTAGAGGAAACTCATGATGAGAACAAAATAAATGTTAATCGTGACTTCATAAACTCTAATGTTGGTGGGAAGAACCACCATATTCAAAAAATGGATATGAGGAAGTTTGATGGAAAGGATCCTGTAACATGGATACTACAGATGGAGCAATATTTTGATCTCCATAATGTGCAAAACACACAAAAGGTACGCATTGCAACTTTACATTTAGAACAAAATACATTTGTATGGTATCGATGGCTTTTCTCCAATAAAAAAATTGTCACTTGGTCAATTTTTACGGAAGAAATGATAGCACATTATGAGGATACAAAGAGGAACACCTTCTTTAGCCAATTGATAAATCTCAAACAAAAGGGTTTAGTGGGGCAGCACATTGAGGACTTCCAAAAATTGAATATAAGGGTAACCAATATTCCAGAGGAACACAGGATTGATCTCTTCTTAGGTACTCTAAAGGATAACATCCAACATGAAGTTCGTGTTTTGGAACCTGATTCATTGGAGAAGGCATTCAGGTTGGCAAGAAAACTTGAATGTAAAATTATGGCGACAAGGAAGCCTACCACTCAATTCTATAAAGAAGGAAGTGTTGCTACGCCTAGATTTCCACAACCTACAAGGTTGACACCACAACAATTGGAAGAAAAAAGAGCAAAAAGGGCTTTGCTACAGTTGTGATAGCAAATACACTAAAGGTCATAAGTGTGCTGAGAAGAAATTATTTTACATAGATTGTGAAGAAGAAGAAGAACATGAACAAGAAGAGGATATACACCAGGAACCACCCCTAGAAGAGGAAGAAATGAATCCGACCATATCGTGTAATGCACTGGCAGGAATTACCACTCCTCAAACTCTCAAGATAGAAGGACATATAAAGAAGAAAAGGGTAATAGTGTTGATTGATTCATGTAGCACCCATAATTTTATTCATTATAAGGTAGCCAAGGAATTAAATTATTTCCTATACCCAGCACCAGAATGTCAAGTGATGGTTGCAAATGGAGGAACTATAAATTGCTCTGGAAAATGCCATAATATCAAGCTAACCATGGGGGAATATGTATTGACTAGTCCAATGTTTTCCATTCCTATGGGAGGTATTGATGTTGTACTAGGAGTACAATGGTTACAATCTTTGGGGACGGTAGCTTTTAATTTTCAAGAACTTTTCTTGAAATTTTTTTCAGAAGGAAAGGAAGTCGAATTACGGGGTATTGAAGGGAAGCCGGGAAGGATAATAAGCTATAATGTCATGACAAAGCTTCTAAAGAAAGAGCAACGAGGCATAACTGCACAATTATGCTCACTAGAAGTTCCGACATCAAAATCATCTATTTCTGCAGATCTTCAACAAGTCTTGGACAATCATTCCAAGGTGTTTGAAACTCCCAAAGGACTCCCACCTATTCGTGATCATGATCATGCTATTCATTTGATTCCAGGAAGTGTTCCTCCAAACATCAGGCCTTATAGATATCCTTACTTCCAAAAGAGCGAAATTGAACGTATGATTGCAGAAATGTTAGAGGCGGGTATAATTCAACCTATTCAAAGTTCTTTCTATGCTCCCTTAGTATTGGTACACATGAAGGATGGATCATGGCGAATGTGTCCGGATTATAGGGAGCTCAATAAGCTCACCATTAAAGATAAATTTCCCATTCCGATGATTGATGAATTATTGGATGAATTACATGGAGCAATTTATTTTACCAAGTTGGATCTTCATTCAGGATATCATCAAATTAGAATGAAGACAGAAGATATTCCAAAAACAGCATTTCAAACTCATGAGGGTCATTATGAATTTTTGGTCATGCCTTTTGGCCTTACCAATGCACCTTCTACATTTCAAGGGTTGATGAATTCCATTTTCAAACCCTTCCTTAGAAAATTGTGCTAGTATTTTTTGATGATATACTAATCTACAGCAGGTCTTGGAAGGATCATGTTGAACATGTTGACAGGGTGCTCAAACTATTGCAGGAGAAACAATTATATGCAAAAACATCCAAATGTTTCTTTGGAGTACAAGAGGTGGAATATCCGGGTCATATTATATCTCACGAGGGTGTTAAAGTGGACCCTAACAAAATTAAAGCCATTAAGGAATGGAAAGTCCCCAAGACAATAAAGCAGTTGCGAGGATTTCTCGGGTTAACAGGCTATTATCGCAAGTTTGTTAAGAATTATGGGAGAATAGCAGCACCTCTAACAACATTATTGAAGAAATATGCATTTTCATGGACTCCCGAAGCAACTAAGGCCTTTGAACATCTTAAAGAGGCAATGTGCCTAGCACCGGTCTTAGCTACGCCAGACTTCACAAAAACCTTTATTGTGGAATGTGATGCCTCAGGAAATGGAATTGGTGCAGTTTTAATGCAGGAAGGAAGACCCATTGCTTTTGAAAGTCCTCCAATCAAAGGAAAGTATTTACAAAAACCTATTTATGAGAAGGAAATGTTAGCAATACTGCATGCACTAAAGAAATGGCGAACTTACCTAATGGGAAGACACTTCAAGGTAAAAACTGATCATGATAGTCTTAAACACTTTTTTGAACAAAGACTATCTTCAGAAGAGCAGCAAAAATGGGTCACAAAGATGTTGGGTTATGACTTTGAAATAATCTACAAAAAAGGAAAGTTTAATGTTGTTGCAGATGCACTCTCAAGAAAGAATGAAGAGGTGGAAGCATTGCTTTGTGCCATTTCTATTATCCAACCAGATTGGATAACTGAAGCAAGAGATGAATGGAAGAAGGACAAAGATGTATGGACACTCATTCAAAAGTTGCAGTAAGATCCTAGTACATCTGATACATTTAGTTGGAAAAATGATTCCTTATGGTACAAAGATCGCTTATATCTTTGTAAGAATTCCCAACTAAAACAAAAGATTCTTATGGAATTGCACACTTCTCCTTTAGGAGGACACTCAGGATTTTTAAAAACTTACCACAGGGTGAAGAAAGAATTTTTTTGGGATGGCCTTAAATCTGATATTCAAAAGTTTGTGGCGGAATGTTTGGTTTGCCAGCAGAATAAAGTGGAAACAATTAAGACCCTGAGACTTCTACAACCTTTATCCATTCCAAGTCAACGTTGGGAGGAGATTTCAATGGATTTTATCACAGGTTTACCTAAGTCTGAAGGAAAGAGTGTCATCATGGTGGTAGTTTATATACTTACCAAGTATGCACACTTTTGTGCATTATCTCATCCATTTAAAGCAAGTACAGTTGCTACCACATTTATGGATAGAATTCAAAAGCTACATGGAAGCCCAAGGGTTATTGTGAGCGACAGAGATCCCATTTTTACTGGAAATTTTTGGACGGAGTTATTTTCTTGTTTGGGTACACAATTAGCTCATAGCTCATCTTATCATCCTCAATCTGATGGTCAAACTGAGATAGTAAATAAATGTTTGGAAGGATATCTTCGTTGTTTTGTATCTGATAAACAAACACAATGGGTCAAGTGGTTACCTCTCGCTGAATGGTGGTATAACACTTCCTTCCATACCGCAGCAAAAATGACCCCATTTATGGCACTTTATGGATATCATCCACCATCCATCACATCATCTTTAAGGGAAAATTCGAAGGTTCAAGCAGTGGAAGATCACATCGAGCATCAGCAAGAAGTTCTCCAACTCTTAAAGGATAACCTCAATTTGGCACAAAATCGAATGAAACAACAGGCAGATCAACATCGCAACGAGAGAAGTTTTGTTGTAGGAGATTGGGTATTTTTACGGCTACAACCATACAAACAAATGTCCCTCAAGCAAGCTAAGAAGGATAATAAATTATCGCCAAAGTACTATGGTCCTTACAAGGTGTTGCAAAAGATTGGTACCATGGCATACAAATTGGAGCTTCCTGCTTCTTCGCGAGTACATCCAGTTTTCCATGTTTCATGCTTAAAGAAGGTTATAGGTGAAAATCTTCCAGTTCAAACAATATTGCCAGAACTTGATGAGGAAGGAAAAATCATATTGGAACCCGAAGCGATCATGGAAACAAGAACTCGACAGCTACGGAACCGATCAATTTCAGAGTATCTCATCAAGTGGAAGAACTTACCCACTGAAGATTCTACATGGGAGGATGAGAATTTTATACAGAAGCACCCAGAGCTACTCAAGCATTGAGGACAACACTTTTTGAAGGAGAGGGGCATCTTAGGTCCCTATATTACTAGTATAGTCCCTTATTTTTGTTAGTGTAACCCCCTTATTGTTATTATTGTACCCTTGTAACCCCCATTTTGTTATTATTGTGCCCTTAAATTATTATTGTTAGGTCGGCTAGGATTACATTGTGGCTCACTAGGATTACATTATGGCCCCATGGACTACGTTTATTAACAATACACATTTAAAAAGATTCATAAATGAAACTAGGGCTTAAGGGAGTTAGAGACAACCATTCTTCATGAATCCCTAGGCTTAAGGTCTTACTAATCCATCCAAGATTATTTCTATGAAAGGCGTTCCTTCGTCACAAAGCCATGGGAAAGGGGAAGAAGATTGGGGTTCGGGTAAAGAATCTCTACAAAATGGATGTACGCTACCTTGAGCACGAAAGCAGAGAAGGTGCAAAGTCGAGACATCAATGAGTTATGGCACAATAGATTGGGTCATCTACACCATGGCGCTTTGAAGATCATGCAATAGATTTTTAGAGTTGGCTTAGTGCGACTTTTGAAGTTTTGTAAGCCGTAATCCTATGGAAAATTTTGAGGTAAAATCTTGGTTTTTGTTAATTCAAAACCGGTTTTTTGACTCTATATGGATTCAAGACCTCAAAAAACTCTAAGGTGCCAAGGTAAGGCCGGATTTGTGGCGAAAGGGTTCTGTAAGGTGGAGGGGATTGATTAGGAGGATACCTTTGCACCAGTCGCAAGGTACTCGTCAATCATATCCATCCTTGCACTTTCAGCACAGATGGGATGGAAGATACATTAGATGGATGTAAAGACAACCTTCCTCAAGAGAGTGATTAAGGAAGAGGTGTACTTTGAGCAAGTGAAAGGTTTAAAGACATTTGACAGAGAGTCACATGTGTGCATACTCAAGAGAGCGTTGTATGGACTGAAACAAGCACCCCGTGCTTAGTACACCATGATAGACAACTACTTGATCGGTTTCGGCTTCACCAAGAGTGAAGCAGATGAAAACCTTTACCATATTGTGGTAGAAGTAAAAATTTTGATCATTGCACTTTATGTCAATGATTTGATATTGACAGGTGATGAGCAACCCATCAAGTCTTACAAAGAGGATCTTACAAGAAAATTAAGATGAAAAACATGGGACTCTTGTACTAATTCTTGTGATTGGAAATTTGGAAAAGAGACGGGGAACTATTTGTATCTCAAGGAAAGTATTCCAACAAGATTTTGAAGAAGTTCCACATGGAGGGCAACAAACCCATGGAGACTCCTCTAGCAGGAAACTGGAGGAAGGAGGATGCTACTTCAGGGGAAGTAGTAGATGCTACCATCTACATGCATCTTGTAAGTTCACTCATGTATTTGGTGAACACACGACCAAGCATATGCTATGTGGTTAATCGGCTTAGTCAAGCTATGGTTAAGCCTACCAAGCTCTTTCGGAAGGCAGGAAAGCATGTGTTGAGATACCTCAGAGGCACTACAAAGTTTGGGCTATGGTACAACTAGAAAAATGGAGTGACGCTTCAAGGATTCACAGATGTAGATTGGGCAGGGAGTCCATCGACACGAAGAGCACATCAGGGGGGATCTTCAGCATTGGATCAACAAAAATTTCTTGGTACAATAAGAAACATAGATCAGTTGCACTTAGTTCAACAGAGGCAGTGTACATGGTAGCTAGTCAGGAAACATGTGAAGCCATCTGGATGAGGAAGATACTTGTTGGTTTGTTTGGCCGGACGTTGATTTATTGTAATAAACAATGATGCATCAAACTCTCGGTTAATCCAATTTTTCATGACAGGTCCAATTATATTGATATATGGTATCACCATATTAGAGATTGTGTACAGAGGAGGATTATGTCATTAGAGTGCATTCCCATGGAGGAGCAGGCTGCAGACATCTTGACGAAGGCACTGTCAAGAGGAAAATTCGAGTTCCATAGAGGCAGGATCGGGTTAGCAGAAAATCCCATTCTTGTTGAGAGGGAGTGTTGAAATTGGAAACATGAAGAAGCTTCTAATTTAATTTTCCCTTAATGAAATTAGAAGGAAATTGTAATTCTACTTCACATGAAAACTTGCACGAGTTAATTAAGTTGGGAAGACTTAGTTAGCTCAGTCAATACGAGTTGGGGGTCAAACTAGAGGCATGTAGAGTTCATTCTAAGTTTTAGGGGGTCGAGTTGCAGTTTATTTTGAGTTTTATTTTTTAACTTAATTATTTGAGTTAAAGTCAATGTAACTAGTTCTAACTGATGGATGAGCTAGTAAGAGGTCCAGTGAATTAAATATGATTTAATTCACATGCATTGGTCCATCAGATAACTGATAATTCACTCTAAATATTTGTTGATTTTCATTTCTAAGGAAGGCCCAGTTGAGATTGGAGTTAAAGGGAAGTATAGTATGAATTGTATAATTAGAAAATTATATAGGTCATGCATGAGGTCAGTAGGATGGATTGGATATATTGCACAATCAATTCTTGGAATTTCCTAATTAATAGGGGCTCAATTCCCTCAGGAATGCATAAGTAACGTTGAGCAACCTAGAGGCAAGAAATTGGTTAAGTATTGAGCCACACTTGTTGGGATGAGAGTGAGACAGTCAGCGATAGTGCAGATAGCTCTCAAGACTTAGAGAGGCACTATATAGTTTCACATTCTTGACTTAATGCAATATACAGATAGTGGGGTTTTTAGCTAAGGATTTCCTGAGACACATCTTTGTATTGTGCGATTGAAATTATCTCTTTCTTGTTCATGTAATTGTGCGATTGTAATTGTTTTCCACAATTTGTAGAATATATTAGAATATTCTGTTTTAGGATACAACAAGATCAATTGAATCTGTGTGGATTTTCTACACTATAGACTATGCCCTAACAAGGAGATTCAATGTTTACCTCAAACCAAGAAAGGAGAAAGTGAGATAACAAACCCTTTACATCTCCTTCCAAGTGAAAAAGTTTCCTTTCAAAAGATTGAGCTAATAAGCATGAGTTATCACAATAATGCCCTTGAAAAATAGCCAAGAAAAAGAAAGATTTCAATAGTTGATATCTAAATAATTATCTCTAACCATTCACAATGATATGAAAGGAGACTCTCTTAACATCTCTCCCCCTTTACTCCCTTGAAATGTCCTAAGAAACTTCAAGAAAGATTGGATTTTCCTCCACAAAAGACTGGGAGACTAAATCATTACCAAAAAAAATTGCATTGCTTAAATGTGCCTCAAAAGATATTTTGATTGACGTTCACTTGTAGAAGCTTGACTTTCTTGAAAAGGAGGCCAATTTTCTTTAAAATTCCATTATTCTCCTTACAAATGACTTGGATTGAATTGAAATAAATTTTTTTGCGACTAAAAGAGGCCTAGCATCTCCTTTTTCTTGCTCAACATTCACTTAATATTGATCTTTTCCGCATCAATGACTATCTTAAAGGTGGACACTCCATAACTTGGGCTTCATTTTGGTTATTGTAATGAATTAATGGTTAATTTTTTCTTTTTACTTCTTGATTATGGTCCCTGAAGCTTGACATGTCAAATTCATTTTCATATTTTCACGTCCACGTCACTTAAGAAGTGCAATCACCATCCATTTTAAAGTCTTGTAAGCTTTTTATATATAGATATGTTAGGACAATGAGGAATTCAAATTAATCTCAATTCAAAAAGAAATTATTTTGTTTAAATTTTTAAAAAAAAAGTAATAACACTTTAAAGTTAATTAATCCACCATTAATTACGTCTTAAAGGCGATTAATTTGAAAGCAACTTTTCTAACCGCTGTGTGTATTACTATGGGCCATAGATATTGTATGTTAGACGGTTAGAATATTTGGTATCATTGATCATAATATGCGTTGAAGAATGAAATCGAACACCCACGTGTTTCTTTACGAACAGACCATCTTACGAACAAACCATATTCATACAAAGCAATCACAAATGGGCTACCACGAGATGTTCAATAGCACAAACAACTGTCACGATTAGCCAATTCCAAGCCCGTCGATTGGGGCCGTTAATTTGACTCTCTTAATTGTTTAATTGTTACAGACCATCTTTCATACAATTATGATCACAAACAAGCACACGAGATGATCAATTGCACAAGTAGCCAATCTCCAAGTCCATCGATTAGCCATCGATTTGACTCTCCAACTGTTACATGAATCATTAGTTGGGAATTCATGGATCTCTTGCTCTCATGTATTCCCCAACAAGAAGGTCGAGGTCTCGAAGCAGGTTTTTTTATGCCCACTACTCAACTTACTCGTTTTGCACCAGTAACCAGACATCGTTTTTCACCAGTAACCGGACTTCCAGTACGAGATTTCTTAGATTTTTTGGAGCTTCTTTCATATGCAATATTTTTTGGTTCTACCCATTTTTTCAAAGGTAATCAGAGATTTTTTTCACCGGTAACGAGACTTCCAGTACGAGATTTCTTAGATTGTCGGCAACTTCTTGTATATGAAATCTTTGTTGGTTCAAAGAGATATATATTATCGTACATTGTTGCAAGATTTGTGAGGAAAAAGTACCACATGCAAGTTTTTTAACTTCTAACTTCAAAACTTAGTCTATGTTACTGTGCTTGTTGATTGTTTTGTTTTCCTTTCAAATGCAAGATCGACGAATCTGAAACCCTCTTATGTGAAATCGTCATCCAAAATAGTGTACATTTTGTTAGGAAGCATTAATGGGGGAACATATTTTATTGCAGTGATGTGTTGGGTACGGTTCTGTACATATATAGAGCATCGAAATCGCTTTGAAAAATGAGGTGATTATATTTATTTTCCTCTGCTGAGTCTATCGTGTTGAAACACTATGAGAAAATATATCTCATGGTGCTTTGCGCACATGAAAATGTAACAGCAAGTGACAATTTCGAACAATTTTTCTTCGAGTACGAGGTTCTAAGAGACTCCACTGGAAACTTTGACAGAAGGAACATGTTGGGCAAAGGAGGATTTGGTGAAGTTTATAAGGTATAATTTTGATGAGTTTGTCCTCAGTTATGTGTTGTTGGCATTTTAACTATAATAAGCCTGACAGTATCCCTCTATTCGCTAAAGAGGTAGGAATATCTCTACCAAATTGTGAGCATTATTATTATTTTTGCAGTTTTAGTTGACATCTTTGTCCTAAATTTGTTTTATAATTAAAGATGGTAAGGTTCTTGGAACTATTTTAGATGCTGAACTCAAGAAAATATACTAGCAGAAGATTTAGTTGTGTACATTAGCAGAAGATTTAGTTGTGTACATCATTTGCTGGTTCAAGTGATATAAGGTTTTGTAAAGGTATTTAACTGCGAACGAAGTGGGACGAGGATCAGTCTTATGATTAGTAGCATTATACACTTGTATTAAACAGCTAACATATTTTTATTCATTTACAGATGGAACTTTTTTTTTAACCATGTTTTCCTGTTTTATAATCAGTTGATTATCTTTGTAAAATGTTAATTTGATGAGACAAATGTATTTATTAATGTCCTAAATATATTATAAGTAATGGAAATTAGTAGTATTGAATTTTCACTTTTGCCTCGAGGTATTTTTATTTTTAGGTCATAGTGGAAGAGTTGATAATTATCGAAATGAGTTGCAGCGGTTAGTTTATGTATGCTATGAAAAGAGGCCTAGTTTCCAAAATTACAAGAAAAAGCACATGAAGAGTTCATAATAATTATAAATATATTTATATTTTATAAATTGTTAGAATTTAGTGGTATGGTAAAATTTTGGTTGTATAGGTAAAGCCCAAACATTGTTTATATTATAGATTTTGTTTATTAAGGAGTGGAGAGCTTTGAAATTTATGTGAATTTATTTTTTGTTGAGATTTTCTATTGTGTTTTTTTTGAAGTAATCTGAATGTTTTTTTTTTTTTTTAAATATAATACATAAAATTTCTTAAAAATAACAACCACTCCATTTAAGAAATAGACATAACCATGAGAGATTCTAAATTCTCATGTAAAAGTAAGACGTGGAACCTTGAAAGAGGCCTTATTTTTATAGGTTTCTATGGAGGATGATGAATTTGAGGTTTTTCATGAACATGCCAATGAAATATTATGGCCTGATATTGAAAATAGTAGTGGTTAGGATGTCTTACTTGCCTAAAAATAATATGTAATTTATAGCATGATCATCACTAATTTAACACCACTCCGAGTTAAAATAATAAAATTTATTGAAAACATAAAAGACATCTATTGTAATTTATTAAAATTTACATATTTAAAAAAATTATAATAAAGCATTAAAATTCTTTGACTACTTAGCACATCTAAACATGTACTAAGTTTTCAGAATGCTCCATTGCTGATAATATAGAAGTGTTCACATTTCATTTACTAGAAATTGAATTAATAAATGTCTTTTGATTGGAATTTAGCAATATAATTTTCCTTATCCATTTTTGAAACTATAGAAGTGTTAATATTCCATTTACCATCAATTTAATTAACAAATATTTTTGTTATTGGAATTTAACAATATAATTTTGCTAAAGAAAGTATTTTAATGACATCATTAGGATTCTTTGACTACTTAGCACATCCAAACATGTACTAAGTGTTCATAACGCTCCATTGTTGACGATATAGAAGTGTTCACATTTAATTTACTAGAAATTTAATTAATAAATCTCTTTTGATTGGAATTTAACAATATAATTTTCCTTATACATTTTTGAAAATATAGGAGTGTTCATATTTCATTTACCATCAATTTAATTAATAAATATTTTTTTTATTGGAATTTAACGATATAATTTTGCTAAAGAGAGTCTTTTAGATTAATGACATCATTAGGATTTGGTTTCAAGGCAACTAAAATTATATTTTTTATCCAATAAAACAACGACAATATAGAAGTGTTCACATTTTATTTACTAGGAATTTAATTAATAAATGTCTTTTGATTGGAACTTAACAATATAATTTTCCTTATCCATTTTTGAAAATATAGAAGTGTTCATATTTCATTTACCATAAATTTAATTTATAAATATTTTTTTATTGGAATTTAAAAATATAATTTTTCTAAAGAGAGTCTTTCAAATTAATGACATCATTAGGATTTGGTTTCGAAGCAACTAAAATTATATTTTTTATCCAGTAAAAAAAAGCACTACATAAAATACTACATTCTAATGATATGTTCAATGTAAATAATGTTTTAAACATTAAAGTCCGTGGGGTATTGGTTAAATGGTGATGAGGTGGCCTGTTATAGCACTTATCAAGTGTGATATCACTCATCACACATTCAATTCCCTTCCTCGATCTTGGGTAATGTACCTGGACATGTTGATAAAATGGAGTAAAAAATTAAAAAAGTGAAAAAAGAAAAAAAATGATTGAGTAAAAAAATAAAAAAGTGAAAAAAGAAAAAAATGAAAGGTACTACCAAACTTAAGGGTGATGTATTTTGACATGTTGATAAAGATGGAGTAAAAAAAAAAAAGGTGAAAAAAGAGAAAAGTTAAAGATATTACCAAACTTACAAAAAAAAATAATGTTTTAAACATTAAAATTTGTGACCATAAAGTGTCTTTAGGAATTATTAGTATTAGTTGTGAAAAAATGTCACTTTTTTTAGTGATTCCTTGCATTTAATTCACATAGAGCACATATTTGATTCTTTGCATTTAATTTTGGTAGTACCAAACTTACAAAAAAAATAACTTTTTAAACATTAAAATTTGTGATGATAAAGTGTCTTTAGGAATTATTAGTATTATTTGTGAAAAAATGTCACTTTCTTTTAGTGATTCCTTGCATTTAATTCACATAGAGCACATATTTGATTCTTTGCATTTAATTCTAGAGCACATATTTGAGTGACACATTTGTCTCTTATGATTATTGATGCAATTTTTTCCCGAAATTTGTCCATATTCTTGAAAATTATCTCTATGAGTTTAATCACTTTCTTTCATGAATGGAGCCTTGCATTTGAATGATGTAACATTATGTTGACATAGAGCACATACTTCAATGGAATTTTGTTTTTTTTAAGTTTGAGGAGTATCTTTTAAGAATTTCATAATTGTATTTTTAAGTTGTAATTAGTGAAATATTTTGTTATTTTATAATAAGATATTTTTCAATTATTAATGTAAATAGATATGTTGTAAATAATACATTTTTAATTATCAAATTTTTTTTCTCTAAATAAATTAAGATTAAAAGGTAGGAAAAAGGTAGATCCACTAGGTGTAAATCCACTAATGCAAAGCATCTGATTTGGGCCAAAACCCATTGAATCTATAGATGAGGGATCCACTAATGCAAAGCATCTGATTTGGGCTAAAAACCATTGACTCTATAGATGAGGGCATTAAATTTATGGTAAGTGTGTCATTTAACAAGTTGTTACAATGAAAAAGCATAAGTTTCAGTTTTGCAAGAAAACAACAGACAAAATTTGATTGACGTGTTATTGTTTCTAAGACATATTTTATTAATGATGAGTAAAACCCTCTCTTGAATGTAAAACCCAATTTTATTATCAATGCAAGTTGTATATTATGCTATAGACTTACGGCGTTTCCTTTGCAACATTTGGTGCAATTGCTAGTTATATGCAGATTTAACCTCTCGTTTTATAAAATGTGAATGTGACAAGTTTGACAAAATTAATTTACTAATTAATAGAAAAAGATATCAAGTGTGACAAAATTAATTAATGAAAGGTGTTATATTGTGGGGTTTTTCAGGAAGACACCGTAGTAACAAAATCTTGAACATAGACTACCAACTCGCCAATCACCACCGAGATTAGACTTGTTGACATGGCCTGGTTGAATATTGAAAATTCCAGAACAAACAATGGAGAGAGTAATACTCTCCTCTTCTAACACAGAGAAATTAAAAAATTCTTGACA
Source organism: Pinus albicaulis (assembly GCA_034641835.2). Taxonomy (NCBI): domain Eukaryota; kingdom Viridiplantae; phylum Streptophyta; class Pinopsida; order Pinales; family Pinaceae; genus Pinus; species Pinus albicaulis. Next base: position 17,172 of record JAXQQM020086774.1, read on the forward strand.
GGAGACAGAGTTCAATCACTTTAGAAAACTTATATTCCATTCAACAACTCAAAAAAAAACTATTACACTTCTTCCTCTCTGAGAGGGATTTCAAAAATATGACTGCTACAAACGCAGTGCATAAAACTATCACATTATCTCTCTCTAAAACATACATTGTTGTGTAAAAAAAATCTATGCTCTGTCTCTGTAGAAATTTAAACGCACTGTTGTGCACTCACGTAAAAACTCACACTCTACTATTGTGAAAAAAAATACATTGCATATATATATCTCACGGGCCTTTTACACTATATACCAAAATAAAAGTTATATCTAAATCTAAAATTTACGTCGGGCCCACATAATAAAAAACGACAAACCTTTACGTTGCGCTATATATAAAAAGACGACCACCTTAAACCTTTGACTAAGGCCCGAACCCCAACCATTAATTAAACCGGATTGCAAACAAATTTCGGGTTCCAAAAGAGCCCTGCTGATGTCACCTAAGTTGTGACCCGAAATCCTCATTTAAATCTGCCCTAAAGTTGTATCGGGTCCGATTTCTGACAAGTTGACATAAGCACGAGCGTGACCCGAAATCCTATCAAACCCGCCTCAATGAATATTTCGGGTCCGGTTTTCTGCCTGGTGACCGGGCAAACCAAAATCCCGTACCAATTGAAAGCTGCCGCGTGTATGCTGACTGGATGGCTGCGGGACCACTACTGTGGGAGCTGTCGGTTGCTGACGTGGTCGTAGGGACCACTGTTCTCCAAACGAACTCTCCCGCGTTCAAACAAAATTAAACGTTCCTGTGTTTAAACAAAAATACCACTCTGTTTTAAATGTACAGAGGCTGGCACGAAAACCTCTATTTTCCAAACAGAGATCTATGTACCCTGACTTTGACTGTTCAAATTATTTTGGCAAGCAGCCTGGTGACAGAACTTCTTCAAACAAATATAGAAGGCGGCCCTCAGACAAAGTAATATTTCAACATGGCCGCCGGCGAGCCCTTCGGCGTTTTTTCAAAATATCGAGTTTGACAAATTAATTTTACTAATTTATAGAAAAAAGTATCTTAACCTAATTTATAGAAAAAAGTATCTCAGCCTTCGTAACAACCTTCATAATAACATGCATTTTAAATCAAGTGAGTCAAACACAGCTAGACTAGTTTATAAGCTACTTTGAAAAAACAATACAATACATTTTAAGTGAGTCAAACACTAGATTGGTTTATATAAGTTAAACAGGGTACTTCATTTAAAAAAAAGAGCAATTTTTTTCATTATGATCAGATTTCTGTTTCATATTGTTCCTCCGTTCTCAAACTCTTGCAAAAATTTCTCCAGATATTGTCAAAGATACTTTGTTACCGAAAACGAGTTCAAACAATTACATGCATAAATATATAACTCAATTACATGCATAATATAAATACCTGCAACTGTACACGATCAAGCAAAGCAGTACAGAAAAAAGACGTGAAACAGCCCTTCACCTCATGTTTTGTAGTGTTGCACTTTCGTTTTCCTTGAAATCCCATGGGCTTACCATTTGACCATAATCAGTTTCGGCTCCCATAGTCCGAAGGGTGGCCAGTCTTTCAAGCTTGAGACTAAGCTCCTCTTCCTGCGCAATTTTCACACGATCCGGTAATGGCAGGAGCCCATTAATTAGATTTTTTACCAGATACTCAGGGGACCTGGCATGCTGCTTAAAAAATGAATGTTTCAGAAGTTTCTCAGCAGAAGGTCTTTTTCGCGGGTCTACCACCAAGCATGAGGCAACCATCTCCCTGAAAGACGTTGAGAATTTTGAATCAGTAAATTTTGGAACATTGCCTTTGACCAGATTACTGATTATGTGCATCGACTGTTTCCCGGAGTAAGGAGGGTGGCCCTGAGCGAGCTCCATGGCTGTAATGCCCAGAGACCAGATATCAGCTTTCTGGTCATATCCCCTGTTTGACTTTGTTTCACAAAATATGACCTCTGGTGCCATCCAACAGAGAGTACCTGTGAATGTGTTTCGCTTCATCTTCTCCCTTTCACCAGACTCAAAAATAGAGGCAGATACACCGAAGTCCGCGAGCTTTACAGATCCATCGCTGTCAAGTAAAATATTACCGGCCTTGACATCCCTGTGAATATGACCCTCCTTGTGGAGATAATCCAACGCCTTTAAAGTCTCCCTTAGAACTGTTGCCACAATGGATTCCTGTAACCCATTGGGTGAGAACGTCCTGAGAATTGTATGAAAGGAGCCCCCTGCCATGAATGGCATCACTTCCCAGAGGTACTGATTAACAAGAAAAACACAGTGAGCGCTTAAAACGTTTGGATGGCTGAGAAGCAGTAGGGTTTTTGCTTCTCGCTGAATCTTTTCCATATCTGCTCCAGTCCCGTCAAGATCCAGGCACTTGACGGCCACCACTTCGTTTAAAGCAAGGCACTTTGCCTTGTACACAATCGCACTCCCGCCCATTCCAATTTCCTCCATCATTTCGTATTCTTTCTGCCCAACAGGAAAGTATTTCTGCTCTTTTAACCCGCCATCAAAGCTTCCTCCAGGATGAATCGCTTTCTTGATAAATTTTCGCAATCTGTTAAAAGGTCTGCTAAAACAAAGGGTCTTCCTCACCATGGCTGCTGCTGCTTTCATTGGACAGAACAGTAGACTTCAGAGGGACGAAACACATGAAAAATTAATGTGCGGGGTGAACGGAATTATATACGAATCAATACTTCCATTAATAATGCTCCGGGGAGAGGTTAAATTTTGGATGATTGATAAAACAAATAGTTTGTGTGGATGAAATTTTAATTTCAAATTCTATAAATAAAAAATCGATAATCAAAATTATTTATAAAAATATTATTCTTGGATTGTGTCACTCATAGATAAAAGTTAAAGATAAAGACCACTTATTTTAAGGTGTTTTTGGCTGGAATGTACAATAGATAGAAATTGAAAATATTAATTATTTCTAAGAATATATAGAATCAATTAAATCACATCATTTTCACAACATCGAGTTAATAAACAAATATTTTCTCATTCATAAAACTAACTCAACCGAAATTCCATCTCACTCATGCACAAAACACCACATAAGCCACAAATTAAGCCAATAAATAAATGCAAATAAATACCACATAAGCCACAAATTAGTTAATGCCACCATGCATTTCTGCTCTTTATCCCGCCATCAAAGCTTCCTCCAGGATGAATCGCTTTCTTGATAAATTTTCGCAATCTGTTAAAAGGTCTGCTAAAACAAAGGGTCTTCCTCACCATGGCTGCTGCTGCTTTCATTGGACAGAACAGTAGACTTCAGAGTGACGAAACACATGAAAAATTAATGTGCGGGGTGAACGGAATTATATACGAATCAATACTTCCATTAATAATGCTCCGGGGAGAGGCTAAATTTTGGATGATTGATAAAACAAATAGTTTGTGTGGGATGAAATTTTAATTTCAAATTCTATAAATAAAAAATCCATAATCAAAATTATTTATAAAAGTATTTTTCTTGGATTGTGTCACTCATAGATAAAAGTTAAAGATAAAGACCACTTATTTTAAGGTGTTTCTGGCTGGAATATACAATAAATAGAAATTGAAAATATTAAAATGCAAATAAATAAACTAGTTAACACCACATAAGCCACAAATTAGTTAATGCCACATAAGTTAGACATCCTGTGCATTTAGCGGGAAGAGGAATTCACAAATTAGTTAATGCCACATAAGCTAAACGTTCTATGCATTTAGTGGGAAGAGAATTCACATTAGAAAGCGTCTATATTTGCAAGTGGGTGTAGTTCCAAGGTAGAAGCCACACTCGATGCGTTTAAGACGGAAGTTATTCAAAATGCTTCTCTAACAACGATTACTTATATTATGTGGTGGGTTTAGTCTATTCAAGGTTATTTGTGATATTTTTCTAATTATTATTTTTAATCAGTATCATAATATACTGAAGGCTATATATATTTATATATATATTTTTTCATATGTTTTATATATACATGTTTGGATTATTTTTAAATTTATTTAAAATATTAATGTTTAAAAAAAATTGTCTAAATACTTATAATATTAATTTATTATATAAGGCGACCTGGCTCAGATTTGAAGGTTGGGAGGTTGAGAGGTAGCCGACCTTGTGGGCTCATATATTAATTGGGTTTATTTCAAGTAATTAGGAGGAATGATTGTTATTTTCTTTAATTAAATTTAATTTCCACATGTGACAAGTCTTAAATTTCTTATTTATCTCCAATTTATAAGTGCAAGTTAATCATGGTCTATCTAAAAATAACAATACTTTATTTTTCATGCAAAATATAATGTATGAGTTTCCATCAAAATCTTGTTGAGTACTTATGCTAATGCTGGTCTTCTTATGATGTGTTAGTAGCAACGCACATTACAACTTGTTATCATTGGTAGTTAGTTCTTATGCTAATGATAATCTTCTTATGATGTGTTAGTGGCAATCCATATCACGACTCGTTATTTTTTTATGATAAATATAAATCTTATGTTTCCATTAGTGTTGGTGTTGAGTAACTAAGGTAATGATGCTATCATGATGCATTATTAGCACACAAATATGGAAGAACAACAATATTTAATTTAGATATCATTTTTAATTTAATTTAATATTTAATTTTTCATGCAAAATATAATGTGCATGTTTCCATTAGTGTTGGCTTTGAGTACCTAAGCTAATAATGGTCTCTCCTGATGTGTTAGTGTCAATGAAAACATGGAAAAACAACAATATGTTATTTTTTATGCAAAACATAATGCATATGTTTCCATTAATGTTGGTGTTTAATACATAAATGATCGAATTTCCTTAAAAAGTATTGTAGAGTTGTAAATTACACATTGTTCTTGTGCATATATATTTTTTCAAAATTTATAATGTTAATTTTATATATATTTTTAATTGAATGAAATCCATTATGTCTTTCAAATTACAAAGCCTTTTGTTAGCATTGTGTAAAAGGATATTAACATTATTAAACAATTTTATTTTTATGAATTGCAAATCTCACTTTGTACTAACTCATTATATAACTTATTTTAAAAATGGTTGAGGTAAAAAAGCAAAAAAAATAAAGTTATGGCTGAAATAGACTAAGCTTATGATATATGTGAAGAAACAAAACATTAAATAATATTATTATTTTTTAATTGTATATTTGAAATGGATGTACTTGACTCTATATGTTTCTATAGTTTCATCAATTATGGATTTATGCATTCTATAGAAATTTAACATCGAAAAGAGAGATAATGAAAGGTAATTATAAAAATGAATGTTTCAATGTAGTTGTGACACAAACCACTAGGTTTTTCCAACCCAAACAAAAATCCAAAGCCACCAACTTAGAAAACATGTACACTAGAGTTGTCACTCCTACTAAAAAAAATATGAAGCGAAAGGAATGTGCATGTGCACACTCTACATTGTAGATATGCTTGTATGTCTAAGTTTTCAGAATGCATTTCTAACAATAATGTTTAAAAGAAAGTTTATAGGCATCTAAGCATGGAAAATTTTAGGGGCTAATATTCGCAGGTGGGCTAATTTTCCATGATTTGTCCAAAATAAGATTCGCCAGTTTCCATTTTTTTTCAAAAATGATTCGCCCAATTTTTTTAATATAAAATTATTTTACCTTAAAAATTGCCAGCATTACAGTTTCAAATAAAAAAATAGTTTCGAATAATAATCATCATATTAAATTTAGTATTTTAGTGTTTTTTTTTTTTTTTTCGTTTGGTAATTATATGCAAAGTAGACCAACCAGCCAGAAGGGCACACATGTAACATAGAGAAAAAAATAATTTGAAATTTCCAAAGTCCACATTTTATTTAATAAAAAAAATATCAATGAATCCTTACACAAGCAAGTATAATGCCTTTGTCATATCTATAGCAAAAAAACTGAAAATCTTGTCTTAGTAGAAAATTAAATGTTCAAGTGAAAATACACAATGGTGAAGTCATCTTCAGACAAATTTGTGAGAAATCTGCCATAAGAAGCAACAAAACAATGTTTTACATCAGTTGCTAAGAGAATTGAGATGTCAAAAATAACCACTAATAGCAAATAAAAAACATAGCCAAAAATATACTTATGCTTCTTACTAGTACTCAATGAATTCTCTTAATGACTCACTGCCATAGAAGAAGTTTACAACAACAGTTCAGATCAAAAAGTTCAATATTTAAGCTAATTAGTAGCCTTTTAGAAATTTTCTACCTCTTGAGTGTTAAACCAGAACTAAAAATATTGAAGCCAATGAATGGCCCAGTGAAAATCCCTGCTTTACAATATTCTCATCTAGGTGCTTCCCCATTTTTTAACAACAAATGTATAGTAATGTATGATACCTTCCATACTCTAGAATTGGTTGATCTCCTCAACATACAAGAAATCAGCTTTGGTGTCGTATAGCCATCTGCTTCTTCTGTACATTATCTTCTCACTCATTTCCCCATACAACTCACTTGCAAAACATCATGAAATTTATTTCTTTGAAGAAGCATATATCAATTACAAACAATATATTAGTTTCTAATAACAATATCTATGTAAAAGATATCATAACATACTTTCACTCATGGCATGCCAAATAATCTAGTGATGTACTTAGACTTCCTAATAAGTTCAACTGAAGAAGTTGCAGTGAATTAACTAGATGAAATGTATCCTTTGTACTCCGAAAATAAAACCCATATTAGCTTTAAAAATAATATATCATAAAAATTATGAGGGTCTTGAGTGAGGAAAATTGAACTGTGACTTGGGAATGTACAAAGGAAAGATACCTAGCATGAGAATTTGCTACTTGGCATATTTGTTCTTTTTCGGATGTTATATTGAAGTGTTCTTGTGTACATGTCAGTTTTGATCTTAGTGTTTTATATTTCAACTATATCGCAGTAATAAATATCAAAACAAAATTATTTGTATGGAAAAGCTTACATTAGTACTCCCATATATACCACCTTATATCCCACGATAGTATGAACGTTGTGCAGTAATTGGTAATTCAGGCGACCTTTTAAAAATAAAGTTTCGAAAAGAGATTAACAGTTTTGATGTTGTCATACGAGGGAATGGAGCTCCCACGAAGGTTGATGTGCTTAAAATCATATCTTTGTGCTTCATTTCAATTTCCCTTCATGATATTTTCCATTCAGACTAGGAATAAATTATTAGAATTAAGGGTTAAATTTTGATGAAATGCTCTAGTGTTTTCTATCTAGTGAAATTTTATATCTATTCACATTTTGTGTCTATTACAAATATACAATTATTCCCAATATGTGGGGAAGAAAAGTATATTTCAGCTTCTCAATAGGGTATCAACGAAGGTCCTTGATAAAGTTTGCAGAATTGGATGGTAGTGTTTTCTATTTCATATGGATTTCATGCCATTCAAATAAAGTCTTAAAATATCATACAAATGAAATCAATTCCATTATTCTAATAATACGGTCAGTTTATTTTTCTTGCCCAAACTGGGAAAGGTCTAATTATTAAAACTACCATCAATAACATTATGAGTAAAATGATTCGAGTAGGTAATTGATCTCAACTTAACATATTTCTTTGAAAATTATTATTACAAGATACTGACTAACTTCAGAATTTTCATCTAGCCTTTGCTCTCTAGCTTCACATGCCTCGATGTCACTTAAGTTGCTTATACTCTTCACTAATATGGCATCTCTACGAAGGTAGGAAGTTCCAGTTCAGAATCTTATGTTTCTGAAGTGAGGTATAGCTTTTGGATCTTTGGTTAAAGTCATAGTAGTCAAATCCCTTGAGTTTTCTCTCTCTGTACGTGATTCTGTTAACAGTTATGGATTTAGAGTGGACCCTGGTTACACAAAATGGTAATGCCTACAGAGTAGATAGAGCTAAATATTAACATTTTAAATATCTAGAATCAAGATTTATGTAACATAAAATTTGACAATGCAATTATAGCCTCAAGAGCAACGACAAGATGGCATGAAGGCTCGACAATGCTGTTTCCTGAGAAATCTAAGTCAAACTTCAAACAACAAGATGGAATGAAGGCTCGAAAATGTTGTTTCGTATTTAATTAAACAAATAAAAGGCTCTGGTGTGAACTTGATACCAGACAATGAATTTGGCAGATTGTTTTTCGGATGGTCATGCTTTATTCATGATTACTAGTTTTTTTTCCACAAAGAAACACTACTTTCTATTAATTGATAAAGTACACACACAGACACACACACACACACACATATATGAGAGAGAGTAATTCTCCATCGCAAAATTGAACATAGAAAAAACAAAATTGAAAATAGTCGATCCAGACATCATGGAAATATTCATGATTACCAATTACGCTTTTTTTATTTAGAAAAAATACATAAACGTGTCAAGTAATGTGTAATTTTAAATTCGATGATGGATTATCTGAGAATTAAAGAGGTACTTTTCTTAGCGGGTGGAGGCATGGATAATTAAATTCACTAAACAATTATTGTCTTTTATTAACATTTTTTTGTTAATATCCTTTCATATATTTAGAAAGTATCATGTCTTTTATAAACAATTTTTTTTTTGGTAGTAGTTTAGTAAGTTTTTTTAATATATTTTTAAAAGATAACTAATTTTATTATAATATGGTCGTTAACCTTCATTTCAATATTTCAATTATTATTTTAATGGTGTATTATTAACTTAACACAAATATATTAAACAACCTAAATCGAATGCATCAATTATTATTTTAAACCAAAGTACAACTTTTCCAATTTAACAATCCTATCAAACAACTTATATCTAATACAACAATTATTATTTCAAACCAAAGTACAAATTTTTCAATTTAACAATCCTATCGACCTCTCTTTTCCCAACAGACGTCTCTTTGCATGTTGTGAAACAATGATTAGTATATACTTCAACCAAAATATTAATTTCAACACAGCTTAATGTTTAACAAAAAAATGTTAACCCAAAAATATCTTAATTGAACAAATAACTCAGAAAAGGCATTAACAAGCATCGATCTCTAATTAAATTTCTCTTATGAAATTATTCTTAATATCACACAACAAAGGTATAATAAGGACAAAAAATTTCTACTCAGTAATAAAGCATTAACTAATACAAAACGTTATTGAGAGGAATCTGCTATTTAGTTGGAGGACATAAATGATCTACTTGACATGATCTCAATTATTGAGACAATGACGCTAATTGATTTAAACATATTTATAATTTCTCACATTTTTATAATAGAAGGCTTTAACAAAGTTTGGACTTTTAACAAAAACAAAACAATTATCTAAGATTAATATTTTTATTTAAAAAAATGCTCCTAGGTTGTATTTCTAGTTAAGACACAAGAGATTAACCACTCATGATGTATTTATAACAAATGGTGGGTAGTTAGAAAAGATCCGTTACAAATAGCTTTGAAATTTAAATTAAAATATTTGACACATAGAGGCAATGTTCGATTTAACATGGAGAATATCAATGTTACTCATAAAAAATATTGTGGGTGAAATAAAAACACTGCGTAAGTGGAAAACGATAGTGTGGAGTGTATTGAAACATAAAATTATATTTTTATATGAGTATGAATGTTAGTTTTTTTGTGCTAATTTCATATTCAGATTTAAATTTTATTTTTTGATCTTATGCTTGATGTACATAGGTTTCCTTGTTGCTTATGTGTGTCAAACAGGTAAATTAACTGAGTTTTATGTATGAATTCAAGAGCTTAAAGTATGAAAATCAAATTCTAAGCAACAAAAAAAAAAAATACACAGCAAACCATCACAATTGATCCATCAACATAGAGTTTTGATGAAGGAGTTCACCCCTCCTGGGCTACATCTCCTTGGTCCAACTTCCATGGCTTGGGTCTCTATATTAGCTCAAAAGTGAAAAAATTATTGTTTAAATTCACCTACAACTCCTGAAACATACTCCAATGAGTCTAGAATGTCAAAATATATCAGAAATGACTATTCATTCTGTCAATTTTGCCTTCAGCTGATTTAGGCATGATCTTCCCTCTTGGTGGCCCTAGGCTTATTTTTTCTTCGAAGTGACAAAAAAACCTTTATAATTGCTCCTCTACCTTTGAAAAATATACTAATGGATCCAGATCATGCCAATCTGTTAGGAATGACTCTTCCTGAGCCAAAATTGGTTGAAAATTGCTCAAGACATGGCTCATTCAATTTTCCTAGGAAATCTCCTCCAAATCTGGAGAAGACTCCAGATAAGTCCAAAAAATTTGGAAGCCTTTCCGAATTTGGTGGTGTTAGCCACCTATAATATTTTTTTATACCAAAAGGTGGCTAAGATCTTTTTTGAGCCTCCAAGGAACAAATTTTATCACTAAAAAATTGTTGGCTCTTGAAGTCTCTTTAAGGCCTCATGCCTCTGTCCAAAATCCTCATTTGCTGTCCCATTTTTTATACTCGGGAATTTCTGCTGACTCCAACTGAAAGACTGCTGAAAGATCGCCATTTCTCCTCTTCTCAAAACCTTTCATCTGCTCCCCTTTTTCTCCATCAAAACTACCTTGTGTTCATAAGTCCTCTTCTTTCCATTTATGAAAATTTCCCCTTTCATAGTTAAAAACTCACTTTTTAACTATTTCGGAACCCCCAAATCCATTAAAATCCTTAACCTTCCCCCCCCTCCTGTCACCGATCCCAGCTCATCGAATGTTTGCATGATGCAATCGTCCCAGGCTGCCCGTAAGCGGCCTGCCTCGGCTAGTCAGCAACCTCGTCCTCGCCCTCTGCAACCCGCTCCTAGCCATTCATCTCAGCCAGCCGGACCTCCTCCTTCTGGCCCTACCCCTACAGCTGGTATCCCCGAACCCCTTTATCCTCCTGGATCAGTTCCTCCTGGCCTTAACCATCTCGAAGCCATCCCTCCTGGTCATTACCCTGCTGGGCAGATCCCTTTCCTAGCTCCCCCTCCCAGAGTATATTCTGTCCCCGTCATGGCCACCCTCTCTCTCCCTAACTTGACCTTGGGCATACCGGTCTGGTACCTTGATCCCCCAGCCGCCACCCCTCCCGGTCATCCCAAGCCCTATATGGCTTTGACACCGGTTCAACCGGTCCCCCTAGCTTCCTCCGTTGCCTCTGTGCCCCCAGCACCTCCACAGGACCCTTCTCCTATCATGACTCGCACCCGGAAGAAAGGCAAAGCCCGCAAGGGGCACCCAAAGACAAGATCAGCCACGATCGATCAAATTTCTTCACACCAAGCTCCTTGCGCTTGTGGGACACCGGCCATGCCACTCATGTCATTCCGAATTGCCCCAGATCTGCACTCTCTATGGCTAGATTCGTTTCCCCGAGTCTACGGTCCCTGAAGCCTCCAATCCTTCTTTGTCCGTAACCAAGAACCCCAAGACTCTCCGCACCAACAAACACTGTGCTTTATGCGACATTCATGGCCATTACTCCCACCATTGTCCTCACCTGACGCATTACCGTGCCTCTTTAGAGGTGATCCGCGAGTATGAGGTTGAACAAAATCAATCCGCCTCTCCTATCCTCGCGCAGTACGCTTCAGGTCAGCCTAAGGATCCCCCCGCTCCCATCGACATTCCCCCCCCTGCTGTTCAGATGACGGAGTCTACTGTAACCATTCTTTACCTATCCTCCTCTGCAAGGCACTCGGAGCCTAGCCCATCTGCATCCTCCCCTGTTGTGTCCCTTGATCACCCTTTTCCTCCCCATACACGAGATCACTCCACCCGTGTCTCTGTTGACCTCCGCAGCCCGAGTCCTCACCATGCTTCCGATAGCCCTCATATACCACCCTGTATGAGTCATGGTCATCCTGCCCCTTGCACTCCCTCCTGCGGTTGCCACCCGATGACTTCTGTACACTCACGCTGCCGTCATTTCCTTTCCTCCCCTCATTTATTGTCTTGTCACACCATTCTGCAGGACCCCCCGTCCACACCCTTTATCGGTTACGCCGATGGTGCAAGTCACTACTCCAGGAATCTAGCCTCGGCAGGTTGGGCCATCTTCACCCCCTTGCATGCCCTTGTTCTTTCTAACGGGGTATGCATTGGTTCTTCCACCAACAATCAGGTCGAATATGATGCAGTGCGTGGCCTATTAGCTGATGCCCTCTTTCATCGCATCCTCCATCTGCACGTTCGTTTGGATTCCCTGCTTCTTGTAATGCAACTAAATGGTGTTTATCGTGTGCATAACCCTGTGCTGTTTAGACGCTATTTACGAGTGAAAATCTTGATACGTGCATTTGAAACCATAAATTTCAACCATGTACCTCGAGAACAGAATCACTATGTAGATAGTATTGCAAACCATGTTCTAGATTGGCATTTATCACACACATTTCATACAAGACAATAACATTAATAACCATAAAAAAACGATGCATATCCATAATATGTGTCGCAAAACATGTGTTTAGAGTCCATCTACTCTGATACATACGACATGCCCATAGCATGTTACAAACAAAAACCCAAAACTGGGGGCACCACCTGCCCCTACATACATCATAGGGGGCACCACATGCCCCTACCCCTAATCACTATCTAGAGGCTCCCGGGCCAATGGCTCTGCCCCTGCAGCATGTAGATCACGCATAGCCTGACCGGCCATCGCCATGCGCCGCATGACACCTCGCCACTCCGAGGGGAGACCAACACATGGCTCTATGAACTGGTCGTCTAAGTCCTGCCACCCGCGCTCTGATACTCCGGTCAACAACCTTTCGCATCTATGGCGGATGTCCTGGCCAGGCGTCGTGACCTCATCCGCGCCGCTTCGACCCACTTGGACAATCCGTAGCTCCGCACGCTGGCCGTCCCATATATCCTACTGCTCTACTTGGTACATATCCGCATACCAAAAGTACATGAATCAGTCCCATCACTTTACATTCAAAAAAATTTAACATGCCCATACAAGAATAGCAATCTGTCACTTACCATCGGGCCCCCAGACTCGACCAGGCGGAAGTGGCAGGTTTGGATCTCCACAATAACTCATCCCACTATAGGGATAGTCGTCTATGTATAACGACATCTAATCCCAATGGGCAAAAAACTCAGGTCGAAACACTCGCCCGACCGCCCCTCCTCCTCCTCTGCATAGTAGCCACCCCCACCGGCGCATCCTGGGCTCTCTCGGGCCCCCATCTGGAAGCTGTACACGAGGCCTCAAGGTCGGGATCTTCTCAAAGAAGAAGGCGCACAACAAAGTCCCATATGAGCAGTCATGGTTCACCTGCCGCCTGCATAGTGACAACTGTCGCTTTAGGGACACCAACAACATTTGGGCCCACCCATAGTAGGTCCCAACCAACACACTTTCCACTATCATCATCTGCCCCCCAATGATGTGATGGAACGCCTGGATGCCCAGGATTCGCAGCACAACTACGGCCACTGCACGGGTTTCTAGCCTCTCTAGATCCCCGATCGGTATTCGAGTCCCCTTGACTCGGAGACCCGGTCGACAATGGCGTTCCACGAACTCCATGATATGCCGCCCCGCGGCAACACTGGCGTGTGTTTCCCATCATCCCTAGTGGCAGGACACCGCTCGTGAAGTGCTGAAATCTGACCATCGGGCCGATCCTCAGCCTCGCACGCATCTCCCGATCCGGATCCTAGTAACCGATAATTCTGCCAGTAACGGTCTCCTCGGCTCATCAAAGGGTTCTCAAAACTAGAACTCTGGAATTCAGCTAATACACGACGGACGCCCTGATCCGCCTGGATCTCTGTCCATAGTGTCCCCAGATCTCTCTCTCTCTAGTTGACCCGTAACTCTGCCATACCTGCACAAACACATCATTTTTTTCAGCGTACAGACCGGGAAAACCATAACCAAACACCAAGACCCAACTTCCAGCCATAAAACAGCACCAAAACCCCCTCATCTCCCAGGTCGCAGTTTTCTGCCATTTTCTGGACCAGGGCGCACTTTTTGCCCTGATACCTGCGTCCTAGGTCGCACTTTTTGCCCCAATAAGTGCGACCCAGCCGTAGAGATGAAGGGGGGGCTGTTTCTGGGATTTTGGGCCCTAAACTAAAAATGTAATCCATCAAAATGCAAGAGAAAGGTTAGACCTCTTACCTCCAACTGACGGATCTCGATTCCAACGGTCGGTTTGTCCGCTACATGCTCACCTTGAAGATTTAGGCTCTCTTCCTCTCCATCACCAACAATAATAACATGATTTTGGAGGGAAAACTGCCTTATTAAAAGAGAACCCCTGTTTCTTCTTTCGACTGCTGCGACCACACCGTAGCCCCGTTTGACGAACCGTATGCACCGTTGGAAAGCTCTCACCGAACTCTCAAATGGGTATCTGTTAGTTTTTTGTGATCTGATACT
>JAXQQM020079327.1:0-160209 GCA_034641835.2 Pinus albicaulis
TTCCCTGCTATGCATAGTGTAGTTGGGGACTAAATTTGTGGCAGTAATTTACTGTTCCAAGTGAACACGTTATGATAATTAACTCAAACTAGGATTATGTATTGCTATGTTTCGATTCCTGTCCTGGTAATGGAGGTTGGTAACTCTAACTAGGCTTATGCAATCTTCGGATGGGACATCTGCATTCTACAGTTTTCATGAAGCATGACTTCGACTACGGAGAATGAGCTGCACAAGAATGGACAAATATTCAGAAGATCTGTAATCACTTAACACGTATCTGTTGCACTTGTTACTCAATGGAAGTTGTGTCAATATTATATTCCTTAATTTTAGGATTAAACATTATTGTATCTTGCATGGGCATTAACCAATACTATTAGGCTATTAGGCATTATTTATGATGTTTATTTGTGTTTATCCGAACCGTTAACTGTTTTCTGTTTACCTTTAAACTCGGTTTTCATTAGGCTAATCTAAACAACAAGGAAATATGTTTTGTGCTTGTGTATGCTTGCTTCATGTCATCTGTCCATGTTTGTAGTGGGTGTAACTTGTGTTGAAACTGGTTGTAACTGTTAACTGTTTTCTGTTTACCTTTAAACTCCTTGGTTTTCATTACTCTAATCTAAACAACAGGGAAATTCTGGCAGTCCATACAAAAAGAAAAAGAGGCATGCATATGCTTATTACAAGAATAATCATACAAATCATTATGAACACAATCACACAAAATCCACCGTGAGAACGCAATATACATGCACTTGTCATCAATACATCAAAGCAACAAAAGGAATGAAGAATACAAAGAATGCTTGTTTCATGTCATCTGTCCCTAGAATTACCGCAGCCTTCGGGCAGGAACTAATAAAGCTTCCCGCAGCCATGACGCGGGGACAAATAAAACTTACATTCAGCAAAATGCATTCAGAAATTCTACGCGGAACTACCAACCAAACAGTAAGAAAACCAGTAAGTCCAACCAACCTCTGAAAAGAAATAGCCCTCGACCAGATGCGGCAGACCAGATGCGGCAGAACCTCGACCAGATGCGGCAGACCAGATGCGGCAGAACCTCGACCAGATGCGGCAGAACCTCGACGCCAAAACAGAAATTCGCGCGAAAACAATGAAACAGTAAACTGTTACCCTTCGCGGGCGATTTATTTATAAAAAAGTAGTTCGGCCGAACTTACGATTTCGGCCGAACTCATAGTTCGGCCGAACTTTCAACTGAGTTCGGCCGAACTACTATTGCCGGTTTTTCAAACCTCCGGCAAAAATTCCGTTTGCTGGGCCGTCACTGTGCCGTCAATATAAACGGACTCAAAAGTTCGGCCGAACGTACTAAAACAGTTCGGCCGAACTATTATAAAGTTCGGCCGAACTTTATAAAATGTTCGGCCGAACTATTGCCGAAAAAAAAATTTTGCCCCCGATTCTCACAAAAGTGTAACCCAGCTTCACGTTTCCGCCCCTTGGATATCAGCTCTGTTATGTACCATCTTCACTGCTGTGCATCAGTCTTCATATCTGCCTTATATCATTTCTACATCTTCTCAGATTCACTATCAGCTCCTCCTGATTCAATTCTGCATTCTCTAACTTTTCTCTCTTTAACCTCTTGCATCTTTCTTATTTTCTTCAACTCTCTTCAATTCTGTTGCACACTCTCTTCTTCTCTCACTCTATTTTTGTAACCTTCTCCCCTTGGATATTACCCTGTTTTATACAAAATAGCTTCATGACTGTTTGTATTCTACTGGGAATTCGAAATGGATAGCCGTGTCTCTTTGCCTTCTGCCTTCTCATCTCTTTTATCCACTCATTCAGAAAATATAACTATAGGTACCAATTTAACATTACAGTGGGATATTTGTTCTCTTCCAGAGACTTGTCAATGCATCACAACAATATAAATCAATTAAAACATTTACATTCAATTACACTGAAAACTCCAACTCACTCATTCAGCCTCTTGGCTTGCTGCGCATTTGTCTTTTCTTTGACTGTGTCTTTGTCCCTTTTGGCTCTATTTGTTCCCTTATTCACTGTCGCAGGGTAATGGCCATATGCCATACATATGTGACTATGCTTTTTATTTCATGTTAATTGATTCTGGCACAATAATAACAAGGCGTTTTGATATGTGCACTGCTGTGGTGTAACTGCTGCATACAAGTAATTATTTAATTCAACACTCGGCGTTATACAAATAATAAAACGTTTTAATACTTAGAATTCCCTTACAGGTCCACTCGTTGAACTTGTTCTATCTTCCGATGCGATGCATTACTATCCACATATTAGAAATGTGCATGTATCTTTTTGTGTATACATATATGTGTCGCGGTGCTTTCCTTTCCTCTTAAACTTTGGATTAATTAACTTGGAGCAAACCTGTTCTTAGTCTTATCTTTTGGATGGACCCCACATGCCAGCTATACTCCACTCGTGTATTTCAATCGCAATCTTAACATTCATAATACTCCTGTGATTTGGTCTTTTGATTTCCGCCGATGCGATGAATCGCTTTTCGAGTTCTTCTGATTGCGATTAATTGCAATCACAATATTTTAATATAGTGCTTCGAAATTGTGCTTCTTTCTGATGTGATTGACCACTGTTCATTTAAAAGTGCTAACGCGATTAGGCCAGAACTCAAACCTATAAAGTCACTATTTATATGCCCATCGGGTCCAGAACTCAATCACAATCGCAATTTGCAGTTGCATGTTCCGATATACTTATGCTCCGATGCTCCGATGTGATTGGGTGAGGATCCCACTAGCTATCAAATCTCTGGAACTTAAACATATATAAATCGTTGTTTAAACCATATCGGGTCTGGAAATTCAATCGCAATTGCAACATGTATTTGCATGTTCTGATATTCTTATACTCCAATGCGATTCATACGAGTCCCACAAGGTTAATAAAAGCTCTTCTGTCCATTCTATTTATCATAAAGTATGTGTTTGCCAATGGTTTAAAGCCAACATTGCTCGTCGGGCCCACGTTGCATTGCACGCTACCTTTATATATTGCGCACCGTATAAATATATATATGGTTTGGACCTTTGCATATAAGGCGCAACATGAATAAGGCGCCGCATGTATATAGGCGTCTGCTTCCGCTTTAATGTATCCTCCAGCTGGGGTAATGTTTCTCGGCATAAGTTTTATATATATCTTCTGGCTTGGGTAATGATTCTCGGAATAATATATAGGGGGGTCCCACAAAGGTTAATAACCTCTTCTTCCCATTTGATTTATTATAATGATCCATGCCTTGGAATATAAACTTCGACTTTGATTAAACCCGACTTCCGGTGATAATAACCTCGACCTTTTCATTAGGTGTAATGTATCCACACACATATATATATATATACATCCTTCCTAACTCAAATGTTAAATCCTATAAATAAACCTTGGTGTAGATTAAGTCCCAACACTAACCTTTATATTGTTCGGGCCCCAGCATTTAACATACCTCTATGTAACTTTCATCACGATCCAACGGTTATAAGCCCGTCGCACTGCTTCAGCTGATCCGACAGATATCGCTTGCCTTAAATGCACGAACAATAATGCGTGATGAGAGTGGTTTTCTGAAATCACTTGAGGCCACGTGTTAGACAGCGTATGGAGTCGCTCCGAAGTCATGAATACCGCTTGCCCGACGAAGGTGGTGCGATGAAAACTGGAAACTCGCCTTTACTGTTCACTCCGCTCGTGGTTCCGCTTCTGCTCACAATTCCGTTCTATTTCATAAATATAGTCACGTTTTCATTGTATATAATCTCGGTTCAAACTATGTTATATATAAACCCGTCTTGTTTTCGTTATATGCCTCAACACGGCACTTCCGCTTATTATAACGCACATTTCCACTAACACACAGGTTTATTCCCAATCCTCTGTAAACATTTCACTGCTTTGATAACGGCTCTGGTTCTACTGCTCTGCCTCTTCTGATGCTCTGTCTCCTTTCTCTGTCTCTGTCTCTTCTTTTTCTGTGCCTCTGCTGCTCAACCTCTGCCTCTACTATTCGACCATTTCATCTCTGCCTCTACTGCCGTCCTTTGCATGTCTCTGCATCTGCTGGTTCAGGTACTCCTCCTTTGCCATCCCCTTTGCCATCAATGACAACATTTCCAACAGTCTCCCCCTTTGGCATTGATGGCAACACCTCCACCAATAATCCAATGCTTCCTCTGCCTATCTGCTTTTCCTCCCCCTTTGACATCAATGGCAAAGGGTTGCTCTTTTCCTAGTGTGCATTCTATTTGTTCATTTCTTCTCTCTGAGATGTGTTTAGGCCTTCTTCTTCTGACTTTGTTCCATGCTGCTCTAAAATTGTGTACAAGATTTGTTGAGAGAACACTTTGCGGATTATTGGACTTGAATATACACTGTAAATTGATACAATCCAAAGCACAGTCCCCTTTCACTAGTATAAGGCTAAAAGTGAAGATAATGACTCTTCATGGAACATATTGTATCAACCTTATCTAATCATACATGCATCATTGGATCAAACCTTAAATATTGTGAATGCCCCATGTGACATATCAAGCTTGCTTCAGCTATACTTTAGTCTATATTATAATCTTCATCTGCGATGCATATCTATTGAAGAAGGTTGTAGTTGGAGTCTGTCTTCTTCTACAATAATCATCTGCAATACAACATCTGTTCAATTGTGATGATGCCAATATGTATTTTATATTTGTGGTTCACTTTTCTTGCCTGTTGGTGATGATATGAGCTAGGATGCTGATAATGATATTACACTTAATAGCTGCAGGTCCTTGTTACTGACGTGATCAATGAATTAACTAGAATTTGATCTAAGAGATCAAATGCCTTTACTGCTTGCATAATGAATTTTGACAACAAAACCTTGAGGTAGGATGCATTCAATGTATTGGTCAATCTCACTTATCAACCATGCACTTTTCTTTATGACATAAGGGGGGTATGTATGTCAATAATCAATCTCTCTTTAAAGGTGGATTACCAGCAAATCCTTTGTGCTGAAGTAGTATTTAGATAATAAAAAAAATTGTTGAGCTTCATATGGTAATCACAGCTAGTCCTTTATTCTTCAGATACTTTGACTGTTCTATCAGGATGAACTTCCACACAAGCATATTCAAGATGTTTAATTGAAAACTCAGCAAACAGACTTCACACATTTTTGTAACTGATCTTAAGAAAGAGGCCTTGAAGATATACATGTACCAAATTCAGGAAGGCATGCAATTATATATATAGAAGAAGATATTGCTTCAGTGCTCAATATACTACTTCAAGTGTAAGCAAGGTAATGTTATTTTTTCTCTGCTACTGACCTTTTCATGCTGAATGTAGATAATACTGGGAATATTACCTTGAGGTTCTTTTTCCATGGTTCTTTGATCCTGTGGACCTGTATCATACTGCTGCTCCACTGATAATGCTTGTTAATCTGTTGATAAGCATGTTGCTTGTACCTAAACACCAATTGATATTGCTTTGATAAACCATGCAGAGATTTCACTTCAGCTTGCACACATTTACCCATATTTAAGACATCTTTCATAAATTCTATTATTGAGCTCTCCACTGTTTTCAACAATAATCATCAATACATTGAATCTGATCTTGGCCTCATTAATCTTTTGTAATTTTTTTTTCATTTTGTTCAGTGGAAGTCACAGCATTTTATTTTCTAGGACTGCTCTAGAATCATTGCTGCTTTACATACAATTCAACTATTCTAACATAGTGATCTTAGGGAAGACATCTTCAATTTCTTTCAGATCACTCAGAAATTTATCACTTACTTGACTGTACTCCTCCAAGGGGACTTTTCATAGATGAGTGATGTAATGATATTAATGATGACAGACACTTTTCTTACTCATTCTTCTTAATGTGATTCATTGTCAATTCTAGCAATATGATGCACAATGTGATCATCATTTAAGGTGCTGATGTCTTCTTATTACCATGGCTTCTTGTTGCCTTCTCTTCTTCCAACAATCTATCAGCGATTGAAAACTTCAGATAATCTTCTTCCTCTATAGTTCTCTATTAGAGGAATTTCCTTTCACTTCCTGCTCTCATAGCTGTTCTCATTTCAGGGAGCTCTTCTTAGACTAATTTTTGTTGGGACTACATATGAACTGTTCCCCACCCTGAGATGCTGCTTCATATCTATCACTGGTTGGATATTTTCTTTGTTTTCTAGAGCAACCCCCCCTGAGACTATGATGGATTTATTATTTTATTGATGTAACAGGCTCCCCCTTCCTCTTTTCCTTCCATACTTTATTGGGGTTCTTCATAATGTCTGCACTTCTTTTAGATTCATAGTTTTGTTTGATTGGATTGGATTTCATCATCTGTCTGGAGTTCTTTAATATATATGGCAGTTCACAGTCCTTTGCTTTGTGACCAAGTTTGAGGCATACATAAAATCTTATTTTATCAAAGTAAATTTGAGTTGATGTATAATATTTTGTTCCCCTTCTTGAATACATTTTACAATCAACAATTTTATGTCCAAAATTATTGCATGCATAACAGTAGCCATGAAAATTATTTGAGTACCTGGTGAAGGATTGTCCTTTCCATTTTCTTGCTTGAGGGGTTCTTTTCTTTTTCTGCATCCTTTGCTGGTTGGACTGGATTTGTTTTGTCTTACAATGTGTTGCATAATGTCCTGGTTTGTGAGAGGAGAAACAAGTGATACTTCTCATAGGAGGAAAGAACCTTCTTTGACATCTTCCAAATTTATTCATTTCATCCTCATGAGTGTATGAGCCTTTTTCTGCTGACTGTTTCATCCCTTCATTCTCTATCCTCTCATTTTGTTGCTTGTTTTTGTTTGTTTCTCTGCAACTCATGTTCCTGTTGGTTTCTGCTTCTGGATAAATTTTCTGAGCTGCTTCACTGTTCTTTACAGCTTTTACAAAAATGATTTTCTTGTTATCTTCTGCCTTGGACTTATTGGTTTCTCCTTCATATCCTATCCCAGTCTTTATGAGAGGTGACCTTTGTGCATTAAGAATTTGGTCCAACTGTCCAGAGCCTTTCAATGGAGGTGTATTCATTAATAGTTCTCTTTGGGATTTTTCTAAGTTCTTTCTTAGGCTCACTACTTCTTCTTCCAATTTTTCACATTCAAGACTTTTCTCTCTCATTTGTTCCATCAGAGTGTCTTCTACTTTCTTTGCTTCTTCAAGCTATGTCTTCAGGCCAATAATTTCCTTCTTATCTTCATATGCTTTCTCATCACATATTTGCACCGGTGTCTTAAAGTCTTTGTTTTCATTCTTCAATCTTTCTATTTCAGTCAAGGTTGTGTCTAGTTTGGCTTTTTCTTCAGCTGCAATTTCTTCATGGTTCTTACTGCCATTCACAATAGCAGGTACCTCATTTGATTTTATATTTTCCTGTTGACATGAATTTTTCTTCTTCTTAATTCTCATATCCTTCTTGTTAGTGGAGTCCTTCGTGTCTACTCCATGCATGAAATGAAATCTATCCCAGATTTCTTTTGCAGAGTCTAGATCCATGATCAACTCAAAATCCTTATTATGAAGACTTTCATATATCACACACTTTGCCTTGGCATTCCGCTTTTGTTCTTGAAAAGAGTGAGAGTCTATGAAGTAACCATCACACACAAGCTTCCATACTTCAGGTTCATAAGCCAATAATCATGTTTTAACCTTATCTCTCCATTCAGGAAAGTTTGTTGTATTTAACACAGGTACATTTTGATAGTCCATGACTCAACCAGATCTCCTTCAAGCTATTAGGCTTACACCAAAGGAACCATCTCTGATACCAATTGTTGAACCCTTAGTTAAACTGAGAGGGGGGGGGTGGGGTGAATCAGTTTAACACATTCATGGACTTTTAAAACTTTTCATTAAAACTTATTTACACCTTCATTTCATGTTCAAATTAATATGTGAGTAATCTTAGAATGTGAGCAGCAAGTATTAATATAATGTAACAGCAGACTTAATATAAGAGAAGAAAGTATTAAGCAGATAATATAAACCAGATCAACACATAAACATCATGCACAGAGACACCAGATAGAAGTGGAAACCCATAAAGGGAGAAAACCACATCTTATTATAGTTGTGATGCAAAGGCAAGCTCCAACTCCCTCTCACCACTGATTTTCTGTAGGCACCAACCTACAGGAGGCTCCAACCTCAATTCTGCAAGCTACAACTTGCAAGGAAGCTCCAACTCCCATCAATTTTCTACAGGCACCAACCTACAGGAGACTCCAACCTCAATTCTACAAGCTACAACTTGCAAGGAAGCTCCAACTCCCATCAATTTTCTATAGGCACCAACCTACAGGAGGCTCCTACCTCAGTCAACTCCAACTGACATTTTATAAAGCTACAACTTGATGTGGAAGCACCAACTCCCATCTATTTTCTATAGGCACCAACCTACAGGAGGCACCTACCTCAGTCAGCTACAACTGACATCTATCAAGCTACAACTTGATAGGGAAGCTCCAACTTCCTTACTCTTTCAAAAGAAAAACACTTGTTGATTTACCTTGGATATCAGCTCTGTTCTGTACCATCTTCACTGTTGTGCATCAGTCTTCATATCTGCCTTATATCATTTTTTCATCTTCTCAGATTCACTATCAGCTCCTCCTTCTTCTCTGCCTCACTGCT
This sequence comes from Pinus albicaulis, assembly GCA_034641835.2. Taxonomy (NCBI): domain Eukaryota; kingdom Viridiplantae; phylum Streptophyta; class Pinopsida; order Pinales; family Pinaceae; genus Pinus; species Pinus albicaulis. Next base: position 8,712 of record JAXQQM020079327.1, read on the forward strand.
TCAATTCTGCATTCTCTAAATTTTCTCTCTCTAACCTCTTGCAGCTTTCTTATTTTCTTCAACTCTCTTCAATTATGCTGCACACTCTCTTCTTCTCTCACTCTATTTTTGTAACCTTCTCCCCTTGGATATTACCCTGTTTTATACAAAATAGCTTCATGGATGTTTGTATTCTACTGGGAATTTGAAATGGACAGCCATGTCTCTTTTCCTTCTGCCTTCTCATCTCTTTTATCCACTCATTCAGAAAATATAACTATAGGTACCAATTTAACATTACAGTGGGATATTTGTTCTCTTCCGGAGACTTTCCAATGCATCACAACAATATAAATCAATTAAAACATTTACATTCAATTACAATGAAAACTCCAACTCACTCATTCAGCCTCTTGGCTTGCTACACATTTGTCTTTTCTTTTATTGTGTCTTTGTCCCTTTCGGATCTATTTGTTTCCTTATTCACTGTCGCAGGGTAACAGCCATATGCCATACATATGTGACTGTGCTTTTTATTTCATGTTAATTGATTCTCGGCACAATAATAACAAGGCGTTTTGATATGTGCACTGCTGTGGTGTAACTGTTGCATACAAGTAACTGTTTAATTCAACTCTCGGCATTATACAAATAATAAAATGTTTTAATACTTAGAATGCCCTTACGGGTCCACTCGCTGAACTTGTTCTATCTTTCGATGCGATGCATTACTGTCCACATATTAGAAATGTGCATGTATCGTTTTGTGTATACATATATGTGCCACGGTGCTTTCCTTTCCTCTTAAACTTTGGATTAATTAACTTGGAGCAAACCTGTTCTTAGTCTTATCTTTTGGATGGACCCCACATGCCAGCTATACTCCACTCGTGTATTTCAATCGCAATCGCAACATTCATAATACTCCTGCGATTTAGTCTTTTGATTTCCGCCGATGCGATGAATCGCTTTTCGAGTTCTTCCGATTGCGATTAATCACAATCGCAATCTTTTAATATAGTGCTCCAACATTCTGCTTCTTTCCGATGTGATTAACCACTGTTCATTTAAAAGTGTCGATGAGATTAGGCCATAAATCAAACCTATAAAGTCACTGTTTATACGCCCATCGAGTCCGGAACTCAATCGCAATCGCAATTTTCAGTTGCATGTTCCGATATACTTATGCTCCGATGCTCCGATGCAATTGGGTGAGGGTCCCACTAGCTATCAAATCTCTGGAACTTAAACATATATAAATCGTTGTTTAAACCATATCGGTTCTGGAACTTCAATCGCAATCGCAACATGTATTTGCATGTTCCGATATTCTTATACTCCGATGCAATTCATACGGGTCCCACAAGGTTAATAAAAGCTTTTCTGTCCATTCTATTTATCATAAAGTATGTGTTTGCCAATGGCTTAAAGCCAACATTGCTCGTCGGGCCCACATTGCAATGCATGCTACCTTTATATATTGTGCACCGTATAAATATATATATGGTTTGGACCTTTGCATATAAGGCGCAACACGAATAAGGCGCCGCATATATATAGGCGTCTGCTTCCGCTTTAATGTATCCTCCAGCTGGGGTAATGTTTCCCGGAACAAGTTTTATATATATCATCTGGCTTGGGTTATGATTCTCGGAATAATATATATTGGGGTCCCACAAAGGTTAATAACCTCTTCTGCCCATTCGGTTTATTATAATGATCCATGCCTTGGAATATAAACTTCGACTTTGATTAAACCCGACTTCTGGCGATAATAACCTCGGCCTTTTCATTAGGCATAATGTATCCACACACATATATATATACATCCTTCCTAACTCAAATGTTAAAGCCTATAAATAAACCTTGGCGTAGATTAAGTCCCAACACTAACCTTTATAATGTTTGGGCCCTAGCATTTAACATACCTCTGTGTAACTTCGATCACGATCCAACGATTATAAGCCCGTCGCGCTGCTTCAGCTGTTCCGATAGATATCACTTGCCTTAAATGCACAAACAATAATGCGCGATGAGAGTGGTTTTCTGAAATCACTTGAGGCTACGTGTTAGAAGCGTATGGAGTCGCTCTGAAATCTTGAATACTGCTTGCCCGACAAAGGCGGTGCGATGAAAACCGGAAACCCGCCTTTACTCTTCACTCCGCTCGTGGTTCTGCTTCTACTCACAATTCCGTTCTGTTTCATAAAGATAGTCACGTTTTCGTTGTATATAATCTCGGTTCAAACTATGTTATATATAAACCCGTCTTGTTTTCATTATATGCCTCAACACGGCACTTCCACTTATTATAATGCACATTTCCACTAACACACAGGTTTATTCCCAATCCTCTGTAAACATTTCACTGCTTTGTTAATGACTCTGCTTTTGCTGCTCTGCCTCTTCTGATGCTCTATCTCCTTTCTCTGTCTCTGTCTCTGCTTTTTCTGTGCCTCTGTTGCTCGACCTCTGCCTCTACTATTCGACTGTTTCATCTCTGCCTCTGTTGTTGTCCTTTGCCTGTCTCTGCATCTGCTGGTTCAGGTACTCCTCCTTTTCCATCCCCTTTGCCATCAATGACAACATTTCCAACAATATTTTGTTGTCATAAGTTATCAAAGATGCATGGATTACATATGAGATACATTTGGTGGGGTTATGGTATCCTAATCCTGCTTGATACACTCGATAAGGAAGATATATATTTTATGATATGATAACGTTTCTAATTAGTTCTATCTTAATCAATAATTAGTTATTCTTGGAAGCATTGCATATATGGTCTCATGTTGATGATATTGGAGAGATTGATGCCTACATTGTCTTACCATACATGTTGATGATGAGGATGTTCACTATGACATCTATGTTGAAAATTCCTATATGGTGCATGGTGGTTGTTGACCACTATCATGGTATTTCTACCTCATTTTTGAGGTTCCTGTTTTTGGTTATAAGTGTCATATATGTCTCTTGATGTAAAGGTCATGAAAATACCCACGGTTGTAAATCATTGTAAAATTTAGTCATGTAAGGGCTATTGGGATCGATTCATGTCATGTATCTAATCCTCTTATTTTTAGACATTGATGTAAATTTTGGGTCCAATATTTAAACCCAATATGTTGGCTGATTAATGTGATCATGGGAGCATAGAGTTATTGGTGCTAGGAAAGGTCATATTTGGTTGAGTCATAAAGCCTTGTATTTTTATGGCATAACTATGGAAGGTCAAGCATATGCTCAGGGGGAGCATGGTCAGTATGCAGACTTCATAATTCATATCAGCATATCAGTCTTACAAAAATTAGCACTACAAGGGAATTACTTCATTCATCATGGCTCAGCCCTTTTCCCTTGATGTCAAAGGGAGAGAGAAGAATTGGTGTTTGCAAGTGTGTTTGCAAGTGTTTTCAGGTGGTGTCCAAACACCAAAGTGGTTTCCATCAAGTCCAAAGGGGGAGATTATTGGCAATATGGCTAATGTGTTGTCCTTGATGGAAACATGTTTGATAAATAGGTATTCGATGTTAACATAGTGATATTATGATATCATGAATATTGGTACAAATGTTACTGAGGATATGGGTAGAGAAATGGCAATTTAGTTATAAAAAAAGTAAATTTTGAAAAATTATATGCAAGTCTTGTGAAGAAGGGTCACGTACATACGCAGATCCTATCAGTAAAATTCACGTACATAATATGAACCATGGAAATATGGATACCATGGGTCATTACCATGGTATTTTACCATAGTAATTGGAGTGGTAATTTTTATTTGATCTCGTCAATGAATACTAATGACATTACCTAAGGTATTGGCTAAGTCAAAAGCTATATAAGGAGATAGAGATCAAGGTGTTAGGTGTGCAAATAATGATTTATTCATATTTGATTTTATTTAGAATAGGTGTGCACTGGGGAGCAAGGAGATGGCTTGGATCTGAAAGTGTCTTGAATACTAATGAATACACTTGCTTGATCTATTTATGCTTGTAGCTAACAATGATAGATCTTTGGTAATAATGATGTTATGATATGAATGTGTGGCAGTGAAGGTTGCAGAATGTGAGTTATGTTTGTAGCAAAGGTGCGCTTCAGTGATTTAAGATATGTATGTTGGTTTTCCTCTGAATAATAGCATAGATACCCGGATCTATTTCTAGTTACTCGCGTATATATTTGGAGATATGTTTTCAATATGTTGAAACATGTATGTAGGTGTTTCACATGAGAAGCATGTATATATGTAGGTCTTCTTAATAACAATCATGTATATATTATGAGTTAGATATGGTCAGGGTTTGAAGTGGTGCTCGATGATGAAATTTGATGAGTTATGTTATATTTGTTGTTTTTTTTCAATGATGTCTTATGATGGATGGTTTATATGTGTTTTGGTTTGGTTGTGCATTGATCTGATCTAGTTGTAGTGGTTGATTCAGTATTCAGTGGGATTTATTACAATGATTTAGTTGGTTCAGTGATTGTATTTCGTATTCATTATTAATTTGGTATTTGAGCATAATGTTGGTTGTGGGTCCAATGTGAAAATATTATGAAATGTGCCCTACAGTTTGATTTATAATTGATAGGTGGATCCAGTCTAAAATATTATGAAACGTGGTCCACAAAAGGTGTTGAGGGTTGGAGCCTTTAGTAAGAGAGTCATAGCTTCCTTCCAGTGGTAGCTGGTAAATTTATTTAGGGGGTAGGTGCTCCCTTTCGTTAGGAGCCGGTAACCGAGATCAAGGGGTGTAACGCCCTTCTAGTGGGCATTAGAGAACAAGTGGAGGTTGTAGCCTCCTGTGGGTGGGTGTTTGCATGCTGGTAAGATTTTGTGCTAGTACAATATGTAATAAAGTTTTTCTTTATAATAAAAGAAGAATATAGAGACGACGAAAGTGGTTATTTTCTCCCACATTGGGATTCCACCTAAAATCATGGTGTTCTATGTGTGTTTCTTATGTGCTATGATTTATCTGTTTTTTATTGCATACTGGATGTTAATGAATTAATCATGCAATGGTTAAAGTTAAATAATTGATGTAATTTATGCCAAATTAATTTATTTGGATATATGTGTTTCGCATTCACTAGTGTTACACAGTAATTTGTCACCGTCCCTACCATTCCCCGTCCCGCACAATGGAGGACCCATTTTGTGACCTGTGAACATTGTCATGCCTTGAAAACATCATCAATGCATTCCTCTAAGCATGAGCTTTATTTTCCCTTGAGACATCTCCTTGCAAAAATTATGAAAAACATCCCTTTTTGCACTGGCACGGGTAGGCAGTGCAGTACTCGCGCCAATGGGGAAAATCCTGCAAAGAGGTCGCGCCAACTGGCGCTCTGTCATAGAGCAGTAGTAGCGCCACCCAATTTAGGGACTGTTTTTTAAATAAAGATGGCGTAAGTTGAGTTCCATCAAACTCAGAAACCATTGCCTATCTTGAGTTGGGAGGTTTGGCTGCGGGAGTTCTATGGAAGGGAAGTGGTTTTGCCACCTCCCATGGAACCTTCCTTGTTGATAGGGCCAATCCCATAATAATAGGGATCCCAACTCCCTCCTTCCCCATCTATAAAAGCCTGCTCAATTCCATGGCAAGCTAGTCTTGAAAGGCCTAAGCTTTGAATCTCCATATTCCCAAGAGCCTTTGTGTTGTAAAGAGCCCTCTCTTTCCCTTAAGGCCGACTCAAGTAAGGAGACCATTGTCGAGAGACTCCGGAGAGGTTTTCCCTTTCCTTGGCAAGCTTTGCGAGACGTGGACGACTGGAGACCCATCCGAAGGAGACCGCGACGTCAGAACTTGGTTGTAATCTCTTTTCGTTTGTTATTTAATAGATGATTATGATTATGGTTTCACTCTGTTTTCCATCATGTTAACATGAGTAACATCCTTTCTGACTGGTGTTTAGTTATGTATGCCGGATTTTATGCTTGTATCTGTTCGTTTCTTCCATGTGCAGGTGTTCATCCGTGGAGATCGTGGAAGGATTGTGATCTGCCGAGGCTGAGGAACGGGGACGCTTCTTCTTCAAGATCACAGCATTGGAATCCAGGTAGGCTTCTATCCCTAGTCTTTTCATTCGTAACTAGGAACTTGCGTCATAACATTGTTTGATTGTTGCTAGACCCCTGCTGGGCTAGTAGGGATCGCCTCTGTCCGCAGAGGGGATTTACCTCCTCAACAATTTGGCGACTCCACTGGGGAGACGTCCAGATTTCACTGTCTCGTTTGTGTTGTCTCGCTTTGATTATTTTATGTTTTTCCTTGCTTGATGAACCTTCTGGGTTGGGTTCTTTCACTTTTTTTGCTTCTTGGTTTGCTTAGTTTGCATTGATCTGCTTCTGGAGTAGTTTTTTTTAATTTTGGCTGAGAAACTCGACTGGCGCGGTTTTTAACCCGACAGTCGTGCCAATTGGCGCATGTTGCTTTTGTTTAGCCCGCGCCAATTGCTTTCTGGCGCCAGTTTCATCCTTACAGTCGCGCCACTCCTGTAAGGTTTTTGAGTTTCCTCATTTTTGAGCTCTCTGGGTTTGGTCAGTGTTTCTCTTCTTGATTTTCCGACTGCCTGAGTGTGTTGGAGTCCTGTTTGACTGGGAATTCACCTCTATCCTTTGGTTGTTTGCTTTTATCTATCGATTTCACGTTTTAAGCCCTAGGGCATCTAGTGGCTTGGTGTATCGAGCCCTCCTTGGGAGTTTTGGTGTTTTGATTGTCCTGTCAACTGTCTGATTGATTCTCCACATCCTCTAAGTAGTTGTTCATTGTTTTGTTGCGATTTTTGGGTGATTGTTCATTCCTTCATTCGAAATTCGTTTGGTCTTGCCTTGGACCTAGATCACACGGTCCATTGGAAGATTTTGAGTCTTTTCTTCGTTTTGAGAGACTTTGGTCGATTTGGGGATCTGATTGCTTGTGTTGTTGAGTGAAATTTGTTTGTTTCGCTCTCTCGGATATCGTTTCTCAAGTCGTTCCGTTTGTTTTCAAGATTGTTTGGTGCATATTAGCTATTAAACATTGAAAATAAAAAAAAATCTCTTTTTCTTTTGTTGATTAGTGAAAATTGTGATCTTTTCCATCTTGCTAGTGATTAGTGTTTTGAATGAAAAGTTTTCAATTTCATTAATTGCATTAGAGATCTCATTGTTTGTCTTCCGTTCATTTCGTTTGTGTAAAAGCTCTCAACTCTTCTCTAACTAGTTTTCATCGAACGAAATGTTGGACTGTGGCATATAGCTTTGCATTTAGGAGTCTTTTAAGACACTACATACGATAAGGCCTGAAAATTGAAACTTAATTGAAGATCAACTATAAAATTTATTCAATTAACCTAAGGCAGCATTGGAACTTAACGAAACATTTTTAGAAGGTCTAGGCTAGAGACGTGTTCTAGCGTCGTTAAACCTAGCAGCTGTCGTTCGCCTGTTGGCTTTAGACAGCGCTAGTACGGACTTGTGCTCCCTGTACCGTCGCGTATATAAAGGGAGACCCCTCTAGGTTTTCAATCCTTTATCCACAGGAAGCCGAGTCTGCCGCCCTATACCCGTGATACACCGAACACAGCATTCGGGGAGACTACCTACACGTACGGAAAGTCCTTGGTCAATTTCTGTTTCATTATTGAAACCAAGGTGTATATTGCAGTTCACGGATATTTGGTACACCCTTTGTGCCTAGTTTTTCCTGAGCAGTCATTTGGTCTTTTCTGACTCCCTAAACTTGAAAAGACCGTCGAGCGCTTGTCCTTTCACGCTTGTGTCAACTCTGAAAGAGATAGAGTCATCTTTTTATCGTTTCTCGACTCTTAAAATATGAAACGGTAGAATTTCTTACTTTCCAATGTGGTAAAATTAATCGCCCACAATTACACACCCGTTTAGACATTGCTTGTTAACCGTTTGATCGTGTGTCTTAACTCGTTTTCAGCCCGTGTGTGTGTTTGCTCTTTTTCTCTAGTCTTTTGCCACAGTGGCGGAACCTTCGGTTTCGTCTACTGGTAGTCCTTACACGGACGATTCTTCAGAAGCTTCTCAGTCTTCTGTTGAACCACATCAGCCTATTGTTTCTGAGTTTCCTGACGGGGGACCGATTCTCGCCGAGCAACCCTTTGGAGGACCAGTTGAGTTCAATTGGCCCTTTTCAGACCTTGTGTCTGAATTGAGATTAGGAGCTGATTTCCTTTCTCTTACATCGGGTTCACCGTTTGTTGCTGTTGTTTTTCCTCCTAGTCCTCGCCATATTTTGCGTGATTTGACGGCAGGATCAACCATGAGTGATTCTAGTGAGGAAATTCCGACGTCTGGTGACGACTATCAGCGCATCCCGCGTAGATTGTTTGAGGGAGACGACTCTGAGCTGGCTACCATGTCGACAGCCAGTCCTTCTTTACCACAGGGATACAGATCTCTGGGTCAGATCATTTCAGCTGCAGCCTCTATGGGAATATCATCTCCTACTTCGAGGCCAGATGTCACTACACCCGGGGTGTCCCCTTCGATGCCCGTCACTTCTATTCCCGTTCGGCCCACTGTTTGTGTGGCTGCCTCTTCTCCTGTTGTCTCAGCATTGGCTACCAGGGCTGGGCCAACTCCTGAATATGTTTATCTAGCTACTGCTATACCGGAGAATATCTCTCCAGAGGAGTATCGGTTGTCTTTACAACAGCCGAACTCCGAAGCTGGACCATTCCCCCAAGATCCTTACCGATCTTTCTTTTCGCACTATGCACAGGATGGTACTCCCGTGTATGCTTTCCCAGGTCAGTATGACGAGCACGGGGAGGTTTTGCGCCTTCCCACTCCTGAGGTTTATTTATATGCTCTAGGCTTACCGTACAACCAGGCTTATAACCCGCAGGGATAGCCCTTCCAAGGCCAACCTGCGGGCCAACCTGGCTATCTGTATGACCCACAGGGACAGCCCATCCAAGGCTACCCTGCGGGCCAGCAAGGGCCATTGTACAGTCCGCAAGGACCATATTATAGCCCTTCTGGTCAACCTGCTCAGCCTCAGCTAGGGTATCAACCGGGACCGGCCTATGGTCCTGGGGGCAAATCCAGCCTTCTTTACCAATGCAACCGCAATATCCTGTTGTTTCTAACGTTGCATATCAGCCAGGACCATCCTATGGTTCTGCTTTAGGTCAAACTGGTTTCCAGCAAGCACCTGGCCATGTTCCACCACCAGGCCAACCGGTTCATTCGGTACAACCCGGTGTCCCGCCTCCAGGCCAGCCGGCCCATCCGGTACAACCTGGGGCTCACTTACAACCAGGTCAACCTGCGCAACTGGCGCCGCCTGTTTATCCGGGCCAGCCCGGTCATTCAGGCCAGCCCTCCCAGTCGGGTCAACCTATTCATTCAGGGCAGCCCTCTCATTCCGTTCACTCTGCTCAACAGCCTGTTCATTCAATTCTGCAACCAAATCAACAGCTGCGCCCTACGTACCAGGCTCTGCAGGGTTCCACTTTTCAGCAGCCTACTCATCCTCAGGGCGGTTATTATCCTCATGGTCAGTCTCAACCGAACTATAACCACCCCAGAGGCTCTCAGTATTATCCTCCTCCACCCGGTTCTACCTACGCTCAGCAGCCAAATCCAAACGCTGCTTATACAGGGCAGACACCTAATCAGGGCCCGAACCCTGGTTATCAAGCCCCGCACTATGGTTACCAGCAGCCAAATCAGTCTGGTTATACGAACTATGCCCCCTACGGTCAGAATCCTGCGGGACAGAACCCGTGGGGGCAGGGATATTCACAGCCATCGTGGAGCATGGGTACCGGACCTTATCCTGGGACTGGCATGGCAGTTAACCCTCCATTTCCGTTCCTGGCTACCTTGGAATTGCCGGATGTTTCAAAGTTGACCAATGATCCGATTTCACATAATCCATATTGGCCTCCGGTTCCCACCAAGATACCAGGTGATTGTCCCAAGTTTGAGGGCAAAGCTGGCGAAGACCCCCAGGCGCATGTGATGACGTATCACCTCTGGTGTTCGTCTAACTCTTGGGTCGACGATTCGATTCGTTTGCGTCTTTTCCCGCGTACTTTAACAGGAGCTGCTGCTAAATGGTACATAGAACTATCCCGTGGTATTTTTCAAGATTTCAACTCGTTAGCCATGGCTTTCCTCACGCATTTCCAGTTACCGGTCCGGTATGAGGCCGGGACGCACCTCCTGACTTCTCTGAAGCAGGTCACGGCCACCCACATCTCGGATCACATCCATGAGTGGCGGCGCCGTCGTCGACTGATAAAGTTTCACATACCTGATCAGATTTTGACTCACTGGTTCACCACCTCCTTTGTGAATAAAATCGCTCAGGATATTGCGATGGGAGCGTGTGTGACGGAGGAACAAGCTATCGCGCATGCCCAGTACCTGGATCTTGTCTATTCACAGTCTGGCACGCTTTATGACATCTTGACTGATGCTCCACGGCCCGGAACCTCTAAGGCTCCACCTACCCCTGCAGTGGATGGTGTCATTGGTTCTGTCTCTCAAAATTCGAAGAAGTCTTCGAATGGGAAGCAGAAGGCTAATTCTTCCAACAATACCTCTGCCAATCCCGCCTCATCCGATTCTGGTAAAACCCCGGAGGTGAATGCCGTCCAGGCCAATCTTGCAGACAAATCCTCCAAGGGGAAGAAGAAGGGAAAAGGCAAATCAAAATCTGATGCCCCGAAACCAGAATCTAAATCTCGAACTCAGGATGGCTCCCAACGTAAGCCGAAATTCCCTTGCCTCATCTGTGAAGGTGACCATTACACTAAGGATTGTCCACGACGGTCTGAGGTTAGTCAACTTCTTAAAGGCTCTAAAGGGACTCCAGCTGTTTTAAAAGAGCCATTCCCATCTCAGCAGACCCAGATGGTCGAGCAGGCGTCACCATCTGCACCGTTTGGGTCTCAAGTTTTCATGATGAAGACCACTGCACCTATCACTATCGCTATGCGGTCGAAGGATTACAATGAATCGCAGCAGGCACCCGGGAAGGCAGTTGCGGATGGGCCGCCTCCCCCACCTACCTCCGGTCCATTGGAAATCGAGAAGCCGACTCCCGAACCCGTTGTGAAACCACTTCCCAAGGGTGTTCTTCGAAGATCCTCTTATAATCCAAATGCTCGTGCCGCTCAACATTACAGCATTGTTGAGGATCTGGCATAGGCGCCATGTGCTATGTCTACACTTGAGGTTCTTCAAAGTTTTCCTTCACAATGGAAGGCTTTACTGTCTGCAATCGGTGGTATCGATCCCACCGACTCGAGCCTTCTCACCTTCGATCTGGAGAATTTTACTCCCCGGCTTCCACATCAAATCGCTTTGGTTATTCAAGTCGGGATTAATGGTCTGAACATTCATAGGGCCGTCGTAGATGAGGGTGCATCTACCTGTGTTATGTCCTCCGCTTGTTGGAAGGCCATCGGCTCTCCAGCCTTGTCGTCATCTCCCAATTCCCTTGAGGCATTTAATGGTCGGGAATCTAAACCCCTGGGCGTTCTCGAGAGTCTTGCGATCACATTACGGGGAAAAACTGTCAACGTAGAAGTAGAGGTGGTTGATGCTAAACTCAACTACAATATACTTCTTGGCTGCAGCTGGACCCATGCCATGCTCTGTGTGCCGTCTACCGTCTTTCGATTCATTAAGTTCCCTCACGAGGGAAAGATTTTCACGGTAGATCAGTTGTCATTTTTCACCTCTAGCTCTGAGAACAACGTACCATACGTGGACCAAATTTCGAATCCCCCAGACAGTGTAGGACCTGGTCTTTTCAAAGACCCAGTCCTCATGGGTATATTCCCCGCACCGCCACCGAATACCGCTCAAGTCAACATGTTGTCCAGGACTGGTGACCCCTGGCTTATTCCTACACCTGAGCAGGTATATGAGTTTGGAGAATCCATGCCTTTAACGCCAGTAGAGATCAGCTACTATGAGATTGTTGCCGCATCGGATCCTCCACCTCCTCAGCATGCTCCGATGAGCATGGCTCTCGACGTCTACTCCCAATCCCCCTGGCTTGGTCAGGCTAATTCACCTGATCCTCTCAGAGAGACTTTTCCTTCAGATGAGGCTATCATTGAAACTATGTCTCTTGAGGAGCTGTCCTGGGGCGATGGACATCATCGCTCCTCATTTTTGCCCAGCTTGGGGGCAATGACTGATTGTCTGGAGCGTTATGCTACTCAGGTTCCTTCCCCTCCTCTTCAAACACCGATCTTAATGCACGAGGTCTTTTCGGAGGGTAATCTGAGTAACATTACTCAAATTGTTCCAATCAACATCTCCGTTAAACCGGGGATTGTTGAGAACATTCATGTGGGTGTGACTTGTTCTCCTGAGGAGATTCAAGTCTATACTGAGCTTTTCAAAGAATTCAGAGATGTTTTCGCATGGTCTTACGAGGAAATGCCGGGAATTGATCCTAGTATTGTCGTGCATGAGATTCCAACCTATCCAGGTACGAAACTCGTGCACCAACGCTTACGTCCCATGCATCCTTGGAAAGCCGCCGCTATCAAGGCAGAAGTTGAAAAACTTCTGAACGCGGGTTTTATTTATCCCATCCCCCTTACAGAATGGGTGTCCAACATTGTCCCTGTCGATAAAAATCAGGGTACAATTCGAGTCTGTGTGGATTATCGCGACATCAATCGCGCCTGTCCAAAGGATAATTATCCCACTCCGTTTATCGATCAGATCATCGACGAATGTGCCGGGAGTGAGATCTATTCCTTAATGGACAGTTTCTCAGGTTATAACCAAATCAATATTGCACCTGAGGATCAACATAAGACCACATTCATCTGTCCGTGGGGCACTTTCGCGTACAAAAAACTCCCGTTCGGCTTAAAAAACGTTGGCGCCACGTTTCAGCGTGCGATGTCCTACGCTTTTCATGACATTCGCCATATTGTCCAGCCTTATCTGGACAACTTGCCAGCCCATTCGGGCAAGCGAGAGGACCATCCTGAGCATCTTCGCCAGATATTTCTTCGTTGCAGACGCTACAACATCAGGCTCAATCCTCATAAGTGCGTCTTCTGCGTTGATTCTGGCCGTCTTTTAGGCTTTATAGTCTCGAAAGACGGAATTCGCCTTGACCCTCTAAAGGTTGAGGCCATAGTAAATCTCCCATCACCCTCCTCCCTATATCAGTTACAGAGTCTGCAAGGGAAAGCGAATTTTCTTAGGCGCTTTATCCCGAATTATGCCGAGGTGGCCAAAGGATTCACTCGTTTGTTAAAGCAGAACATTCCCTTTCACTGGGACGAAGTTGCTCAGGAATCCTTTGAGAAGCTGAAGACATTGCTAGTCAATGCTCCATTGCTTCGTCCTCCGGACTACCACCGCGACTTCACTTTGTATCTAGCCGCCGCATTTAGCACCATCGCCATGGTCTTGGTGCAGGATGACGATAACGGTGATGAACATGTTGTTTATTACCTGTCTCGGAACCTTCTCGACCCGGAAACGCGTTATGCACATGTCGAGAAGTTGGCCTTAGCAGCCGTACACGTTGTACAACGCTTTCGCCATTACATCCTTTTGCGCACGATAACAGTGGTTTCAGACTGCAACCCTATGACGTATATTCTTTCTAGACAATTACTAGGGGGCAAGTACTCCAAATGGATTGTGATCCTGCAGGAGTTTGACTTGGATTTCACCACTACCAAGTCAACTAAATCACTGGTCTTCGTGGATTTGATATGTTCTCTCCCTACAGACTCTGTTCCCTCACACTCTGAAGACCATATACCGAACGAAACGCTTTTTCTTATCAATACTCGTGATCCTTGGTACGATGACATCATAGTGTATCTTCAGACCGCGACTTTTCGGTCTGAGTTGGATAAAGCTGCCCGCCGTCGGATTCGGCACCAGTCCCAACCCTACCGTATAGTAGGAGATACCTTATATCGCATTGGAGTAGATTCGGTGCTCCGACGATGCCTTACCTTGGAAGAGGCTGAGAAAGTCTTAAATGACTGTCACAGTGGCGCCTTTGGTGGACATGTGTCCGGGTATGATACTGCCCAGAAGATTCTGCGGGCAGGTTATTTTTGGCCTTCCATATTCAAGGATTGTATCACTGCAGTCCGTAAATGTCATCCATGCCAGATTTTTCAGCGCAAGATGCACGCGCCGCCGTTTCCATTGCATCTCGTTATTACCATCGGCCCTTTTGCGAAATGGGGCGTGGATTTTATGACGTGTAACCCTCACTCGGCTGGGGGGCATGCGTATATCATTGTCGACGTCGACTACTTCACTAAGTGGGCCGAGGCGATGCCTACACTAGCTGCTGACGGGAAAACGACTGCTCAATTTATATTCAACCACGTTATTGCAAGGTTCGGGGTTCCTCAAGCCATCGTCACTGATCACGGTACTCATTTCCGCGATTACATGATGGCGAAGCTGACTTCAACGTTGGGCTTGCGTCACGACAGCTCAACACCATACTACCCTCAAGCGAATGGTTAGGTTGAAGCGGTGAACAAGGTTTTGGTCACTATGCTTCAGCGAACAGTTGGGATTCATAAATCCAGTTGGCATCTCCAACTGTTCTCAGCTCTCTGGGCATACCGAACATCTGCTAAGAATGCAACCGGATTCACACCATTCCAATTGGTGTACGGTCTGGAAGCTACTCTGCCGGTTGAATGTGAAATTCCTTCGCTTAAATTAGCTGTGGAGCTCTTACTGGATACTTCTCCTGAGGAAGAACGTCTTTTGTATCTCGAACGGTTGGATGAAACCCGTCGTCTAGCTGCTTTGATCATCGAAGCACAAAAGAAGAGGGTCAAAACTCATTTTGATCAATCTGTTTCTCCCCGTTCTTTCATTGAAGGAGACCTCGTCCTCTTGTACGATCAGGCACATGATAAGCTTGGAGCCGGTAAGCTCCAGCCTATGTGGCACGGGCCCTATATAGTAAAGCGTGTTTTGAAAAATGGGGCCTACGAGCTTATAGATTACGAAGGAGTTCCGCTGGCGCAGCCCAGAAATGGGCTATACCTTAAAAAGTACTATGCCTGAAGTGATTTCTTGGTGTGGTGTGTGTACATAGGTGTGTGATTGTCATTTGTGTGCATGTATAGTGTGGTGTGCTTTGTAAACATCTTTCTGCTGATCGGGTCTTCCTGGTTGTGCAGATGTCTATTCATCCATTTGTTGGTTTCGCGGATGGTGCCTCCTGCAGTACCAGGAATCTGTCTTCCGCAGCCTGGGTAATCTACGATCCTGCTGGTGAGTTGATTGACCCGCAAGGTGTGTGTCTAGGACGTACCACGAACAACATCGCGGAATATAGTGCCGTGTTGGAATTATTAACCGAGGCAGTAAACCTTGCTATCCGTGAATTGCTCGTGTATCTAGATTCACAACTTGTAGTGTTACAGCTGAACGGACACTATTCAGTAAGGAAACCGTCCATCCTACGTCTGTATTTGCGTATTCGATTACTGGAAAGGAATTTTGACTACATTACATATCATCATATACCCAGGCATTTGAATACATTAACAGATGCAGTAGAAAATTTGGTATTAGACAGACATTTGCACAATTTATAAATCATCATCACATGTAAAGAAAGACTCATCCAGAAATAGATATATATATAGATATCGAAATGTTTACATAGAGTGTGTCACATAAAACTCAAAAAATATACATAATCGTCTTAGTACATCCCGAGACGCTATGTCTCTCAAAAAATAGGTGTGGTATAAATCCTGAGGACTAATCCGCATGGTGCTCATGATAGCACGTGACTGCACGCACTAAGCGCCTCAGGATTCGGTGGATCCAACTCGGAACTCCCACCGTGTGGCGCTGGTATGCCATCGGTATGTCTGCTAGCCGGGCATAGTCTGGGATCCCGTGGGCAATCCCTTCGAGGTTCTGGATCAGCTCCTCTCCTCCAGTGCCTTCTCCCTGAATCTCAGGGGCGATTTGTGTCCTCCGGGAGATTGGAGACATCCCAGCTGGTCTCTCAGGTCCCACATCTGCATGCATATATGATTGTGTTAAGACAAATGTGTATTAACAAAAAAACATATAAATATGAAATCAAAAACATGAGGTCTTACCCAACTCCTCATCCCAGTCATCTCCTTCTGGTAGTGGGAGGTCTGGGTCCCCGGTAAAGTCAGTTCCTGCATAGGGCCAGTCTTCCACGACAATCAGCTGGCGCCGTAACCACCTAAAAAACTTTGGCCTCCAGGACATCTGTTGGCCACCTCTAGATCTGGGCATCAATGCTGCCCAGCGAGCCATTCTTGGCTCTTGTGGTATCGGATCCGCCACTACGGCCCCTTGGCCCTGGAAGATTGGTAAACGTTCCAGAATGAATGATACCAAGATGGAACCATAACCAAACTGTTTCAGTTTTCCCTGTTTGCACTTTGTGAGCTGCCTTTTCATGTTGATTGTTACTGCTTCTGCCCATTTAAACAGTAAGGGACCCATGCATTCTGAGGCCAGCAGGAGTTGGGTCTTCGTGGCCTCGTGCGGAGCTTGCGACCCAGCAGCCCGCGTGATGGTATGGAGAACTACTCTCAATGCCAGATCAGGGATGGTGTGGATATCCACCTTCTTGCTTCCTGATCCTGTTTGTGCCCCTCGGCACACCCGTGCCATCACTTCTTCCATCTTCTCCCCAGATGGTCTGCTTCCAGTCAATACAGGAATTGGACCTCTGCAGGACAATCCAGTGATGAAATAAACATCATTGACCTCCAGTTCTAATACCTGGTCTCGTAACCTGAACACCTGTTCATGTTCGTCCCAGATACTGATTAAATACTGGAGGAGCTCGGGCTGAGCTCGTAAACATGGCGTGAGGAAGAAATTTTTCAATCCACAGTTTCTAAGTGCATTCATGCAAGCTTGACTTTGCATGGCCTGTTCATCCTCTTCTCCATGCTCTCGTTCCTTCCATTCGATTGCCATTTTGAGTGATTATATGCATTCATATGGTCAAAAACCCTTAGTTAGATCTTTGATGAGCTTCAAATTCCATGCAATTTGGTCTAAATGTCGAAATTTTGGGCGGATTTTTAGGTTCGGCCGCTGGCACGGCTGTTTTGTGAACAGTCGCACCACGTGGCACGAGCCCTTTGTAAAAAAGAGCTCATTGGCACGAGTCCGTGCCCGATACCCGCGCCAATGGGCGCAGCCCTAAAATTTTAAAAGTGGCCACATAGAACTGATTTTTAAGGGAAAATTATTAAAAAATGAATGAAAATGAAGAGCAAAAGAGCGCCTCTTACCTGTGACAGACGAGAAGCTGAATGGTCAACTGGATTTGTCGCAACCACCGTCAGAATTTTCTGCTCCAAATGGACCACTGTTGCTTTCCACCAAGGTAAATAGTAAAAGTAATTTTATTTTTACCAATTTGACATATTTATAACTTTTTCGATGTTAAATGAGTTTTAAAAGTTATTTTTATCAAATATTTGCATATGTTATGTCGAAAATGGATTTTACGCTTGCTTGGTATGTGCAGCAGCAGCTATTGCGACTTAAACGATGGAAACGAGTTGTATTTTATACTTTTTCAGACTCGGTAAATACACGAAAAAGTCACTTTGGAGTCATCTTTCAGCTCTTTTCTGACTCTCTAAATATGAAAATATTGCCGAGGCCCTTGTCGTTTCGATCTCGTTAAAATGGACACGAATCGACATCCACCCAGTATAATTTTAACCCTTTTTCGGGCTGGGATGGATTGATTACGAAAAAGGAATACCCTAGCCTATTGCGACTAGGAGGTTTTTCCGGATATTGTTTTCTACCTTTTCGGATCTGGGGAACTATTTACGAAAAGGGACCTGTGGAGTTTTCTTTTCCGCTGTCTTTTCAAACTCTCTAAACATGAAAAGACGCCGAGTTCTTCCTTTGTCAGACTCGTTAAACCCTGATGACATCGGATCTAGTCGAAATGGCGTTCTCCGAGTTCCTCCTTCCTAGGACTCGTTAAATGCACTAGGATGGATTCGCCCGAAGGGCGGACTTATATTGCAAGCATATGCTATCCCCTTCAAGCTTGTTATCAAAAATAATTGGGGTACTCACCAGAAATGGTGGGGGAAAAATGGAACCATCGTCGTTGTCATCGGCAGTATGTCGCTCTTGAACATGGCACTTGTCCGCATTCGTGTCGGGTTGGGGACATCTCATCTCGTTTCTTCACTTTGCCTCCGTGGGTTTGGATAATCCCTTTTGACCTCTCATCTGCTCATTGCCTCGTCACCATGACCTCTGATCCGTTGATGTCAAATACTGCCAAGTCCACTGTCGTGCCGTTTATATGTTCGAGAGAAGTTGGCCTCTGCAAATATCAACCTTCCTCTGATTCTCATACGATCTTGATTCACAAAAAAAACATCATGTTCCTCTGTCTCGTGTCGATGATGTGGGAAACATTATGGCCCACCTTCGATCAAGGTCACTTCCTGTCGACTTCAACTCATTATCCAGGAAGTTGGTCTAGAGACTCCTTATGGTACCTTGGAACCTGCATGCCTCAATGGCAGGTTCGTCGCATTCGACGAGAGGTTTACATCATTGGCCTCCGATCGAGTGATTTTGCGGGTGTTCGACGTCAACTCATTTATTCGCACGCCGTAGATTGTACCTGTAGTACCTTGAGGACCATTGTCATTATTGGTGGTTTCTCTCGCGTCTGTTAACAGCTTTCATCATTGGCTGGTAATCAGATGATGTTCTTGCATGTTCGACTTCAACTCACATATTCGCATGCTTGAACTTGTACTTTGTTTGGGTCGAGATGGAGCGCAAGACCCTGGATTGTGTCTATTGTAATCCAGGCTGCGATTGTGGATTATTATCATTATGTACATGACTCACTGATTGGATGGCTGCGACCATACCTGAGTCTATTTATTTGATCCTCGCTGGATGGCTGCGCCCATACCCTGGATCCGGATTATAGTGTACTCTGTTTCGGATGGTTGCGCCCATACCACATATACATCATGTACTTGAGATATCAGTTGTATTTTTCTGCGCAGGTTTTCCGACGGCGGGCCTTCAGTTGAACATGTTCTCGTAAATCATTTCACCCCTCTCTCTCTCGGGCCTCATACTTTAGGGGGCATCTGTTACACAGTAATTTGTCACCGTCCCTACCATTCCCCGTCCCGCACAAGGGAGGACCCATTTTGTGACCTGTGAACATTGTCATGCCTTGAAAACATCATCAATGCATTCTTCTAAGCATGAGCTTTATTTGCCCTTGAGACATCTCCTTGCAAAAATTATGAAAAACATCCCTTTTTGCATTGGCGCGGGCAGGCAGTGCAGTACTCGCGCCAATGGGGAAAATCCTGCAAAGAGGTCGCGCCAACTGGCGCTTTGTCATAGAGCAGTAGTAGCGCCACCCAATTTAGGGACTGTTTTTTAAATAAAGATGGCGGAAGTTGAGTTCCAACAAACTCAGAAACCATTGCCTATCTTGAGTTGGGAGGTTTGGCTGCGAGAGTTCTATGGAAGGGAAGTGGTTTTGCCACCTCCCATGGAACCTTCCTTGTTGATAGGGCCAATCCCATAATAATAGGGATCCCAACTCCCTCCTTCCCCATCTATAAAAACCTGCTCAATCCCATGGCAAGCTAGTCTTGAAGTGCCTAAGCTTTGAATCTTCATATTCCCAAGAGCCTTTGTGTTGTAAAGAATCCCCTCTTTCCCTTAAGGCCGACTCAAGTAAGAAGACCATTGTCGAGAGACTCCGGAGAGGTTGTCCCTTTCCTTGGCGAGCTTTGCGAGACGTGGACGACTGGAGACCCATCCGAAGGAGACCGCGACGTCAGAACTTGGTTGTAATCTCTCTTCGTTTGTTATTTAATAGATGATTATGATTATGGTTCCACTCTGTTTTCCATTATGTTAATATGAGTAATATCCTTTCTGACTGATATTTAGTTACGTATGCCAGGTTTTATGCCTGTATCTGTTCGTTTCTTCCATGTGCAGGTGTTCATCCGCGGAGATCGTGGAGGGATTGTGATCTGCCAAGGCTGAGGAACGGGGACGCTTCTTCTTCAAGATCACAGCATTGGAATCTAGGTAGGCTTCTATCCCTAGTCTTTTCATTCGTAACTAGGAACTTGCGTCGTAACATTGTTTGATTGTTGCTAGACCCCTGCTGGGCTAGTAGGGATCGCCTCTGTCCGCAGAGGGGATTTACCTCCTCAACAACTAGTCATGTACATACGCGGGTTACATGAAGAACAGTAGTGTACAGAATTCTTAATATGGAATTGAAAGTTTAAAGTAAATTAAAAATATTGATTCATCCCCCCTAAGTATTTTTCCTCACAATAAAATGGAGAAATTTGTTCAACGATATCTCCCAAATCATGCATCAAATGGTCATAAAATTTGGAGGGCGGAAGCATTAAGGTAATATGAACAAACCTATGAAGTTTTAAGTAAGACTAGTTTACATTTTTTAAGAATTTAAGCATCATCACCTACATCCATTTTGATTATATCTCAATATTTTTATATCAGATGGCTCTGATTTTTTGTGTGGAGAAGCATTAAAATAGTAAAAACTTGCTCACAAATTTTCAGCAAAATCTAGTTTTTACTTTGTGAGCAATTGGTTAACAAATTTTGTCGCTACACCTGTAACAATTTGCTACAACTTTTGTAGTAGATTATTTGTTATATCTCGGGACCTATGTAATGGTATACTATTTTTGGTGGACAAGGAAAATAAATGGTGATAAACACATCCACCTAAAATCACCTCAATCTCAAGTTGTGTTTGCATGACATGTTAATTTCTTTGAATCTATTGCAACTCCCTATACAAATTGTTGCAACTCGACCAGGCTACTTTTGAATATCCACACAATAAGTCAGTTTAATAGCAAACAAGGATACACAATAGATGTAATAAATTCCCAATACAATATCAACACTTCCACACAAGAACCAATGTTGAACGTAGCATAAAATGAATCAATGTTACCACACACGAACCAATGTTGCATATGCAAGGGAAAACTGCTCCACAAGAACTTGTTATGGGAATAAGAGAGTTGATCAAGGTCATCATAAGTATTTCGGTGAAATCATTCATGGAAGGACAATAGACAAACAATAAGAAAATCATTCAAGGTAAAAGGAAAACGGTTGGCAGAGGCATTGGGTTGTGTCACAGTGGTAGTTTTTGTAATAAATAGGAAATCTTGATGCACTTGCAGTCCTAAAAAACTTGAACAAAAATATATAACAGGGATGGAATGGAAAATGATGAGGGTTCCACCAAGAATAAGAAACTCTTTGTTGTCAATCTACCATGTTTTCATGAGGCCGTTGTTATAGGTCAATTTGGGTACCATTCCCAATGACCTGGTTAAAACTAGACATCATCCCCAGAACCAATCATGCATAGGGTCTATCATCCCCTATCATTTCAATTGCTACATGCCCTAAGACAAAGAATAAGAACAAATCATCCATGACTTCCATTGCAAGGTTTCCAAGATTTGAAGTACATGTTATATCACCTATGAGCTCACCTATGTAGTCTCTCAAGGGACTAACTGCTTTGCATATGCAGTCACCTCCATTCAAGGGTGCTTTGCAAAGTACTTCCCGACACTCAAGGGTGCATTGGTCAATTGGGAGAGAAATTCTCATTGTTCTGGAATCTCCACATGGCTAGTGTCTTCTAGAATAGCACATATGTGTCAAACTTCAAATCCATGTATCCATTCAAAACCTCTGAGCTTGGGAACATGTATTGCCTATTATTAGAAAATCATTCATTGTGAAACTACCTTCGGCTCATCTATAAATTGAGCACAGATCCTAGTGCTTAAAAAGGAATAAATTTGGTAGAGAAATGATGTTGGAATCTCAATTGAGTGTTTGATTTGAGTGATATGTTTCTGGAGAGTTTTTCATTGTGATGAGGCTAGGATGATGCTAGAGTTGGTGACATCAAATCAATCGTTGATTGTAACCTCCCCTTATATCCATTAATAAATATTGCTGCTTACTTTTCCACATATGTATCTATATAAGCTTATGTCTTTCATATTATGGATTCTTATTTGATTTATATGTTTCATGTCTCATTGATTTAACTGATTAAAGTGAATATCCATCTATATATTTTAATCTCTTTGTTGTTTAGTGTTTATACTTACAGGAACTAGTCTAGCGATTAAGCTTGGATTGGAAGCTACAGCAAGAGCAACAGAAGGAGAATAGGAAGCACTTGGACTCCAAGTGAGTTTCTCCATCTTTATCTGTGTCTATTTACTATTAGGAAAAGTATCTAAAAATTATTTGATCTGTTGTTCTAAATGCATAGCACCACATTTAGGGAATGTATTTTATCCGTAATCCATAATGCCACATAGAAAATTGGCGACTCCGCTGGGGATTTTACCTTCATCCTTGGTGTATTTTTCCTCTACTTATCCACCCAGTAGCATCTACTCTCAATTATTAGGCTTTTGAAACTAAGAATGCATTAGAAGTGTGTCAGTAGCTTGAGTTTTTTGTTCTCTACTGCACCCAACGCACTGTTGGTCAAGACACAGTGCTTTCCATTGCACTGTCTCCCACTCAGGGGTGCTTTGCAACGCACTGTCTCCCTTTAAAGCCTATGTTTCCCACTAATCCAACCAAATTCCCTTTGAATTTGTCATTGCCATTAATTTCAGCTTTTTGTTTGTTGTGTTTTCAACTGTCTGATGCCTCATAGAGACCAGTGAATTTACCTGAATCTTCCTCCTTTGAAAATTAAGTTTGTTCAATATATCTTTAAGTGTTTTTATTTATCATTAACAAATCAATTTCAAAGTATTTTTATTTCTGCATTAGATGAATTTGTTTTCGTAAAGGAAATTGTCGTTAAATTCCTCGTTTCCTGTAGGAAAAATTGTAGTTCCATTCTTCATTTTTCCTAAAAGAGAAATTGTTGTTCAATTCATCGTTTCTCAAAGAAGAAAACATTTGTTTTTTGTTGATTTAACGCATATAGTTTCCTTTTTGCATTCACATTAAGGGGACTAAAAAGAAAAACCTACATTTGTATATAGTGGATTGTGTGTTTTTCATAGGAACAAATTAGGAAAGCTGCATATTAGTTTGTGCTCTTTGTTGTTTGCTCTCAAAAATGATTGCTCTTTCCCTTTAGTAGCTAAGATTTTCATTGAAAAATCTATAAGTGAAAAGTTTTCTTATCATTTTAGTTTGCATTTTAGGAATTTCCATCACATCATCACGGTGAACCTTGAAAGGCAAATTGATAAAAAAGATCAACTTAAAATTTACATCAATTTACCTAACAAAGCATTGGAACCATAACAATAACATTTAGAAGGTTTAGGCTAGATACATGTTCCAACGTCGTAAAACATACCAGCTATCGTTAATTGTCTGTAATACATTCCGAGTGTGATACCTCACTCCATGTATGTAAGCATATTGTAGCTCACCCATGTACCTTCGGGTATATCGGGCGATGTTATAGTATGAAAAGTATAAAGGCATGCTCTCACTGTGTGGTTTTGCATCAGACAGCGCTAATATGAACTTGGGCCTCCACGTACCTTTGGGTATATTTGGGAGGAAAACTTTAGATTGTTATCCATCCATAGTGAACCGAGTCAGCTACCTTGTAAATTGTGATACACCAAACATAGCATTCGGGGAGATTGCCTGTCTGTACTTCTTGCTTCGCCAAGAGGTATTATGCAGTTCACAGTTTCTTGGTAAACCTTTTTCCTAGCATTACCCTTTTATTTTGTTTATTTATTTTTGGTCATAAAATATATCAGTCATTGTGGAAGAAGAAAATCTCTTTCCCCGTCGTTCGCGTAGACTTGCATTGAAACCATATTTACCACCGGAAGTCACTTCTGGTGGGCGAAGGCGACATCACTCTACCGAAACCAGTACCATCAGTACCTCTGGTGAAGCATCATCTTCCCATATACCAAAGTCAGCACAAGTTGTTTCTACAAATCCTGGTTTGTCTATTGTTGTCGATACGGAGTCCTCATAGCTACCTATGGTCACGATCCATCCAATCAGTGAGACCATACCTCCCGAACCCAACGTTGTTCAACTGGAAGTTGATCCAGATCCTGCCTCTTTTTTTCTAGAACACCTACATCGCGAAGTCGAATGACCAGAATTTGTTCCTGTATCGGCCGCCCCACAATCTATTGTAGCCATTGAGTCTCCCATATCGTACGGTCAACCTCTTGAAATATACTTTGGGCCTGATGATGAAATCCTTCCACTTGGTTTAATTTCAATTGAAGAAATCCCACAAGACAAAACACCTTTAACTCCAACCCATTTTGGGGAGGATCTTTACCTGTACAATTCTTTTCCGCAATCACCATATTCTGCTTTTGTTGATCTTGTGCCTATTCAAATTCTCATTGATTTAAAAGGGTATACATATGGTCAAGTAACCATGCCTAAACCAACATCTTCGGTTGGACCATCTGTTCCAATTGCGTCAGCACCTGCTCTCGCTACCCCATCGATGTTCACAACTTCACCAGAGTCATATTTTCATGGTGGCCCTTTGGTCCCATCAAGTTATAAATCTTTATCTAGAATTTTCTCTGGTGCATCTTCAAACCCATGGACTTCACCAATGTCATCATCTGGTATTCTAACTAGTAAACCTATAGTGAGTACTGAACGGCTTGATCCTTTATATCCATCATCAAGGCAATATCAAGCTATTCCATCTGGGTCTATTTCATCCAGTACCATCTCAACTAGACTCCATACATTTGGAGAACAATATTTTCTCTCTTATTATCCTCCTCATGATGGGGGGAAACCTTAGGTCACCCACTTTGACACTACTCTGTCGCTTTTTGGTCAACCTGATGTCTAAATGAATGTTTTTCAATGGTATCCCACTCTGCCTATCCAACCACAAACGGTTGTACACTCGTATCAACCAGTTCAAACTATTGCACCTACATCAATTCCACTTTTTAATACATCTTTACCCCTGTTACATACTCAAACTGTTGTAAAACAACCATTTCAGGCGGGTCCTTCAACTCAATACCCTCAAGTATTGGGTCCTCAAACTCCAACTCCTTCGACCAATTTACAACAACAACATGTACCCAGAATCATTTATTCACAAGCTGGATTACCATATTATGGGATGTCGCAGCCACAACCAGGTTACACCTATCCTCAACCGAATCCAAGTTATCCTAATTTGGGTTATAACATTGGTGGACAGACCCCTTGGCAACCTCAGGCAAAAATGCCTCAATCGTCATTTCAAAAAGTATCGTACCCAGGTTTTGGTCAACAAAATCCTCAAGCGTTTTCTTATCAAAACAAACCCTATCTGGGTTATCAGCAGCAGATTCCTTATATTGGTGCTCAAAGTTCTGTTGCTCAAGAAATTCCATCATACCCTAGCTATGCTCAACCTGACCTTAATCGACAGTTTCCCTTTGTTGCAACTTTAGAGTTACCAGACTTAAATCGGCTCACCAATGATCCAATCAACTATGCTCCTTGGTGGCCGGTGATACCCCATAAATTACCCTCAGATATTCCTAAGTTCAATGGAAACCTTGGGGAAGACCCATCGAGTCATGTTATGACTTATCATTTGTGGTGTTCATCAAACTCCTTGAATGATGACTCAATTCGGCCACGTCTTTTCTAGCGTACGCTCACTGGTCCGGTCGCAAAATGGTACATTGAGTTACCTAGAGCTTCTTTCGATAATTTCACTGCCCTAGCTACTGTCTTTTTGACTCACTTCCAGTTACCCATACGATATGAAACTGGAACGGAACTCTTGACTAATTTTAAACAGACTAATGCTACTCACATTTCTGATCATATTCATGAGTGGCGTTGTCGTATAATGGTTAAGACATTTGTTCCTGATCAGCTCCTTGCTGAGTGGTTCATTAAATCCCTGTTACTATCTATAATTGAGGATGTGGCTAAGGGTGGCGTCATCACTGAAGAGCAGGTCACTTCTCATGCCCAATATTTAGACTTGATTTATACTCAGTCTGGCACGCTCTACGAAAAAATTCCTAACGCACCGCGATCTAATTTTACGGTTCCTCCTCCATTAAATGACTCTCATGCTGGAGATGGTTTGATTAGTATTGCAAGCGCACATCATACTACTACATCTGATCTTGCACCTTCTTCCGAAATCAATGTCATGTCATTTGACAAAGGCAAAAGTGACAAGCAACCCAGAATTAAGAAAAAATGGAAATCAAATAAAAATAAAACTTCTAACCCACAGGAAAGATCAACTGATCAATCGTCCGGAAATAGGAAACCTCGTTATCCAAATCCGAACACAAATTTGGTTGCTATGAATCCATCTTGTAGTTCCCAAGTTCTTATTCTATCTATCACAAAACCTTCAACAGATGTTTTGGTGTCAACGCATAATAAATATTACGGTAGTCAGGCCACTAATCAACCTATTACCTCGACCACGAATCCGTCCACTGAATCGGTACTGCCTACTACTATTTCTGAATTGACAATCAAGCCACCGAAGGGATTCATTCATAAATCGACATATAATCATCGAGAAAGAGCTACTCAAAATTATAATATAGTTGAATATTTGGCTCAATCCCCTTCAGCTATGTCAGCTCTTGAGGTATTACAAAATTGTCCCTCCTAGAAACAGGCTTTATTGTCGGCTATTGGTGGAATTGATCCGACTGATTCTAATTTTGTAGTCTTTAATCACACGGGCTATGTGCCACAATTACCAGCAGAATTGACATTCTCCATACAAGTAAATGTTCTCAATCACCTTGTTCATCGTACTATTATTAATGAGGGAGCATCTACTTGCATTATGTCTCTAAATTTTTGGAAGTCACTTGGCTCAACGCACCTATCTCAATCATCAACGATGTTGAAGGCTTTCGACAGATGTACATATAAGCCTTGCGGTATATCAATAACCTACATGTAGAACTAGCGGCCAAAACAGTGAATGTTGATGTCGAGGTTGTTGACAGACTCCTTGACTACAATATTCTACTTGGAAGGCCATGGGTATATGCTATGACTATAATTGTTTCTACATATTTTAGAATGATCACCTTTTCATATAAAGGTACCATCACAGTCATCAATTAGCTATCCTTCTTTGCCTCCGCTTTGCAGGTAACTGGAAGTGTTCTGTTCATTCACGCACCCCAAATTGCACTTCAGAACATTGGTGTAGGAATCTTAAAGGATTCCACTCTCACAGGAACCTTTGCATTATCACCGCCTGCGAAATCGGTGGAAATTAAAAATATAGAGACCTGCTACATGATCTCTTCCACTCCATCTAGCTTAAGGAAGAGTACAGATGATTCTGAAATTGTTACATTGGATGAGTTTCTACCGCCCATCCCTATTGAGCTGGCATAGAAATCAATCTATCTGGCTTGGGCGGCGAATCTGAAATCATCGTTGCCGGTATTTTGGGTTGATCATTCCTTATATTTTGGTACTCCATATGATCCTTTTTCCTCAACTTTCTTGACAGATGAGAATATTTTGGAAACCATGATGTCAAAAGGAGAACCATGGGAATATTATCATCATCATTCCCATCTTCCTAATTATGAAGAAGATAATCTTAGTGAACTATATCACCAATCGATCAAAAATTTCTTTTCGAATTATTTACCCATTAATGCAATCAATTCCGATCAAAATTTTTCAAATATTGAAGAAACCATTTCTATCGATATTTCGACCAAACCTGGTGTTGTAGAAAATATTCATTTCAACATATCTTGTTCTCCATCAGAACTTGAAACATATCGCTCTCTCTTTCGTGTATTTTTTTTATGTATTTGCTTGGTCTTACGAGGAAATTCCAGGCATAGATACTAGTATCGTTGAACACACTATTAATATGTATCCTGATGTCAAACCGGTGCATCAACGCTTTCATCATGTTCATCCAAAGAAGGTCGTTTCCATTAAAGCAGAAGTTGAGAAACTTTTGTGTGCTGGTTTCATTTACCCAGTTCCGCTAACTGAGTGGGTTTCCAACATCTTTCCTATCATGAAAAAACAAGGAACCATTAGAGTGTGCATCGATTATCAAGATGTTTATCTTGCTTGTCCAAAATACAACTATCCTACTCCCTTTATCGACCAGATTATTGACGATTGTGTTGGATGCGAAATCTTTTCATTCATGGATGGATTTTTCGACTACAATGAAATAAATATCTGCCCAAAGGATCAATATAAGACTGCATTCATCTGTCCCTGGGGCACATTCACTTATAGGAAACTACCGTTTCGTTTAAAGAATGTTGGGGCAACTTTTCAGAGAGCAATGGATTATGCTTTCAATGACATCAAGCATATTGTTCAACCCTATCTAGACGATTTACCCGCACATTCACGAAATCAGAATGATTACCCGATGCATTTGAGAGCCATATTCTTATGTTTCCAACACTACAAAATACGCCTCAATCCACATAAATGTGTGTTTTGTGTTGGTCTAGTCATTTTCTTGGATTCGTCGTCTCAAAATAAGGAATTCGAATCAACCCATTGAAGGTTCGGGCCATTCTTGATTTGCCTGCACCATCAAATTTACTTTAGATACAAAAACTTCAAGGAAAGACTAACTTCCTAAGGAGGTTCATACCCAACTATGCTGAAATGGCTAAAGGATTTACTCAACTTTTGAAAAATGGGGTTCCCTTCCATTGGGACCAAGTTGCACAAGATTATTTTGATATTGTCAAGGATACTCTTGTCTGGGCGTCATTAATGTATCCCCCTAATTATCAAAGTGATTATTTCTTATATATCATTGCGGCTGATATGATCATTGCTATGGTATTGGTCCAAGTAGAAAATGGGATATAACATCCGATCTATTATTTGAGTCATAATCTCAATGATACGGAAGTGAAGTATTCATATGTAGAAAAGCTTGCCTTGGCAGTTGTTCAAGCTATCCAAATATTTTGCCACTATATCCTGTTCCAAAAGACCATTGTCATTTCGGATTGCAACCCCATGACTTATATCTTATCACGTCAATTTCTGGGGGGCAAGTAATCAAAATGGATTATCATTTTGTAGTAATTTGATTTGGAATTCATCAAATCCATGTCAAAGAAGTCTTTAGTTTTTGTTGAGCTTCTATGTGACCTTCACTCGGAACCATCTATTCCTGAAGAGTCTCTGTTTTTTATCGGATCATTTGATCCTTGGTATGGGGATTTTATCATTTATCTCTAGACCCAGAATTTTTGGCTTGATACCTCTCACTCTGACTAGCGACATATTCGATACCAAGCCAAAGATTATCTGATTTTCGGTGATACACTTTATCTTCATGGTGTCGAGCAATTTTAAGAAGGTGCCTCACTCATGAGGAGGCCGAAAAGGTTTTAAATGATTGTCATGTTGGGGCTTTTGGTGGAGACTTGTCTAGGTACGCTACCGCGTAGAAGATACTTTGCGTCGATTACTTTTGGCCTACCATATTTCGCGACTGCATCCTCGCGATCAGAATTTATCGTGCGTGCCAGGTATTTGATCATAAAATCCACAAACCACCAGTGCCAATACATCTTGTTTTCTCTATGGGACCATTTTCGAAATGGGGTATTGACTTCATGACCTGTAACCCTCGTTCGTCCAGGGGCATGGTTATATTATTGTCGTAGTATACTACTTTACCAAGTGGGCCGAAGCGATGCCTACTTTCAACAACACAAGACAAACAACTGCATTGTTTTTCTTTAATCATGTTATTGCACGGTTTGGGGTCCCACAAGCTATAGTTACATATCATGGGAAGCATTTTCGCAGCCACATGATGACTAAATTGACTGCCAATTTAGGATTGTCACATGATAATTCTATTCCTTATTATCAACAATCAAATGGACAAGTTGAGGCTATCAACAAGATTATTAAACATATTCTTCAATGAATGATAGGAGTTTTTAAAAGAAACTGGCATTTGATCCTGTACTCAATCTTATGGGTGTATCGCACATCAATGAGAAACGCAACCTGATTTACCCCCTTTCAATTGGTGTATGGTCTGGAAGCTATCTTACCAATTCAATGTGAAATATCATCGTTAAACTCGCAATTGACTTGTTACCTGACACCTCAGAAGAAGAAGCGCGTATTTTTAACCTCATCCATCTTGATGAAATGGATCATGAAGCCCAATTGGCCAATGAAGCACATAAGAGACCTATAAAGGCACAATACGACAAAAATGTCCAGCCCCGCATTTTCTCAGAGGGAGACTTGGTCCTTCTTTTTGATCAAGAAGCTGATGTAATAGGTATAGGGAAATTTGAGCCATTATGAAATGGCCCTTATATTGTCAAAAGAGTTCTAGCTAAGGGTGCCTACGAGTTGGTGGATTACAATGGAATTCCATTGGCACGGCCCCGAAATGGGTTGTATCTGAAACGTTACTATGCTTAATCATGAGCGTAGTAATTTTTTGTATTATATTGTATATATATGTTGTTGATTTGCATTCACTGTCTTAGTTTATTTTTAGAGTTTTCTTGATGTTAGTAATCCACTTTACATTTCATCGCAAATTTGTAAATCTTTGGAACCATTGTTGGATATGTTGATGGTTCTAGTCGTAGTATGCAAAATCTATCCTCTGCAGCATGGGCAATTTTCACTCCGAACGGTGATTTAGTGAGTTTTCAAGGGATTTGTATCGATACATTGACAAAAAATATCATTGAGTATAGCACGTTGATCAAAATTCTCTCTGATGCCATTTCATTTGGTATTAACCGCATCATCATAAGGTTAGACTCACAACTTGTTTTATTACAACTTACTAGTGTTTATACTGTTATAAATCCAACACTGGATCGTTTGTTCCTAAAATTTTGACTTTTGGAAAGACATTTTGATTTTATTCAATATCAGCACATTTCGAGAAACTTGAACACATTGATTGATTCTTTGGCTAATCAAGTTTTAGACAGACATTTGCAACACATGTAAAGATACATTCACATAATTGAATAGGATTACGCAATAAACATAGGAAAAAACTGAAATCAAATAGATAGATAGTTATAGGTTTTTACAAAAATTTGTGCCCAAGACACATTGGTCATCTGTCCTCAAAATGTATGCAACATGTCAAAAGTAAACTAGTGATGCTCATGGTAACCTGTTATAGATCTAGCTATCCTATGCAGTAACCACATCCAGCGGTTAGGAACGCCTATAGTGTGGCGCTGCTATTGCATGCGTAACTCTTCGATATGGAAATCCGGAATCCTGAAGGTCAACCCCTCTATGTGATTCCAAAGCTCAGATAGAGCCTCATCCATGTCTAAATCCTGAAGGACTTCTCTCCCGACATCCCACTCTGCTGGCTCATCCGCTCCATGATCTAGTTCCTCCACCGGTTGATCTCGACCAACATCTTCATTACATTAAAACTTTATTTTTGTCTTGGGAAAACATAAAAATACAAAAACATTGTATAAAACTTAGAAAAATCAAAAACATGGTCAAAACATTCCTACCTATTGCACCCCACTGAGCGCCTTCTGGTAAAGCTAAGTCTAGATTTTCTCGGAAATCGATGCCTGTGTATGCATACTCATCGATGGCGACAACCTGTCACCTGAACCAGGTGAAGAATGCAATCAAGAACACAATGGAATATTGGCCTACATGCCTGGCCATTAGTTCTACCCATCTCTGCATCCTCAGATCTCTAGGGTTAGGCACAACTAGTGTCACATGTTGAGGATGCATCAGTGGAATCCGCTCTAAGGCAAATGAAATAAGGATTGAACCATAACTGAAGTTTTCTTCCTTCATCCCTTTGCCTTGTTCAGTTGTTCTTTTATCTGAGAAAGTACAGCTTTAGACCAGTTGAAGCTATTGGCTCCATGCACTCCAACGCATACTGCATATATGATTTATTCGCTACATGTAGTGTAACAGTGCCAAAAATTTTTGTGATCATGAAAAGAATGCTTCTCAAAGGAAAATCTCGAATGTCACGGATGTTTATTTTCCCATCCTTGCTTGGCTCTACCCCTTGATAGCAATATTGCAAAACATGATCTCTCACAGTCTCTCCTCCGAGATCAGGCCCTGAGAGGTAAATAGGCAAGCCTCTCCTCGACAAGCTTGTAAGAAAGTATACATCATCCACTATAATAGGAACTACTTTGTTCCTAATGTGAAATGCCTCAATAGCTGGATCCCATGCTCGAACTAGGAACTCCAAGATTTCTATTTGTTTCCTCATCCTTGAAAAGTGGAAGTACTTTAACAACCCGCAATCTCTTAGGGCTCTTACTGTACCTGGATCATTTAGGGTAACCATATTTTGTTCTTCATGCTCTCTTTCTCTCCAAGTAATCGTCATTCTAGTTCGATGGAATCCTGAAACATAACCATAAGACCCATTAGACTCATTTTCATGCAAAAAATTAGGCAAATTTTGGGTACATTGCAAGAATACAAAATGTGAATTGTGCCCAAAGCAGTCTTGAACAAGGGACAGTGCGTTGCATATGCACCTAAGCTTCAATTTAGGTGCTCCACAACGCAATTTTCAATGCTCAAGGGTGTATTTCCCTCTTTGGAAAAATAATTTACCCTAAGGGGCCCAAATACCTAAAAATTTGCAATGAAAATAAATGAATTGACTATTGAAAGAAAGAGAGGGTTCATGGCAACAACCTCGATCAAATGGCGATGAAAATAGTCCACGGAATCGATCGCAATCAACGGCTGAAGTTCAGGGGCAAAAACAGGTTCAGAGCTCCAAAATGCAAATGGTAACTTTCAAATGGTAAAAATGAATAGTAAAACTCTTTTTATTAGTCATTTGATTATTTTCAAATCATATTTATTGCTGTGACTATGGTTTTATTCTATTTTTATCATGAAACGGGTATTTTTAATTCATTTGATGTTGCTCTAAACAGGTTTTACAACTGATGATTAGATTAGTCGTGTAGATTTATTTCAAGAATGATTTGACCACAAAGCATAATTTTATCCTTATTTTTCGAGCTTTGTTAAAAATGAAAAAGGACTTGAAGCGCACTTTTATTTCTTTTTAGAGCTTCGATAACAGCGAAAAAGGAACCCCTGGAGTCTTCTTTTAGCCCTTTTCAGACTCCGATATTGTGAAAATATTGTCGAGCACTTGTATTTTTGAGCTCATAAAAGTAATTGAATTGACATCTACTCAGTATAAGTTTAACCCTTTTCTAGACTGAGATAGATTATTTACGAAAAAGGAATGCCTTAGTCGAACATGGCTAGGAGGTTCTCTCAGATATTATTTTACACTTTTTCGGATCTGAGCGACAACTTTACGAAAAAGTACTTATGAATTTTTCTTTCGTCCTCTTTTTCAAACTCTCTAAATATGAAAAAGGATCGGAATGTCACTGTCGTTAGGCTCATTAAAATATAAAATAGCAATGGGATTGTCGATCATGGCAAGAATCGAGTTTCATTCATCGCTAGACTCATTAAATTATTAAATATTGATACATTATTCGCCCAAAAGGTTGAATTATAGATCAAGCATATGTTATCCTCCTCAACCTTGTTAAAAAATAAAGAGGTATTGGTTGACAAACAACCAGGGAAAAATTGGGAAAGTGAACAGATATTTTTATGGTAGCAGGTTGCTCTTGAACATGACACTTCACTCCATCACCATGACTATTTGGGTTGGGTAATCTTCTTGACGGTTTATTCATACCTATGGTTCATCATACCTTCACTTCATTTTTGGGTCAATGCTTCCAACTCATCTCAGTGTCGTTGATATCTTCAAGAGAATTCATCCAGTGAATACTCATCCTTCTACAATACTCATAAACCTCCATCTCATGACAGTCATCCCTGAACATTGCTATATCAAGTCATACTTTGTCTCTGAAATCAGTAACTCTCGTTTCGCAATAAAGTGACTTCATGTTGACATTAAACAATAATCCAGGAAGTTCACTTAGAAACATCATATTCCAGTACCATGAGGCTTGTTACAGCATCGACAAAATCCTCACTTCCGGACTTTTGACCGAAAGATTTTGTTTGTCGTTTGACATCAAATAATCTATTCACGCCTTAAAAAATGTACTGCAGTACCTTGAGGGCCATTGACATTAATGCTGGTTCTCTCACGTTTCTTAACAGCTCACATCATTAGCTGGTAATCAAACAATTTCTTACCATGTTCAACTACAAATCATATATTCGCATGGCTAGACTTGTGCCAGAACAATCGAGTGAATGAGATAAGAAGATCCCAGATCTAGTTTCAGCCATCCGGGCTGCGATTTCAGGATTGTTGTACACATCATATGTACAGTGACCTTGCATACATATCATCATCCGAACATGGGCCTATATGTGTAGGCATGTCTGTATTGGGAACCATTCCAATGCAGACGACTTTCTGCACTATGTACATGTTATTAGATAGTTTATGTGTTGATAATGAGAATGTCTTCCCTCATAAATTTGTGATCAAGAGGATATATCATGATGTAATGTATTGTAATATTGATGCAGGTTTCCACTCCGCTTCAGCTCCAGCCCATCATAGTGTAAAGCATCTCATTCAAAAAAAATTGTTATTATTATTCTGATTTCATGCTTTCGAGGGAAATTTTTATAGGTCAATTTGGGCACCATTCCCAATGACTTGGTTAAAACTGGACATCATCCCTAGAACCAATGAATAGTTTCTATCATCCCCTATCATTTCAGTTACTACATGCCCTAAGACAAAGAACAAGAACAAATCATCCTTGTCATCCATTGCAAGGTTTCCAAGATTTGAAGTACATGTTATATCACCTATGAGCTCACCAACGCAGTCTCTCAGGGGACTAATTGCTTTTCATATGCAGTCACCTCCATTCAATGGTGCTCTGCAAAGCACTTCCTAGCACTCAAGGGTGAGGTGGTCAATTGGGAGCGAAATTCTCATTGTTCTAGAATATCCACATGGCTAGTGCCTTCTAGAAGAGTGCATATGTGTCAAACTTCGAATCCATGTGTCCATTCAACACCTCTAAGCTTGGGAACATGTCTTGCCTATTATTATAAATTCATTGATTGTGAAACTAACTTCAGCTCATCTATAAATTGAGCACATATCCTAGTTCTTGAAAAGGAATAAATTTGGTAGAGAAATGTTGTTGGAATCTCAATTGAGTGTTTGATTTGAGTGATATGTTGTTGGAGAGATGTTCATTGTGATGAGGCTGGGATGATGCTGGAGTTGGTGACATCAAATCAATCGCTGGTTGTAACCTCCCCTTCTATCCATTAATAAATATTGCTACTTACTTTCCGACATATGTATTTGTATAAGCTTTTGTCTTTCATATTATGGATTCTTATCTGATGTATATGTTTCATGCTTCATTGATTTAACTGATTAAAGTGAATAGCCATTTGTATATTGCAATCTCTTTGTTGCAGGAACTAGTCTAGAGATCAAGCTTGGATTGGAAGCTACAGCAAGAGTGACATAAGGAGAATAGGAAGCACTTGGACTCCAAGTAAGTTTCTCCATATTTTTGTGTGTCTATTTACTATTATGAAAAGTATCTGCAAAGTCTTTGATCTGTTGTTCTAAATGAATAGCACCACATTTAGGGAATGTGTTTTATCCGTAATCCATAATTCTACATAACAGAAATGTAAAATTGTAAGTGTGGGGCAGATGTTGGGTCATCAAATTTTCATATTTTTCACCATTCTAAACAACCATTATCAGTGATTTTATCACACTTATTTTCCTATGTATTACCTTTCTTGCTATGTTTCTTAGTGAATGTGCCACAATAAGCTTACAAATGTGAAAGTAGTTGATTATCATTATTTGTCTTTATTTTTGATGAATTAGAAAATATTATTGTTGGTTTTAATGATGATGTTTTTCCTAGTGTTGTTCGTGTGGCTCCTATGCAGTTGTTGTAACTAACCTTTGTGGTTGGCATATCTACACAGCTCCAAGAGAAATTTTGGAACATGGGTTTTGTTACTAGGGATATTTAAATGGATCTATGTTACCTAAATAATACCCATTTTAACTCCATAAGGCTCCAACTCATTATCTGGATTTCGTACAACTCGTGTAAGGTAGAATCAGGTAACTAACTTCAGGCACAATTTCTGGAGAATCAAAGATCAATTTGGAAAATATGAGACATGGGATTATGAATAGTTTCTCCAAAAAGTGTGTGATTTGAGAGTTACATGTGGTTCTTTCATGTAGAAATTTCTTTTTACAGCCATTGGAAAAATATTAATCCAAACAAAGCAACCAGTTAGCAACTAAAACAACTTCATCCTATCCTCAAATGGTTTCATGATAGATTATTCCAATGTAATCAAACCTTGGGTTGTTTTCCAACTAAGATATTCTAAAAACAAGAAAACACAATATCTTGTAAATCTGTCCATAACTTTGATAGTACATATTTAGGGGAATTGGTACCAATTCATCCCCTTGTCTCTTTGTATAAAATGTATGGACTGAGGGAAAGTTAGGGGGCATCATCATCATTTTTAGGTTGTGCATCTTGTATTTAATTTTCAAAGCTAATGCAATCCCCTATGAGTTCATGATCCATTTATGATTCGTTGTGCCAGCATGCGAGCTATGATTTTACTAGCTCCTTGCTGAGGAGGAAGGACCTTCCTCTTTAACAGGGATCATCGTGTCTATAGAGGTAGTGTAGTTGATTTTTTTTAATTTACTTGGAAGATATGGTTTTTTAATTCTTGTTACAATTTCAATTAATCAATGTTATAGATTCTTGTTGATGTGTTGTCATTATTGTTGGTTAATTTGACTTGAAGATTATTTAATACAGATTTCTCATGTGATCATAGCTATTCTTGGATTGATCCTTACTAATTGTGTGTTGCTACTATTGTTCAATTGTTTCTACAAATTTATCATCCATTGTTGATGCAAAATATTATTTATTTAATGTTACAATTGATACAGGTGCATTATGAAATTATTGAGTTAGTTGATTTATGATTGTTAGCATAAAGATTGATGGTTGTGTAAGGTTGTTATTGAATGAATCTGTGTAAATGAGGAATTGATTTCAATGAGTGTTATTTATTTTCCCCGCAAGCGTGATGTTAGAGTAGATGATTATTATTTTATTTTTCGAGTGTGATTTCATTTCCAACATTTTGTGTAAAGTTGTGTTTTCATGAAGTGTGGGTTCGATAGTGAGACTTTTGTTCAATTGATTTCCATTCCTACAAGTGTAAAGATTTATACCAATAGTGGTTTAATTGAGTATCAAGTTCTTGCAGAGGACATGTTAGCTATAATTATGAAATAGTCAATGTTAGTTAACAATTGTTTCCTACATATTTTGTGCATCATAACCTTGAAATAAATAGACTTACCCCGGTTGATAATTTGTGAGTGAACAATTGACGTGTTTTTTTAAGATGATTGATTTTCCCAACAAATGAAACTTATGAAACAAGACCAGTTTAGTCAGATTGTGATCTGAAATGACTGTATTAGTTTTGTTGTGCTAAGTGTCTTTTCAGTTATAAAACATGTGCATAATCAGTTCATTAGTTTGCATAGGGATTGATGTGTTTGTCTATGAAATGTAGATGATTTTTAGTGAATTAGAAGCATGAAATAAGCACAATAACACTGAATATCAATTTAAAATAGATAAATAAGTCACCACATGAAATTTACATAGTAGGTATGATGAAGCAGTTCACCCCTCCTGGGTTATATATGTTGGTCCAACTCCCAATGGCATTTCCATCTTTCATTATGCTCAAAATTTTGCAAATACATGCATTTACAGTGCTCCAATGGTTGTTTTCTCTGCACTAATGGCTCCAAAATTCTCCAATTAGTAAAAAATGACACTTCATTCACTCAGAATGGGTAAAAATTGAGTCTTCTACTCTTTTGCCCAGTTACACCTAGAAAAAATCCACTAAAAGTGGAGAACTCTACTTAACTGGAGTTAAAATAGTAGATTCTGCCCAAAATTTAGGCGCGCTCCAAATATCTCGTCGTTTTAAACTGTGGCATTAAATGTCAGTGGTTGGGGTGGCCACATGCCAACCCCAAACCCGCGGCTAACACAATGGTTAGCGGAACTCTAGACATAAACCATGGTGATAAGTTTGAACGGCGTTTAAGTGGTGAGTTGACATGGTGGTTAGCAATAGACCGCGCAGAGAATGGTTGATAAACAATGCCATGTGACAACAATGAAACTGTTGGTGGGATTGCGAGTTACATTTTTTGCAACATCAGTGGTTACGTTAACATATACCATGTGAACACATGTCGTGAACCACTGGCGGGTTGGGACTGTCAGCGGTTCCCAACGCCCCATACTCCAATGTAATACACCATAACACAAAGTCGTTACCTATGAATGTTAAGATTCAATGAGTAGCACAAGTGGTAAGCCATGCGTGTGCCCTGCCGGTGGTCCAGGGTTCGATTCTTGTAGACCCCTCAATAATTTTATAACACCATTTCAAGGACACGTGGCAACCTCAGGGCTGGCCACGTGGCACCCTGTGATTGGCCCTTCGAAAATGTACCAAACTCATTCGACCAATAATGAATCGACACTTGTCAAACCCTGATTGGTTATGAGGAAAGGAATATTCCTCAAAATATTCCCTTTTGCTGACTGTGCATCCCAGTCAACCCTGGTCAAACTGTCGCAAAATTTACTTATTTGGCATTTCGATCAAAACGTGATATCTCCCTCATGCGACATCAGTTTTTCAAACCATTCACGGTGCCGGAATCAGGAAGACGGGATCTATGCAACCATTCTAGTTTCAAACCAATCCTCTAACTTGAATTTTGAGCAAAATTTATGAACTCCTGATCACTCCTCCCCATTGGGAATCTTTTGGACCCCAAAAGACTTGATTCCCTGTTCAGTAGATGAGGGTACAGCTCCCTCACCTTTCCAACCTCCATCCATTTTTCTTTGCTTGGTTTAGTGCCTTCCCTTCTTGGATGCTCTTGTCCTCCTGTCAAGAATTGTATCTTCTTTGAGCTCATCTATAAATTATGGCGAGAAATATTCAATAGAAGGTAGTTGAACATCACTTCCTTGATCATCGATCAAAGGTGGCTCATACAAACGTAAGATTTCAACATTAACAACTGAATACATTTGCATATAAGAAGGAAATTCAAGTTGAAATGCATTATTACCAACTTGCTTTATGATCTTGAATGGACCATAGCGAATGGGTTTGATCTTTTTACCTTCCCGTTGCATCCTTTCTTTTCTAATGTGAAACCATACCTCATCTCCCTCTTGAAACTTGTGATCAACTCAGTGTTTTTCATGCCTCTCTTTGTATTTTCTTTGAATTTTCTCAATTTGTTCTTGAACTTGCTGATGTATAATCTGAATTTTCTCAATGAAATCTCGAGCCTTGTCAATATCACTATGGCCATCAATTGCAAAATCATTCCCAAATATGAAGTCTAATGGAAATTTTGGAAAATACCCAAAGCATAATTCAAAAGGTGATGTTTGTGTTGAAGAGTGCTTTACCTAGTTGTAAGCATGTTGAATGTAATGCAGTTGTTCATCCCACAATTTAGGATTTTTGCTACAATATCCTCTCAATAGATGCACAATGGTTATGTTCACCACCTCAGTTTGTCCATCTATTTGTGGATGAAAAGAGGTACTCTTTTTCAACTTTGTGTCCATAATTCTCCATAGATTTGACCAAAAATTCCCAATGAACCTAGAATCCCTGTCACTAACAATAGAAGTTGGCAATCCAAAATGAACCCAAACATTTTGAAAATAAATTTCAGCCATTTGTTCAGCAGTAATGGTTTTCTTACATGGCATAAGTATACACATTTTACTGAATCTATTTAGAACTACATAAATATAATCATGTTGTTTTCTTGACATAGGTAGACCTCCAACAAAGTCCATGGAGACACTCTCCCATGGCCTTGATGGTACCGGAAGTGGCGTGTACAACCCAAACTTCCTATTACTAGGCTTACTTATTGTACACATAGAACAACCTCTTACAAAACGTGACACACTTTCTATCATGCGAGGCCAATAGCAATACCTTTGTAGATGCGCCATTGTTTTTCTTACCCCAAAGTGTCCAGCAATAAGAGATTGATGAGCTTCTGTAATGACACTTAGCCTATCTCCTTGTGGAATACACAGCTTGCCCGAATGAAACAGCAAATTGTTATGCATGTGATAATCTTTTTCTTCAACTTGATTCCCTTCACTCAAAATAGCATACACATCTTGAAAATCAATATCATGTGCATATTGTTCTATGTAACTCTCATGTACAACAGAATCATTTTTTAGTAAAGTAGATGCACTAATGATTGGTCTTGAAATCATATCTGCAACTTTATTGAAAATACCTTTCTTGTACCTTATAACCAAGTGAAACTATTGAAGAAATCCCATCCACCTGAAATGTCTTGATTGCTACAGTTTTGTTTGTGACTGCAAGTAATGTAATGGTTGGTGATCGGTATGTATAATAGTCTCTTTACCCTGTAGGACAATTTTTCACAACACCATTAACAGTTTGAGAATGAAATGTGATAGGCTTACCATGCTGCAAAAGTACTCCGCCCATGGTATAATCACTAGCATCGGTTTGAATCTCGAATAGTTGTCTCAAATTTGGTAATGCAAGGACTGGAGCTGAACTTGTCTTGTATTTTAAAGCTTCGAAAGTTTGCTATTGTTTTCCTCCCCAATGGAAACCTTTCTTCACACTTGTCACTTTATGCATAGGAGCTACAATGGAAGAAAAGTTAGCAATAAACTTTGTCCAATATTGAGTTGCACCTAAGAAACTTCTTACCTTGGTTATTGTTTTGGGTGTGGGAAAATTCACAAAGGCTTCCACTTTAGAAGGATCAATCCTCAATTCTCCTCCTCCTACAATATGTCCCAAATATACCAAAGAAGTCTTTCGAAACTCACACTTTGACATCTTAAGAAACAATTTCGCTTTCTTCAAAATATCAAGCACTCTATTCACCTGCAAGACATGATCTTCTCTTGTTTTGCTAAAAATTAAAATGTCATCTAAGTAGACAATAAAAAATTCATCAAGGAATAGACGCAGAACACTATCCATAACATGAATGAAAGTCGTTGGTGCTTTACACAAACCAAATGGCATAACTAGCCAATCAAAGAGTCCTTGTTTGGTTTTGAATGCAGTTTTCCATATATCACTTTTTGCAATTCTTACTTGATGATATCCACTTCGTAAATGTAACTTAGTGAAAAAAATTGCTTCTTTCAGCTGATCAAGAAAATCATCTATTCTTGGGAATGGGTAACAATTCTTTACTGTAATCTTGTTCAAAGCTCGAAAGTCTACACACATGCCCCAAGTCCCATCTTTCTTTGGTATCAAGACTATGGGTGAACTACATGGTGAGGTGCTTGGCCTTATGGTTCCTTTTTCCAACATCTCTTTGATTTTCCTCTTTCTTTCAACATTCTCCATTATCGACATGCGATACATGCCGATGTTTGGAAGAGTACAATCTTGTTGCAACTGAATCTCATGTTGAATCTCTCTTTTTGGAGGCAATCCTGTTGGCTCCTGAAACATCTCATGATGTGCATTAACTACATCATATAAATCTGATTTCAACTGAGGATCACATCCCTCAAATGATTCATGATTATTATCAGCTTTAGGCTTAATCATAAGAAGAAAAAAATTCTTACTTGAATTTACCAGCCTTTTTACATGTCTAGCATTTACCATGGAAATATTTGTCTTCTTACGATGTGATCTAACAATGAACTCCTTGCCATATTTGAATAAATGATACTTTTTCTCATGGAGATAGAAGATCACTTTCCTGTCATACAAGTAAGGACTCCCCGACACAAACCTGTTATGTCAATCGGAACCACATCTAATTCAACTGTGTCAACAAAATTTGCAATGATTGCAAACCGTAATACGCATTTCTTTGAAACATGTAAATTTGCATCCTTACACATCCAACCTAATGGATATGGTTTTGGATGTGGTATGGTCTCAAGGTTAATTTTCTTGACCAAATCTTCAGAGATTAATTTTTCTTGTGACCCACTTTCAAGCAATGTGTCAATCTTGGTATGTTTGCATATGACCCTCACATGAAACAGTTCTATCCTTTCTTCTTCATTTGGAGTATGTATGTGACAATTTGATGTACTAGTACTGGGTTTAGTTTCAATTTCTTTTCCCTTAATTTTCTTTAATCCCATGGCTGTAATCTTAGATTCATCAC
The DNA here is from genome assembly GCA_034641835.2 of Pinus albicaulis. Classification (NCBI taxonomy): domain Eukaryota; kingdom Viridiplantae; phylum Streptophyta; class Pinopsida; order Pinales; family Pinaceae; genus Pinus; species Pinus albicaulis. Next base: position 51,137 of record JAXQQM020079327.1, read on the forward strand.
CTAAATCATCTCCTAAATCATGTTGAGTTGTAGCTGCAGCTTTTTGTTTCCCTTTGTTATTGGGTTTCTTTGGCCTCATTTCATAATGTAATTTCCAACAATGAGTTTCATCATGGCCTTCTTTTGAACAATGTTTACAAACCAATTTTTCTCCATCTTTCTTAACAGATGCATTATTTTTTATTTTTAGCTTTTGAGGTCTTCTCCTTAGCTTTACCCTTAAAAGGTTTCTTCCTACCCTCTTTAGGAATGTTCTTCCCTCTAGCTTCTAGATGTGTGGCCTGAACACATACTTCATCTAGAAAGGTGGGGTTAAACATGAGAATAGTATGTTTTAGGTAGCTATGTAAGCCTCCTATGTACTTGAGAAAAGTATCATGGGTCTACAAATCTACCCCTAATAAGAGAGCTCTTGTCCTAAATTACTGGGTGTATTCTTGGAAATTTTGTCCCTTCAATTGCCTAAAGTTCTACCGGTTCATTATGGCTTTCTGCATATGAGCTAATGGATAAAACTGTTGTTTTATAGTAGTAATGAAATGTGACCATGAAAGGATAACCTTACCATGTTTCTTGATTTCCTCATTTGTCTTGGCTTCCCACCAAACAAGTGTTGCACCTTCCACTCTCAATGAAGCTAATTGAATTTTGGTATCATCATCTTGAAGGTTTTGTATTCTCAAATAGACCTCCAATTGCCTAATCCAATTATCAAGCTTTTCTGCATTGACTTCACCATTAAACATTGGCAATTCAAACTTAACATCAAGTTTTTAAAAAGGACTTTTACCAGTGTTCTTTGACTTGTGTGGCCGATGTACTGAAGAAGAAGTAGAGGATGATGATGATGAGGGTGAGGATGATGGCTCTCCATTGCCTCCATTTCCCTTCTTTGACTTATCTCCATCATTGTGACCTCCTGAAGATCCTTGTCCTTCCTTTTGAATTTTAGAACCTTGTCCTTCCTTTTAAAGTTTAGATCCTTCTCCTTCTAGTCTCTCATTCCTTTCTTGATAAAGGATTCTAACCATCTCAGTCATGTCAAGGAATGATTTCCTGAACACTCTTTTTTCTTCTTTGGGATCAACTTCTTCACGGATTTCTCCTTCCTCTTGAGGCATACTTAATGTAGCTTCTACTTATTTAGGAGGTGAAATAGGTGGTGGAGATTGTGGCAATATTTCTCCCCTTTTATTTGGATCTTCTTGAGACCCTTCTACTTCCACCAATTTGCCTTCTCCTCTTTTGAGCTTGAGCCTTGTAAGCATTTAAAAACTTGCAAACAGTTAAACAATTATTTGCACTAAACAACACCAGAGAATAAAATTGTAGCTCTGATACCAACCTGATCTGAAATGACTGTATTATTTTTGTTGTGCTAAGTGTCTTTTCAATTATTAAACATGTGCATAATCAGTTCTTTAGTTTGCATAGGGATTGAGGTTTTTGTCCATGAAATGAAGATTATTTTTAGTGAATTAGAAGCATGAAATAAGCACAAATAACACTGAATAGCAACGTAAAACAAATAAATAAGTCACCACATGAAATTTACATAGCAGGCATGATGAAGCAATTCACCCCTCCTGGGCTACATCTGCTGGTCCAGCTCCTAATGGCATGTCAATCTTTCATTATGCTCAAAATTTTGTAAATGCATGTAGTTACAGTGCTCCAATGGTTTTTTTCTCTACACCAATGGCTCCATAATTCTCCAATTAGTCAAAAATGACACTTCATTCACTCGGAATGGGAAAAAATTGAGTCTCCTACTCTTTTTCCCAGTTACACCTAGAAAAAATCCACTAAAAGTGGAGAACTCCACTTAACTGGAGTTAAAATAGTAAATTCCGCCCAAAATTTAGGCGTGCTCCAAATATCTCGTCGTTTTAAAACTGTGGCATTAAATGTTGGTGGTTGGGGTGGCCACATGCCAACCCCAAACCCCGCAGCTAACACAACGACTACCGGAACTCCAGGTATACCATGGTGATAAGTTTGAACAATGGTTAAGTGGTGAGTTGACGTGGTGGTTAGCAATAGACTACATGGAGAATGGTTGATAAACGATGCCATGTGACAAAAATGAAACTTTCGACGGGATTGCGGGTTACATTTGTTGCGACATTGGTGGTTACGTTAAAGTATACCATGTGAACACATGTCGGGAACCACTAGCAGGTTGGGACCGTTGGCGGTTCCCAACCCCCCATACTCCAATGTATTACACCATAACACAAATTCGCGACCTATGAATGTTAATATTCAATGAGTAGCATGGGTGGTAAGCCACGCACGTGCCTACCGGTGGTCTAAGGTTCGATTCCTATGGACCCCTCAATAATTTTATAACACCATTTCAGGGACATGTGGCAGCCTCAGGGCTGGTGACATGGCACCCTGTGATTGGCCCTCTGAAAACGTACCAAACTCATTCGACCAATTATGAATCGACACTTTTCGCACCCTAATTGATTCTAAGGAAAGGAATATTCCTCATAATATTCCCTTTTGCTGACTGTACATCCACCCATTTTCTAACTGTGCATCCTAGTCAACCCTGGTCAAATTGTCGCAAAATTTACATGTTTGGCATTTCAATCAGAACGTGATATCTCCCTCATATGACATTTATTTTTCGAACTGTTCAAGGTGCCAGAATCAAGAAGACGAGATCTACGCAAACATACTAGTTTCAACTCAATGTTGTAACTTTTAATTTTGAGAAACATTTATGAACTCCTGATCAGATTCGAAATTAAATCCCCCCATCACTGGGTTGGGGGGGATTCTCCAAATAGCACCCCAACTTATAATTTCATTTGTTTGAAAATAAGTGTTAAGTTTAAAAGTTTTACAGAATTGTCTTGTTGAGATGGAATATCTTGGATTAGGGAAGGGTTATGTTAAGAGGTATTTACTTGGATTGCTATTACATTCAACATTATGCACCCTTTGTTTGAAACACTGAGAGGGGGGTGAATTAGTATTTATTTTCAATTGTTATTATAACCAATTATATTCTACACAAAATTCAAAGCAATGAATAATTTTATTATAGAAGGAAGGATAATGATCCTTTTACAAATGAATGAGTACAATCATTGCCAAGCACCAACTTGGACTTAATGAGGCTCAGACCTCTAGGGCTTTGACCCTATCTTCTCCAAGGCACCAACCTTGTGTTTAGGAGCACCTACTCTAAGGACACCAATCCTTCTTTTCTTCGTTATTGGATGGTTGGTTCAAAGTTTCTCCATTGCACCAAACTGCACCATACTGCACCAGCTATTATGTATCACACATATTTATCAATTATGTGCCAAATTTTGTACTAAGACTTATGCACTGCACTAATATTTCAATACTGGACTATTCCAAGACAACTGCATTATAGTGCTCCATAGTCTAAATATTACTGCACCAATTTCGAGCTAGAACAAGTCTGAAGGTGAGCAAGATAGCACAGTTCTGAGCTATAGCAAATAGTCTGAAGCATTTCACTGTAATATAGGTTAAGAAGTCCCAACTACTTTAATTTAAAAATATATTTTAGCTACAGTATTGCAATACTGTGTCACAAAAATTCCAAGTCAAGAGATATGACCATTGTAGTTGTATACTGGTCTAAGCCAAATTTCAGTGGATCTGAGTTGTATTACAGTGAGACAGGTTTGAACCAAACTTTAATGGATCTGAATTGTATTACAATGAGATAGGTCTGAGCCAAACTTCAGTGGATCCAAGATGTATATAGTGAGACATGTCTAAGCCAAACTTCAGGAGTTTTGTAACAAAATCTGACCCTATAACATTGTTATGAGCATTCAATATGTCACCTTTTTAAATCTATGCATAGACCAAGGTTTTGTGACTAGGTTTGTAGCCTCCTTTCCCAAGTCTGAGGGTCGGTTTTGGTTGCTTGTAGGTGTATGTTTGTGGCTTAGTCTCATTCAATCATCTGATTTATTGCCCAAATACATTCCAAACTTTATTCGTAGTCTCTCTCTCCTTTATTTAATTCTCCCTCTCTTTTAATTTCACGATTTGTGAACTGTAATACTCCTCTCTGTGGATGATCACCAAATTGCTTGAATAGAAATGAGGTTTGTGTTCTTATTAATACGCATTATGTTGTGAAAAATGAAGGGACGTGACCCTTGGAGGGAGGCCGACATTAGGGATAGGGCATAGGTCGGTTATATGTCAAAAATATGATATATAATTTTCAAAAATCAATTTCTCCTAGACTATTTGGAGTTTCAGGCCAAGTAATAGCTCATTGGAAAGGAAGAATTATGCTCTAGATGATGGTAAAGGTTTCATAGAGAAATTATGCCTCCAAGATAGAGAAAAATAATTTTTAATGTGACTGGTCATTTATTGGTGCAGAAATGGAGGTAGGGCAGAATGTCTTGGGCTTCTTTATGGTTTGATTCTTCATCATAAGGTTATCATGCCATAGTGATATATGTCTTCATGTAGTCTTCCATCATCTAGATGACCAAAGGACATCATCTTCAACAAGTATGGTCATTCATCATTATTCATCGAGTTACATGACTGAAACTTCTTCATCATCATCAATCATCCTATTTCCATATTTACATCAATGAAAACCTAGATTAATTATTATCACTATTAAAATTTTCTAAACTTGGTCAGTTTATATTTGCTCCTAAGTCATGGTATTAGATAGGGTTTGAGTCATTTTTTTTGTTTTATAGGGTCTAAGCCATAGGTTACAAGTCTCATTTCATCACCAAATAAAATTCATAAACCTTGCTTTACTCTTTAAGAGTCTCATACCACATTTTGAAAACCATATTTTAAGTCTTTAAAAAAAAAAAATTTGAATAAGCCACGAAACCACGTTTTCGTAGTGCGCTCAGTGTAAAAAACTACTTCTACACTACGAAAACGCTGGTCTTTTCGTAGCGCAAAATCCCGAAATCACACTACCAGCGTTACGAAATCGAGGATTCAAAATTTTTCGGTTCAGCTGTCACATTCATCAATTTTGGTTAAATTTTCATGATTAGGTGTCAGTCCACGAATCCTCCCTCACGCATGCAACCATCCAAAGCACTTATGAAACCATTATGAGATTCGTTAGGGGTCATATGTCATTAGTCCTTTCCAAATTTTGAAAAAAGGTTGGTTATCATCGATTTTGTCTCATGCAAAGAACACATTGCATGCACATCTATTGTTTGAAGGAGAAGATCATGATAAGAAACCAGAGCTTTCCTTAAGTTTCCAAGCAAGGTAGAATTTCATTCAAGCGAGGTTGAACCAAATTTTCAAGCGAGCCAATTCATCCAACAAGGAGGTCTATTACAGGTTTGAAGACACAGGGTTTTCACGAGGAAGATGACAGAAGAAAAAAGAAATCACAAGTCTGGTCACTATCTGAGAACAGGACCTGAAGGTTTAGAAGCTCTCACAAGAGATAAATCTGTTGAATAAGCCTTCAAGAAGGTAGGGTGATGGAGGTTCTACGAAAAGCTCCAAGGAGGGCATAATCAGGTTACCAAAGAGTTTGCTATGAACTTCACAGGGTCAAACACAAAGGTTGGTTTTCTCAATTTACCAATTTCTCCTGAAGTTATATCAACAGTCACAGAAATTCCAAGGGGGGAAGATAGATGGTTCAAGAATTTTAGGTTTGAAATGCAACCCTGCAAAATCTTTTTGAAACCAGAGTTTATGGACATTGATTTCAACAAAGTTGTGCCAAGAAGTTATGTCAAGGATGCATTTTCCAATCTGCTCTACAACATCCAAAGGTACTTCACCTGTGAAGGGAGATACCACAAGGTGTACACTTACCACTTTAAACTCTTATTACACTTCACAGGAATAATCTCTCTAGACTTACCTTTCTTTCTATTTTGAAGTCTGGCCAAGATGGCAGACAAAGTACAGATGAAAACTTAGGCATGTGAAACCTCATTTTTTCATCATGGTCTAGTCAAGTTAATAGTTTTGCATGAGCTTCAGAAAGTGAATAGAGAATGGTCTGCATTTCTCTTTTTGAGTGGAATAGGGGTTGAAGGAATAGGTGCTAGCCCTCAAGTCAAAGAAACATCTCCATCAAAGACTGTTGAACCTACAGAAACAAAATCAAGGAGGTTTGTCAAGCTCAAGCCCAGGACACAGGTTAAGGAACCAATGATAAACACAGCACTGAATATCCAAAGGTCTCATCAATCTACATAGAAGAAGAGAACTCATGTCAAAGAAACAATTCAGGAGCAGTCAACTAGTAAAACAGTTCAGAAGAAGTTGTCTAGGAGTCAAAAGTCAAACGAGAAGGGTAAGGTTGTGGACACAAATGAAAACATGGAATTAAGAGGTGACTTGAATGATATATTACAAGCTATTGACATTGAAGATTCCCCCCTGGTTCAAGCATAGTTCATCAAACTGGATACATGTGGCAAATCAAAGAAATTGAAAACATCCAAAAAGTTAGATTTTGAGGATGAAGTGTCAGAGTTTGTCTTTAAGCCTAGAAAACCTTTGACTAGGTAGTCTAAGAAATTGCAGCAGCCAGACATGGAGATAGATCAAACAGGAGGTCAGGATGCAAATTTTTTTGAAGAACCCATAAATATATCATCTCAAATGTTTGAAGAAGACAAAAATAGAGTTTTTAATACTCAGAGAGAAAAGAGTAGTTATGAGGAGGTTAAAGACAAACTCAGACTTGCAAACATTGAAATTGATAAATTGAAGAAGAAAGTGAGAATGCATGTTGTAGAAAGGTCAAACTTTGAGAGGTTGAAAGGTCTGTGGGAGCTAGAAAAGGTTTCAAACATTGAGTCAATCAGCAGTCGGGATCAATTCTACATATGGACCATCCCTGCAATCAAGGAAGCAAGGTTCATAAGGATGGTTAATACCACACTAAGAGCTAATAATAGAAGGCTTAAAAGGCAGGTTGAAGATCTTGAGATACAACTAGCAAAGCCTGAAGATCAACCACAGCAAAAATGAGCGTGAAAAGTAAGTGACATCTCCTAAAAACATTTTTGGGGTTATGTGGAAAGATTTCATTTTTTAAAGCAATTCAGAGCTGATTTTTGTTGATTATGAGAGCTTATATATATAACTGAAACGATGGCAGTAAAGGTTTGAAACTTAAAATTTTGGAAAAATTTGTGTCAAGATAGACACAGCAGTTTCGTAGCGCGCTACGAAACTGCTATAGCATGCAGTTTGAACAATTTGGCAAGGTTTCAAAGGGAGAAAACGCTTGTTTTTTAAAACCTTGATGCTGTTGAAGAATGTGTAAAAAACACAAGTGAATATCCAATGGCAAAACATAGAAAAATAAGGGTTCCAAGTGAAGTTTTCAAAGGTAAAGTTATGTGCTACGAAAACAGCAGACAGTTTCATAGCGCAACAATCTTAATAAGTTTTGGCACTCCTTCAAAAGTTTGGTTTGGGCACAGCTGGAAGGGCGAATTCACGTGAGTTTAAATAATACATTGCCACATGTTTTTGAGCACAAGTTGGTCAGCAGATGGTTTGAAGAAACATAAATGAAGCACTATATCTATTTTGCAGGGAGCATGTTCCTATCTTTCAGGGCAGATAAGAGGCAAATCAATACAGTCTAACAGCAAGGAGATGGACATCATCAAGGTCGAAGTTTAAGAGGAGCAGCTATCAGATATAAGATTTAATGTTTAGATAAGGTTGTTAAGTTATAATAAAGATTTTTAATCCTAGTTGTATTGGAATCTAGAACAGACAGTTTAACTGTCAGATGTAATTAAAAGTTTGTTTTAGCAGTTGATAGGTGTCAAGCTAGCAAATTCAAATTTTTCTCCAGTGTTTGGGGAGAATCCAAGAATGTGATAATAATTCTATAAGAGACAAGAAATGGAATTACATAGGGTTGGAAATTTTCATTAACAAGCATATTGTTTTATTGTAGCAGAAACTGTGTTTTTATATTAATACAGAGATATTGGTTTCATCACTCAGGATTCAGAAAGAGTTATTGATGTTTGATATTCTCATGATCTTCCTTTTTCAATTACTTATAGTGGCATGAATGTATGTTACTTATAATTCTCTGAAGGGGCTCTAACTTCCTTCATATGTTCATGAACTGTGTTATTTTCTGTCCTACTGTTCTGTTGATGCATCTAAACCCTGAAATGCCCTGACTTCCATATGAAGCTGATACTCATGTTTTGTGAAAACACACTTGACTCCGTAAGCCCAATAGATGTTTGTTATTTATCAGTACAACAAATTATCCATTTTTATCCATTTTACTCATAGATTTATCCATTTAATCCTTATTTGAAAATCATAAACCCATTGAGAGAGCCCTCTCGGGTTGAGGAGGCTAAGCCTCAACTAAAAGTCTGGTTTGAAATAGTTACTCAGAGTCTTCTTGATCAGCAGCCTTTGAGGGTCTGATTTTGAGATAACAGAATAATTAGTTAAACATTAGTTTAATTAATATTCCTGGTCATATTTAACTCAAAAAAATAAAATTAATTAGATAAATCGTTATTTATCTTATTATTTTCTAGGAATAATTATTTAAACCTTATTTAAATAATATTCCTTGTTAAATTTGACTAAATCATTTATAAATAATTGAATAAATCATTATTTATTTTATTATTACTCAACCACATCCTTAAAATAATAAATAAATCATTTATTTATTTATTATTTGAAAATAAAGGGATTTGACCAAATTCAATTTCATTTTCCCTCCAATAAATATAATAAAATATTCTATAGAAGTTGGATCTTGATTTGGTTAATAATATTTTAATTATGCACCAATATTTAGACTAAATCAATATTTTTTTATAAATAGAAGGGTTTTTACACTCATTCACTACCTTTTGTTGCCTAAATATCACTCTGGATCTATACTTTTCGTTTGACTTTGATCCTCCATCATTGTCATATTTTGCTATCATTTTTCTTGTGAGCTCCCTTTGAGTTCCATTTTTTTCTGGGTTTTCTACACCATCAAGAGAGAGAGATTTTAGATCTAAAGTGCTGAGGAATTACAAGAACCCATCCCATTGAGGGGGGCCGGTACCATCTTTCTATGTTCCCTTCATAGGTGTCAAAAAATACAAAAATTCTTTAAAAATATTCTTTTCTTGTCTATTGGATGCATGGAGAAACTCTTGCTTTTATTTACTTCTTAATTTATTTTTCTGCATAGATCTAGATTTTTTAGCATTTATCTTGGTCAACTAACTACAGATCTAAAAGAACTGGCATCCATATTTGCTGTTAGGGCTGTTTGTTATGCACAACTAAAGTGAGCCTTTTTCGTACGCTTGTGATTAAGATTCATCCTAAAAGATGGCGTGGTAGCTAATATGGATGGAATGGATGCTAAGATCAATGGTATAGAAGGTAACATGGAATATTTGAAGAAATACATGGGAGTTTTGAAGGAAGGTTTAGCAAATTTTCTACAAGAAAAGCTTCCTAATTACGAAAAGGTAGTAGAGGAAACTCATGATGAGAACAAAAGAAATGTTAATCATGATTTCACAGACTAATGTTGGATTTAAGACCCACCATATTCCAAAGATAGATATGAGGAGGTTTGATGGCAAGGATATGATAACTTGGATGCTGCAAACGGAGCAATACATTCAACTCCATAATACACAAAACACACAAAAGGCACGCATTGCAACTTTATATTTAGAATAAAATTAGTTCGTATGGTATCAATGGCTTTGTTCTCGTAAACCACTTGTCACTTGGTAAATTTTTGAGGAGGAAATGATAGCACATTATGAGGATACAAAAAGCAACAACTTATTTAGCCAATTGATAAATCTAAAAAAAAAGGGTTCAATGATGGAGCACAATGAGTATTTGCAAAAATTGAATATAAGGGTAAATAGTATTCTAGAGGAACATAGGATAGATTTCTTCATAAGTACTCTAAAGTATAACATTCGAAATGAGGTTCATTTTTGGGAACTTGATACATTGGAGAAGGCATTTAGGTTGCCAAGAAAAATTGAAAGAAAAATTATGGTAACAAGGAAGCCTACCACTCACAACTATAAATATGGAAGTGTTGCTACTCCTAGAATTTCACAACCTACAAGGTTGACACCACAAAAATTGGAAGAAAAAAGAGAAAAATGGCTTTGTTATAGTTGTGATAGAAAATACACTAAAGGTCATAAGTGTGTTGAGAATGAATGGTTTTACATAGACTTTGAAGAGGAAGAAGGAAAGGAATAAGAAAATGAAGAGGATATACACTAGGAACCAACCCTAGAGGAAGAAGAATTGAATTCGACCATATCCTGTAATGCATTGGCAGGAATTACCACTCCTCAAACTCTAAATATAGAAGGACATATCAAGAAGAAGAAAAATTTAATAGTGCTTATTGATTTAGGTAGTACCCATAATTTTATTCATTGTAAGGTAGCCAAGGAATTTAATTGCTTCATATAGCCAGCGCCAGAGTGTCAAGTGATGGTGGAAAATGGAGGAACTATAAATTTCTCTAGAAAGTGCCATAATATAAAGCTAACCATGGGGGAATATGTATTGAATAGTCCAATTCTTTCCATTCCAATGGGTGGTGCTAAAGTTGTACTAGGAGTACAATGGTTACAATATTTGGGGACAATAGCTTTTAATTTTCAAGAACTTTTCTTGAAATTTGTTTCGAAAGGAAAGGACTTTGAATTATAGGGTATCGTAGGGAATTTAGGAAAGACAATAAGATCTAATGTCATGACAAAGCTTTTGAAGAAATAACAATGAGGAATAATTGCACAATTATGCCCACTAGAAGTTACAACATCAAAATTATCTATTTCTCCAGATCTCCAAAAATTTCTTGGACAATCATTCCAAGGTGTTTGAAACTCTAAAATTACTATCACCTATTCATGATCATGATAATGCTACTCATTTGATTCTATGAAGTGTTCCTCCAAACATCAAGCCTTACAGATATCCTTGTGTCCAAAAGAGAGAAATTGAACGTATGATTGCATAAATACTAGAGGATGGTATAGTTAAACCTAGTCAAAGTTCTCTCTCTGCTCCAGTAGTATTAGTGCACAAAAAGTGAAATATTCCCAATTAGCCTCAAGATAATTAAAATATTAAATTTTTATTTACATTTATGTTCATGAATAAATGTAAAAAGGAGGAACATAAGAACTCCTAAAATCAGTGAATAAATCAATGCCCCATGTGAAAAAGGCTAAATCTGGACTACCTTAATAAAACACTCTTATGTGTGAAAGGGATTGAGACAATTGACTGGGTCAACAGGACCAAATCAACAGTGATGTCTAGATGCAATGAAATTCCTAGATGCACAAAGCAGTTTTAGTTGTAGGCTACACATGTGAATAGAGCTAAATCATTGAGATGGTTTAGGGTTTGGCAAGATTTCCATCTTATAAAAGGAAGAGGAGGACATCAAGAGAAGGTTTTTGTTGAACATATTATTTTGAAGAATTTATCTGTTTAGACATTTCTCATTCTCTTGGTTGTTTAGCAGAGAATAGTGTTGTTTAGCACTAGGTGTTCCTGATCAAGAATCCCACCTCCTTCTTTGAGTAGCTTTTGAGGGAGTCTTGCATTTATTATCCACTATCAGGCATTTGGCCAAGCTCTTCTTCCAACTACAATGTAGATCATGTTGAGGGTTTCGTTTTCTTTGTAAGCTGGAGCAAGTGGAGGCTATAACTATTCATATCTAGGCCATTCTAGTGCCTCTTTTCAGTGGGAGAGTCTTCTATCCTCCTAGCAAGAGAGTATTGGATCATTGGAGCTTCATATATACACCTTAGCATCAGGCCAAATTTTTCTTAAAGCCTACAGTGCAATCCATCTTCCTATATTGCATTATTTTCAAAGGAGAAGTTGCAGGGAGTTTTGGCACACTTTTGAGAGAGAGATATCTAGCGTTGGGAATCTGCCCTTCACTATGGTGATCCATGGATTTTAGATCTAATCCATGTTATATTCATATCTGATCTAAATACTCTTGTATTTTCTTCATAATTTCTGAATCATTCTGTAGAACTGTTGCATTAGATCTCAGATCTACTCCATGTACTTCATGTTTTGCTAAAAACCCCAAGGGGCATTTGTAGAGTAGCCTTTCTAGTGTAAAGATATGATATATATCTAAATTTTTGGACACAGATATGCTCTATATCTAAAGTGTAATATGCTTCAATTTCAACCAATAAAAATAACGTTTTCAAGCTTGTTCAGTCAATTCCTATGGTTGCAACACCTATTTCTTCAGGATTTCTTCATATAAATCCTTCTATCTTCTTTTCTATAGTGTATGGGCTTCAATATAACTCTGATTTGTTGATGTATAAGTAAATATTGAACCTCCTTATTGGCCTCCTAATATTTTTAAGCCAAACTACATTATTTTCTGAGCAGTATTATTTTGTGTTGCTGCAATCCTTTCCTTGGGAATTTTTCAAGCCATACTAGGTGTGGGAGACCTGTTTATCTCACCTAGAATGATTTTTTTCTGATATCCTCTTGGATTTATGACTTAGATTTTCAAATCTAAGGGATCCAAGGGCTGATTTGAATTTTTGTAGCATCCATTTTGTAAAAATGCACTTTTCAAACATGCATTGTTGACAATCCCATTTTGGGATATTACAGTGGTATCAGAGCATCATCTTGGCACAGGCTGTGATTATTGAGAAGCCAATATGTATTTTCATGAAAATAAAAGACTGAAGAAGAAGTATTATTACACTGAAGACACAGAAGATAAGGGTAAGACCCCTTTATCCGGAAGATTGAAAGGAGAAGATTTCTCTAAAACTCTTTCTCAAGCTATGTATGAGTTGAAAGAAGAGATCTAGGGAATGAGGAGGGAAATAAATGTGGATCCCTCAAGAATATTGTTACATCAAGGAATCCCCAGTACTTCTTACTATGTGTGTGAGCATTCAGCCCCACAATCTGATCTACAACATTGGGGCATGCCACCTTTCTTTACAAAGGAAGGAGGAAAAGAGGAGCACCGAAAGAGGAAGCTCTTGGTGATTATATCCAAGAATATGAGTCTCAATCAGAGATATTCAAGGAGCATCTCAGTTTCCCAGATTTTTGTCAACTTAAATAAGAAATATCCAGTAGCTATAATAGAAGAAGAGGGTGCATGCAACACACTTTGGGTAGATTTTCTCTACCTAATTTTGATGGATCACCTAAGAACTCAACTAATTCTTGGGTAAAGAAGCTTGACACGTACTTCTAGATACATCAAGTTTTAGAAGAAGAAGCCTTGAGAGTAGCAACGCTATATCTTCAAGGTAAAGCTTATGCCTGGTGGTTATTTGAGTCTTCTTCATTGAAAAATGTAAACTTCTCTACTTATGCAAAGTTCACTAGGAGGTTAGTGAAAAGATTTGATTCTATGCCATCTGAAATTTCTTTGGGTAAAAGAACTAAGCCCAAGAAATCAGAACCTTTTCATGAGATGGAAAGATCCATGAAGATAACTCCATTTCAGAACATCGTTGAAAGGGTTAAAGATCTGCTACATGATTTGCCAAGGGCAAAGGCCCCACTTCAACAAGAACATTCTTCTCAAGAAGAAGACATGAGTGTCCATTTTTCAAGGAGAGATCAAGAGAAAGGATATCTCATTGATGGGGCATAATCCATTGATGAGGAGAAGAAAGAAGAAGAGCTAAAAGGTTCCTCTAGTGCTCTGATAGCAGGAGGAGATCTATTGGGAGGTGGATATGAAACCATTTATTCCACTAAGATGGCTCTTGTATCTTTGCAAGAAGGCCCCAAGGATCCTATACATGAAGAAGATGAACAACATGTGTTTATGATGATAGACTATGAGACAAAACAATGGAGGGAATGTGTTCCAAAATTGCATCCAATTTTGGAAGCACACACTATGATAGATCAATCCTTTGTGATCAAGACTCTTGACACCAAGGAGATGATGGGTGTTCATGAGTTAACTGCATCTAAACGAGCACCTTTGACTGTGAGATCTTGCAGAAGGTGGGTGAAGAAGAGAATATGAAGGATCACAACACCGATATGATGGGAGGTGATCCTCTATTACATGAAGAAGAAGATGGGGAAGTTGCTCCACTCAAAAGCACTCTTACATCTATAAGAGTGATGCCCCATCATCATGAGACTTCCATACAAAAATCAGAGATGGAATTGCACAGTGGAAGAAGTTTTAATATCTTACCATCTATTATTCATATGGGAATGAGCCATGAGACATCATTCTCTTGTGGTATACCACTGGGAAGACCACCTGATTCAGATTTGGTGAAGGATGTTTCATGCATTCATGCTCATTTCATAGATCCAAGGAGGAAGGGAGCACTATAAGAACATACTACAACATTGAGAGTATGGGGAAGGTACAAGGAGAGGGAAAGTTTTTTTCCCTTAACATCAGTATCCATTCTCTGATCTCATACTGCACTGAGAAAAGATGCTACAAGAATGAAGGATGACACCATCATGAAGCAAGGAATGCAATCCTTGAATCAGAATACAAACTTTTTTGGAGGATCCTCTTCCATACATGATGAGAGATGGTGGTCACACATGCATACTTTGGAAAAGCCAAGGAGGTTCTGGATAGATGATAGCCTTCCATGGGAGACTAACATCCAAGAAATTCCATTTCATTTTGAGCATGTGCATGTTCAAGGAGGGTAGCAAGGAAGGAATGGCAACCTTCCACCTTATACCTTTGGCATGGGAGATGTCAATGAGGAGAAAAATGGGAGGCTTGGCTTTCCAACATACACCTTTGACATGGGAAATTTCAAGGAGAAGAACAACCACATGGAAGACACTTCAGATGACACATTATCAACACTGTCATTTTTGGGCACATTAGATCCATATTTGAAATCCCAACTGCTGGTGGAATATTCCAAGGATATTCACACTTTCATGATTCTAGATGACTTGCTACATGATGGAAGCTATTCAATCCTAGATGGAGTCATCTATAACCGTGGTCGGATATTCTTGTCTAGAGCCTCCAAGCTTAAGGAGAAGTTACTACAAAGGGCTTATGAAGAGTTCTATTTCAGCCACACATATTCTATGAAGCTCAACAACATCATCTTGAGGAGCTACTATTGGGATGGCTTTGAAAAAGAAATATATCAGCATTGTCAAATATGCATGAACCTTTTGGAGTTGGAGCAGCAACAAGACTCTATGATAGAGTTATTTCAGCCATCTCTTCCTACCTTGGAAGGAGGAGAAAGATCTATACACCAGTCCACTTGTATAAGGAGAACTTTGGGTGAAGAACATATATATGTAAAACATGTTTCATTTTCTGTTTGTATGCATTCTTTCGCTATTTTTATGCAGGCCATGACTCCAAGAAGGAGCGATACATCTTGTAGACCTCATGAAAAACAATGGGCCACAAACATTTCGGAATTTGGCCACTCCCTTGGAAGGAAAAAGGAAATTTTACAACATGATGGGTGCTTCCCAAAGGCACCTAATATATCTCACACTTTCAGCTATGGCGAGATGGTATGGGCAGCAAGTAAGTGGTGGGAAAACCACTTACACATCTTGATTTGATGCAGGCAGGGGATGCTCTATGCTAGTTCTACATGTGGGACTATGATCTACCTCAATGTGCACAGATTTCTGTTTGTTTGTACATTGTTTTGATCCCCTATATTGATGATGTACTTGTACTTTTTATGGGGATGTATGGAGGAAGAAGGGAAGGCATGCATGTGCCCTATGGAATGACTACACTCCTTGTACTTTATTTCTTATATTTCAGGGAGGGCATTGGGAAAACCATGTTTGTTTCATGTGATTTATTGTTTCCTTATGGGATGGGATGTTTTCATCTCATGAGAACCTTGGAGGAACAAGTCATGGGTGGATGGATTGGTGATCACTTAGCTCATGGGAGAAGCTTATCATTTGATTGTGTGACCAATGGAGGAGGAAAGAAGTTGCAGCACTCACCTTATCAATTGCTTGAGGAGAAGCAACATTTTGGAGGGGAGGACTGTAACATTCTCAATTACCCTCAAGCTAATTGGAATATTAATTTTTTCTTTACTTTTCTGTTCATGAATAAATGTAAAAAGGAGGAACATAAAAACTCCTAAAATCAGTGAATAAATCAATGCTCCATGTGAACAAGGCTAAATTTGGGCTATCTTAATAAAACACCCTTATGTGTGAAAGGGATTGAGACATTTGACTGGGTCAACAGGACCAAATCAACAGCGTTGTCCAGATGCAATGAAATTCCTAGATTCACAATGCAGTTTTAGTTGGAGGCTACACATGTGAATAGAGCTAAATAATTTAGAAGGTTTAGGGTTTGGAAAGATTTTCATCTTATAAAAGGAATATGAGCACATCAAGAGAAGGTTTTTGTTGAACATATTATTTTGAATAATTTGTCTGTTTAGACATTTCTCATTCTCTTGGCTGTTTAGCAAAGAATAGTGTTGTTTAGCACTGGGTGTTCTTGATCGGGAATCCCACCTCCTTCTTTGAGTAGCTCTTGAGGGAGTCTTTCATTTCTTGTCCACTATCAGGAATTTTTCCAAGCTCCTCTTCCAACTAAAATGCAGATCCTATTGAGGGTTTGGTTTTTTTTGTAAGCTACAAAAATTAGAGGCTAGATCTATTCATATATAGGCCATTTTTGTGCCTCTTTTCAGTGGGAGAGTCTTATATCCTCGTGGAAAGAGAGTATTGGATCATTGGAGCTTCAAATCTACACCTTGGCATTAGGCCAAACTATTCTCAAAGCCTATAGCACAGTCCATCTTCCTATACTGTGTTATTTTCAAAGGAGAAGTTGCAGGGAGTTTTGGCGCACTTTTGGGAGAGAGATCTCTAGTGTTGGGAATCTGCCCTTCACTGTGGTGATCCATGGATTGTAGATCTAATCCATGTCATATTCAAGTCTGGTCTGAATACTCTTGTATTTTCTTTATAATTTCTGAATAATTCTGTAGAACTGTTGCATTAGATCTCAGATTTACTCCATGTACTTCATGTTTTGTTGAAAACCCCAAGGGGCATTTGTAGAGGAGCCTTTATAGTGTACAGATTTGATATAGATCTTAATTTTTTTACACATATCTGCTTTAGATCTGACTTGTAATATATTTCTATTTCATCCAATAAAAATAATGTTGTCAAGCTTGTTCAGTCAATTCCTATGGTTGCAACACCTCTTTCTTGAGGATTTCTTCATATAAATCCTTCTATATTCTGTTCTATAATGTATGGGCTTCGATAAAACTCTAATTTGTTGATGTATAAGTAAATATTGAGCCTCCTTATTGGCCTCCTACTACTATTAATTCAAACTACATTATTTTTTGAGAAGTATTATTTTGTGTTGCTGTAGTCCCTTCCTTGGCATTTTTCAAGCCATACTAGGTGTGAGAGACCTATTCACCTCACCTAGAATATTTTTTTCTGATATCCTCTTGGATTTAGGACTTATATTGTCAGATATAAGGGATCTAAGGGCTTATTTGAATTTCTATAGCATCCATTTTTTAAAAAAGTGTTTTTCAGACATGCATTGTTGACAGTCCCATTTTGGGATATTAAAAAAAGGATGGATCATGGCGCATGTGTCAAAATTATAGGCAACTCAATCAGATCACTATTAAAGATAAATTTCCAATTCCTGTGATTGATGAATTATTGGATGAGTTACATGGAGAAATTTATTTCACTAAGTTAGATATTCATTTAGGATATCATAAAATTAGAATTAATACCAAAGACATTCCGTAAATAACATTTTGAACTCATGAGGGTCATTATGAATTTTTGGTCATGGATTTTAGCCTTACCAATGCAAATAAACCTTATGAAAATCAATTTGAAGTCATTCAGAGGGCATATTGAAGCATAGATATCAGTATCAGGTTCTAAAATTCCCCTTAAAAAGAATTCAACACCCATTAAGGCCTCAGAATTATTTACTATGACTCATGAAGAGGAAGAAGTGCAACATGATGTATCAAAACTAAAATACCATGTGCAACAAATTTCTCTCTCGCAAAGAGAAAAAAAAATGAAATGGAAGCTTAGATGGATGGTTTGAAGAAAGGCATGTAAGCTAAGATGGAGGATTTGAAGAAAGGTGTGGAAGTTAATATTGATGGTTTGAATAATGTCATGGAAGTTAAGATTGATGACATGGAAGCTAACATGGATTTCATGGAAGCCAATATGGATGACATGGAAGCTAAGATGGATGGCATGGAAGCTAAGCTATATGGTGTGGAAGCTAACATCTATGGCATGGAAGCTAATATCAATGGAATAGAAGAAAAACTTGAAGGTTTGAAGGAAGGTTTCACAAAATTGCAGCAAAAAGCTTCCCAATGGTGAAAAGGTAGTAGAGGAAACTCATGTTGAGAACAAAAGAAATTTTAATATGATTTCATAGACTCTAACATTGGATCGAAAACACACCATATTCCAAAGATCAATATGAGGAAATTTGATGGCAAGGATCCGATAACTTGGATACTACAAATGGAGCAATACTTTGAGCTCTATAATGTGAAACTCACGCAAAAGGTACACATTGCAACTTTATATTTAGAAAAAAATCAGTTTGTATGGTACTGATGGACTTTTTATCATAAAAAACTTACCACTTTGTCAATTTTACAGAGGAAATGATAGCATATTATGAGGATACAAAGAGAAACACCTTATTTTTCCAATTCATAAATCTCAAACAAAAGGGCTTGATAATGGAGCACATTGAGGACTTTCAAAAAATGAATATAAGGGTAAATAATATTCCAAAGGAAGATAGGATTGATGTCTTCATAGGGACTCTAAGGAATAACATCCAACATGAGGTTCACCTTTGGGAACCTGATATGTTGGAGAAGGCATTCAGGTTGGCATGAAAAATTGAAAGAAAAATTATGGTGACGAGGAATCCTAACACTCACATCTATAAATATGGAATTGTTTCTATTCCTAGACTTCCACCACCTACAAGGTTGACACCACAACAATTGGAAGAAAAAAGAACAAAATGGATTTCATTTAGTTGTGATATAAAATACACTAAAGGTCATAAGTGTGCTGAGAAGAAATTATTTTACATAGATTGTGAAGAGGAGGAAGAAAAGGAACAAGAAACTTCAAAAGAAGATGATATAAACTAGGAACCAATGATAGATGAAGAAGAAATTAATCAACCCATATCATGTAATGCATTGGCAAGAATTACTACTCAAAATCTTAGGATAGAAGGACACATCAAGAAGAAAAAAGTAATAGTGCTCATTGATTTGGGTAGTACCCATAATTTTATTCATTGTCTGGCGGCGAAGGAATTGAATTGCTTCCTATACCCAACACCAGAGTGTCAAGTGATGGTTTCAAATGGAGGAAATATAAATTTCTCTCTAAAGTGCCATAATTTCAAGCTAACCATGGGGGCATATGTATTGAATAGTCCAATTCTCTCCATTCCAATGGGTTGTTATGATGTTGTACTAGGAGTACAATGGTTACAATATTTGGGGACAATAGATTTTAATTTTCAAGGAGTTTTCTTGAATTTTTTTTCGAAAGGAAAGGAATTTGAATTATGAGGTATCGCAGGGAAGCTAGGAAAGATAATAAGCTCTAATGTTATGACAAAGCTTCTTAAGAAAGAACAAGGAGGCGTAATTTCACAATTATGCTCGCTAGAAGTTCCAACATCAAAATCATCTATTTCTCCAGATCTCCAAAAAGTCTTGGACAAACATTCCAAGGTGTTTGAAACCCCCAAAGGACTCCCACCTATTTTTGATCATGATCATGCTATTCATTTGATTCCATGAAGTGTTCCTCCAAAAATCATGCCTTATAGATATTCTTATGTCCAAAAGAGAGAAATTGAATGTATGATTGCAAAAATGCTAGAGGCTAGTATAATTCAACCTAGGCAAAGTTATTTCCCTCCTCCAGTAGTATGAGTGCACAAGAAGGATGGATAATGGCAAATGTGTATGGATTATAAGAAGCTCAAGAATCTCACTATTAAAGATAAATTTCCCATTCTTGTGATTGATGAATTATTGGATGAATTACATGGAGAAATTTCTTTCACCAAGTTGGATCTTCATTCAGGATATCATTAAATTAGAATGAAGACTAAAGACATTCTGAAAATAACATTTCAAGCTCATTAGGTACATTATAAATTCTTGGTCATGCCTTTTGGCCTTACCAATGCACCTTCTATATCTCAAGGGTTGATGAATTCCATTTTCAAACCCTTCCTTAGAAAATTTGTGTTAGTATTTTTTGATGATATATTTATCTACAGTAGGTCTTGGAAGGATCATGTTCAACATGTTGATAGGATGCTCAAACAATTGGAGGAGAAACAATTATATGCAAAAACCTCCATTGTCTCTTTGGAGTGCAAGAGGTGGAATATTTGGGTCATATTGTATCTCATGAGAGTATTAAGGTAGACCCTAACAAAATTAAAGCCATTAAGGAGTGGAAATTCCCCACAACCATCAAGAAGTTGTGAGGATTTCTAGGGTTAACAGGGTATTATCACAAGTTTATTAATAATTATGGGAGAATAGCAACACCTCTAACAACATTATTGAAGAAAGATGCATATTAAACAACTAAGGCCTTTGAACATATTAAAGAGGCAATGTACCAAGCACTAGTCTTAGCTATGCCAAACTTCACAAAAAACTTTATTGTGGAATGTGATGGCTTGAGTAATGGAATTGGTGTTGTTTTAATGCAAGAAGGAAGACCCATTTCTTTTGAAAGCCATCCAATCAAAGGAAAGTATTTAAAGAAAGCTATTTATGAGAAGGAAATGTTGGCAATACGACATGCACTAATTAAATGGCGACCTTACCTAATGGGAAGACACTTCAAGGCAAAAATTGATCATGATACTCTTAAATAATTTTTGGAGCAATGACAATCTTCAGAAGAGAAGAAAAAATGGGTCACAAAGATGTTGGGTTATGACTTTGAAATCATCTACAAAAAATGGAAGCTAAAATTTGTTGCAAATTCACTCTCAAGAAAGGATGAGGATGTGGAAGCATTTCTTTGTGACTTTTGTATTATCCAACCATATTGGATAACCAAAGCAAGGGAGGAATGGAAGAATGACGAATAATTCTGGGCACTCATTCAAAAGGTCTAGCAAGATCCTATTACATATAGTACATTTAGTTGGAAAAAATATTCCTTATGGTACAAACATTGCTTATATCTTTGTAAGAATTCGCAACTAAAATAAAAAATTATTTTTGAATTGTACATCTCTCCCTTGGGAGGACACTCGAGATTTACAAAAATTATCACGGGGTGATGAAATAATTTTTTTGGGATGACCTTAAATCTGATATTCAAAAGTTTGTGGTGCCATGTTTGGTTTTCCAACAAAATAAAGCTGAAACAATTAAGAACCTAGGTATTCCACAACCTTTATCCATTCCATGTCAACATTGCAAGAAGGTTTCAATGGATTTTATGACAGTTTTACCTAAGTCTGAAGGAAAGAGTGTCATCATGGTGGTAGTTAATAAACTTACCAAGTATACATACTTTTGTGCATTATCTCATCCATTTAAAGTGAGTACAGTTTCTACTGCATTTATGGAAATAATTCAAAATCTACATGGAAACCCAAATATTATTGTAAGTGATAGAGATCCCATTTTCATTGGAAATTTTTGGACGAAATTATTTTGTTTTTTGGGTACTGAACTAGCTCATAACTAATCTTATCATCCTCAATACGATGGGAAAACTGAAATAGTGAACAAATTTTTGGAAGTATATATTTGTTGCTTTACCTTTGGCTGAATGGTGGTACAACACTTCCTTCCACACTGCAGCAAAAATGACCCCATTTATGGCACTTTATGGATATCATCCGATGTCCATCAAATCATCTTTAAGATAAAATTCTAAGGTTCAAGAAGTGGAAGATCACATCCAGTATCAAAAACAAATTCTCTAACTCTTAAAGGATAATCTAAATTTGACACAAAATCAAATGAAACAATAGGCAAATCAACATTGCAACGAAATCAATTTTGATGTAGGCGACTGAGTATTTTTATGGCTACAATCATACAAAGAAATTTCCCGCAAGCAAGCTAAGAAGGATAATAAATTTTCTCCAAAGTATTATGGTCCTTACAAGGTGTATCAAAATATTGGTACTATGACATACAAGTTGGAGCTTCCTACATCTTCCCGAGTGCACCCAATTTTCCATGTTTCATGCTTAAAGAAGGTTATCGGTGAAAAAATTCTAGTTCAAAACAATAATGCTAGAACTTGATGAGGAAGGAAAAATTATATTGGAACCTAAAGATGTCATGGAACCAAGAACTCGACAACTATGAAATCTATCAATTTAAAAGTATCTCATAAAAGTGGAAAAAATTTCCCACTGACGATTCCACATGGGACGATGATAAATTTATACAAAAGCATCTAGAACTACTCAAGCATTGAGGAAAACACTTTTTTGAATGAGATGGGCATGTTAGGGCCCTATATTTCGAGTGTAGTCCATTATTTTTGTTATTTTAGCCCCCTTATTGTTATTTTTGTACCCCTGTAGTCCCCACATTGTTATTATTGTGCCCCATAATAGCCCACTATTGTTATTGTTGTGCCCTTACAATATTATTGTTAGGTTTACTAGGATTATATTGTGACCCCATGGAATCCTATATATAGAAAGGAGGTTTTTTCATTTGAATCGTCTAAGAATTTTTCATTTATATAATTTAGAGGAGGTTTCCCCCTCGAAGTGGTTGATTTCTAAGTCGTTCAGATATCTTTTCTTCTATTTTCTGAGCTGGTTTCATAAAAAAATTTCTATTATCCATGATTTGTATCAAACAAATAATGCATTGGTAGATTAGTTAACCAACCCGAGGACATACTTTGAAGATATTGAAGATAATATCACATGCCACATAACATGGAAAGACAAAATTGAAGGGAAATCAACCGATCTCGCAAGGATAGAGGAATCACAAAAAGAGATAGTATTTAGATAATGGGAAATCCACCTCAAACATTCAAAAATATAAATATTCAATGTGAGGGACATATCCAACAACTTCATGTAATATATTAGTTACAATTTACTGCAGGCTAATCCTATTCCCAAATTTCTCAAAAGAACTCTGCTAGATATCAAACTTTTGACCAAAACACGGAGGAAATTGTCAAATAAGAACATCAAGGACATTGAAAATATTTCAAATATTGACTTAGAATGTCATTGGAATTTCTTACTTAAACCTCATATTCAATTGTTAATGTTTACATTCTTATCTAACACAACCCCCCATATTCTTCCAACACTCAAGGATGTTATATTTACTGGTCAAATGTGAATAAAGCCATGGTCTCCACCTGAGTTGAAGAAAATGATAGATATTTACAAGATGAGGAAACATACGGGAGGGAAATATTCATCACAGTCTTAGCCAAGTTGTTACAATAAATTCTATAATTGTCTTATCATTTTATTTAAGCATTGCTTTTTAAAACCACTTCACTTTTTTTTCTATATTTGCATTATTTGAAAAACTAAAAATACCCTTCATTTTAATGGAGAAGGGGTTCTAAATTTTGGAGAGAAAGATTTTGTTTTCAATATTGTAACTAGAGTTATCTTAATATAATGTTGAACCACTATTGTTTTCTCATGAGTAAAGTTAAAATATATCAGGTACTATAATCTATGTGTTTTTCTTTTGCTTAAGAGTTAAATGGTTATTTGATTTCAATTTATCATATATGTGTTGCAAGAAGTCATACATGTTTCACTATTTTTATGTGTTATTGAAATGATATGGCATATGTATAAATACTGAAATAATATATATGTGTTGTATTTTTTATCAGAAAAATTTAATTAACTATTTAATTAGATTTATCTATCATTCTCTTCTTTAAATTCATATTCGTTTGATTATGAAATCCTTTTATATCAAATATGCATTTATAAGATTTCCTGGGATAGAAATTAGTTTTAAGTATTCATTTTGTTTCAAATATTAGTTACATTAAATCCATTACAAATTCATCCCATACTTTTATAATTTCGTTTAAATGGGAAACTAGTCCCATAATCCTAGTCAGAGACACCAATCCAAATGGAAAAGGAACTTCTCTAAGGTCCTAACCAAGTGGTTTTCCCTGATGTTGAGATAGAAATTTCAAACCATCAACATTTTTGGTGCTAGAAGGAGGGCCATCAGAGTATGAATGGAAAAAAAATCTTCTCTTAAATCTAAAGATCATTCAAAGAGTCATTCTCCCTAAAAATCCCCACCAACTTCAAGATCACATTCTAAACCTCCAGACTCTAGATCTAAAATTTTTCACTTACCCACTCAATGTCCTAGGTCAGTCCCAAAGAAAAAAGGGTGCACTTCCACTCAGACAAAAACACTTTTTGAAACACCAGAACTTCACACTTTGATTCATATATTGGAAGGAATTTCCATATATAGAGAAAAGGCTATCTAATCTGATCTTTCTAAAGAAACTACTTCCTCATCCTTTAAATTTTACGATGTTTTGACTAGATCACAAACTCAGAAACTTGGAATCCAACCCTTTGAATTTCCTTTACCCACTCATCAAAGAAGAAAAAAAACTTAAGAAGAAGAATCTTCAGCTAGCAAGTTCACTTCAACTTCTCCACTTCAAACTCCTTATCCCAACCTCATTTCTTTTCAAACTACTGTACCTTCTTCTTATCATCTGCTTCTCTCATTTCCACTCAATCTTATCCTTCATAAACAACCAATACTATAGGGGAATCATATTCGGCAGTAAATCCTTCTACAATCTCCAATTTAAGTACTTCCCCTACTTGACCTACTCTTGAAATAATGACTAATCAGCCATGGAATAACCCAGGGGAAATTCAAATGGCAGCACCATTACAACCTCTTCGTAAACATCTAGAGAGATGGTTACCCAAATTTAATCCTGATGATGGCCTCCCTGTAGAGGAACATATTCGTAATTTCATGTTAGACATCACTTTGAATGGAGTTACATAAGAATTTTTTGTTGTCATAATTTTTCCTTACACATTTAAAGGAGTAGGGTCTTAGTATTTCTCATTACCTGTTATATCAATTACTAGTTGGGATATATTGAAGGAGAAATTTTTAACGAAATTTGGAGATGATCAAACAACTGCAACCTTAATTAATGATTTTTTAAATCTTAAGATCAATTCAAATGAGAAAATAAAATATTTCAACTCAAGATTTAACAAGTTATTAAATAAAATTATAGGAACTTCCAGACCTAGTGTCGATGTGCAAATTGAATGGTACTTAGTGCTATTCCTTCAAATATTTCTATCTTTGTAGACAGAGCTAATAAAATAGCACTACTTGATAAAATGAAAGAATATCTCTCCGTAGAAAAGATATTTATGTCCCTTTATAAGAAATTTTCTACTGATGTAAGAAATCAAACCAAGAAAGTTACTTTTACAGATGAATCCAAGAAGAAAGCTCCTAAAGGCCCTTTCGATTTGGAAGGATTACAAAAAGTTCTGAAAATAATGTCTAATGAAATGCTAGATATTAATAAATAGGTTGTTGAATTCTCTAAAAATTCCTTTAGGCCTTTCAAAAGAAATCAACCATCTCAGTCACAACCTCCTTCCATTATATCAAATGCAACATGTGATTAGGATGATGATGAAGAAGAAACAGTTTTATCTACTGGCGTATCACAAGAAGATGAAATAGTTGAAGCACATGTTTTATGGGAATTCATTGTCACCACTTAAGAAAATGAAGAGGAAGAGGAAGACATACCAATAAGTACTAGAATTAAGGGACCTGTTGATACATCTCCATCAAATCAGAAATAGAACTACTCTGCTCGTTCTACTAAAGAAAAAGGTATTGTTAAAAATATTGTTACTACACCTTCTAACCATGTTCCAACTACTTCTAAATCTTCTTCATCATCTATAACTTTAGTAGTCTCTGGTACTATAGAATACATTATTGTGGAAGCCATGATAAAATTCAAGTCTAGCGCTTCCCTATATGTGGTCATCAAGTTTAAAAATGTCAAAATTTTTTACTCAAAGATTTAAATGCAATCCCTGCATCTCCATTACCTATTGTTGTCACTTCAAAAGCCTCAAAATGGAAAGGAAAACACCCAAATGTCTCCTTAGATAAGATTGACTCTTTTGATGCTATTTTAATTGGAGATAGATCCAATTCCCAGACAACTCCCTTCTTATTGACTTTTGAAATTTTTAGCAAGTACATTCACAAATGTTTAGTGGATTCCAGTGCATCATCTAACATCATGCCTTGTGCAATTTTCCTTAAATTGAACATTTCACCTCAAAAATATGTTGTTCAGATTATTCAACTAGACTGTAGAAAATTCAATTTTTTGGGACAAATGAATTCTATTTTAGTTAGATTATCTTCCAATTCAAAGGTTTTTCAAATAATATATATATTAGTTTTAGACATTCCTGAATTTTATGGTCTTATCTTAAGCAAAGACTGGTCTGAAAAACTACATGGTTACTTTGCAACTAATTTCTCACACATGTGGCTTCCCTACAATGAAAAACCCAATCAAATTCATGTTCATAGGGAGAAACACATGAAATATTCAGTGGATGACTTTGAAGAAGAAAATGAACTAGTAGTATTCAAAAATAACATACTTGTAAATTATTCTCTTGAGTCTTTCTTTGGTAAATTTCCAGCATAAAAAATTTCCTTTGTTGTTGATTATGTTTCTTCTTATATTGAATTTTTTTCTCAAACATATTCAAATAGATGCATCAATATTATAGAGAACCATTTAAATAAGTGTGATAATCTATTTTAGACTCTTTAATTTGATGGATCAAAATATAGTGATGGTGCGGGAGCTATTTGCATTCTAGTAAACCATGAAGATGAAATATCCATGCTTGCATGTAGATTGGAATTTGATTGTACCAATAACATTGCTGAATATGAGGCATTGGTACAAGGCTTACTAAAAGCCATTAGTATGTCAAATAACTTAAAGTTTTCGGTGATTGAAAAATTGTAATCAAACAACTTAGAAACAACATTCATTGTGTTGCTAGTCTCCTTAAACATTACCAATATTTGATCAAAGACTTAACTTATCATTTCACTGCATTCAACATAACTCTTATCCCAACACTAGAAAATGTTAGTGTTGAACTCCTAGCCAGTGTTGCCTCCAAACTCATTCCACTTGATAATTTTAGTCCGGATAAATTTGTTGTTGACTCAATTTTTTTCCCTCCATTCCAGATAATGTAACCAAATGGCGAGTTTTTAATGATGAAAATGATATCCTAAGTTATTTAACCTCTGAAGAATATTATTCTGATCAAATCATTGATGAGGATGAACATGAAAGGGAGCAAAATAAGTCTCTTGAAGAGAAATTTTTTTCCTAAACATGTAGTAAAACTGGAAGACTTGTATGATCTGAAGGATAGGTTCAAAAAGGTAACTAATTTCAAAATCCAAATCTATACATTAATATTTGAATTGGCTAACCTAGGATCTAATCATAAACCCAAAAACATTAATTTAGGCCCTGGTCTTACACTAGATGAAAGATCTTCTTTCATCCACTTGTTAAAAAGATACAAGGATGTATTTTCTTGGAGTTATGATGATCTCAAAACTTATGTTACATCTACCATTCAACATACCATACCTATGCTTCCAGATGTTAAACCAATCCAACAAAAACTTAGGAAGATTCACCCCAACTTAGAAACTCAAATTAAGATGGAGTTAAATAAGTTTCTCAAAGCCAAAATCATATTATCGGTCAGACATTCCAAGTGGGCTTATAATATTTTGCTAGCCAGAAAGAAGAATGGATACATTATAATTCGCATGGATTTTAGGAATTTGAATAAAGCATGTGAAAATCGGATAAATTCCCTTTGCCTCCAATGGAAAAAATTTTACAATATGTTGTAGGTTCAAAACTAATGTCATTTTTATATGGTTTTTTAGGCTATAATCAAATCCTTCTATATCCTAAAGATAGATTGGAAACTACATTCATGACCAAATAGGGAACATACGCATACTAGAATATCCCTCTTGGATTAATCAATGCAGGAACTACATTTCATAGAGCAATGGATATTGCTTCAAAGGTCTAATCAATAAATATGTTGTAGTATACTTAGATGACAATACAATTTATTCAAAAAATAATACTAATCATCTTCATGATATAAAACAAACCTTTGAAAGTTGTAGAAAGTTTGAAATCTCTTTGAATCATAACAAGTCATAATTTTATCTTAGTGAGGCTAAGCTCCTAGGATTTATTTTTTATAAAGAATGAATTTGTATTGATCCTAAAAGATCAAAGCAATATCAAAAATCCCCTTACCTCACAACAAAAATCCATTCACTATTTTCTTGGTTAGATAATTTTTTCCAAAATATTTGTTCTGTATTTTTCGCAAATTGTTTTACCTTTGCAGGCTATGATAAAGAAGAAAGCAATCTATAAATGGGGGAATATTGAGAAAAAAACTTTTGAATCAATAAAATAAGCCATTATATGTGTTCCATCGTTATCAACACCTGATTTTTCTAAAAAAATAATTTTATATACCTTTTCTTCTGAAATTTCTTATGCAGTAGTTTTGACTCAAATAAATGACAAACATATTGAAGCCCCTATTTCCTTCTTTAGTTATAATTTACAAGGGGCTGAGCTAAATTATTTTGATGTAAAAAATAATCTTTTACAGTTTTTAAGTCAATAAAGCAATTTGAGCCTTTTCTCCTAAAATTACATACAAAAGGAATTTTTCATTTCCCAATTGTTAGGAAATTACTCATTGAGGAAGAATTAAGATAGAAAAAGGGCCAATTGGGTTACTACTTTGAAATAATATGATTTGGAAGTAAAGCTAGCTAAAATAGTCAAAGGTTAAGGTTTTTGAAAGTTAATAATTGGAGCTCTTGACACTTCAACAAAATAATATTCAGGTAACATTGTCCAAATTTTAGAGGTATGTCCTATTGACCCTCAATCTCAATATGTTGATCTAATCTATTATCTAAAAAATGTTCATGCTCCATTAGAACTCAATTATAAAAGTGAAAGAGCTTTGAGACTTAAGGCTAATCGATATCATCTTGTTGATAATGTCTTATTCATAATAAATTATGAGTTTTCTTTACTAAGATATCTTGTGAAATATGAAGTTGAAAAAGTCTTGCAGGAAATGCATGATGGATCAGCTGGAGGATATTACAGTGGGGATACCACCACTCAAAAAATACTTCATGTTGGATACTACTGGCCTACTTTGTTCAAATATTCTCACGCTTATGTACGAAAGTGAAAAGTCTGCCAAACAGACTCTGGAAGAGAGAAAATACCAACCTTAACCTTACAACCAGTCAACATTGAACAACCATTTGAAAAAAGGGGTTTGGATGTTATAGGTTGGATTGTTCCAAACTCTTCTAAACAACACAAGTGCATCTTAACTGCTACAAAATATTTTACTAGGTGGGTGGAAGAAATTCCTTTAAAGGTAGTCAAATCTGAAAATTTTATGGACTTCATTGATGAGTATATTTACCATATTTGGCTTCCCTAATGCAGTCATTTTTTATAATGCATCTTATTTTTATAGAAATATTGTTACTGAATTTTCCCTTAAGATAGGCTTTAAACTTATATATTCTACCAACAAATATACCAACAAGAATCTCTTAAGAATAATCAAGAGAAACATTGATGAAAAAGAAAATAATTGGCACAAATATTTATTTTTTTCTCTATGGGCTGACAGAATCACACATAAGGCTTCATTAGGAACTTCCCCTTACCAACTAGTGTATGGGAAAGAACAAATTTTACCTCCTAATTTAGCTTTCACCTCATTTTCCTTAGTTCAGTGCATAAAATAACAAACTTTATCTTCTTTACAACTAAGAATGTATCAAATTTTAAAGCTATAAGAAGAGAGAGATAAACCCAAACAAACTCATATTCAACATCAAAAAGTGGTCAAATATTTGTTTGATGCGAGTTCAATAAACTAAAATTTTTGAAATTAGTGATCTAGTTATGAAATGGGATAAAGCCCACAAAGAAAAAGGTAAACACACAAAGTTTCAAAGACTATCGCTCGACCCATTTTAGATAGGTGAGAAACTAGGCCCATCAACCTTTATTCTGTAAAATGTACAAGGAAAGAGTGGTACTCTTCCTGTTAATGGGCTAGTTCTTAAGAAATATTTTTCTTGAAAAAATTTTCCAACTGTAAATATGTAAATAATCATATGTACATATAGGTGTCTTTTTAGTTTAATATTTTTTGAGTAATGCTCTTATTGACTTCATATTGGTATCTCTCATCAATAACATGAAGTTTGAACAATTAGAGAAGAAGTTATTAGAAGGAAATTATAACATTGAATTTTTATATTAATTCAGTATAATATTTGAAAACCTTTATATCTGGTAGTTTGTAAATATTTCATCACTTGAAATACTAAAACATCACATTACCTTTTCATCAGTCATGAAAAGTATCTTTTCAAAATTAAAGGCTATTTTGAAGTTTTAGCATATTTTGACTTTGATTGTCATCCAAAACTCTTAAAGATAAATATTACCTCCCCATCCACTAATGTTTCATTTTTAGAGTGTAATTCAAAAGTATTTAAAGAATTTAAATCTAATGGGTCTCATCATGATCCAAATTACTATGACCATAAGAAACCAATAGTATTGACATTGTCATTACTAGTCACCAAACCGGGATAATGGATTATAGCATTATATCTGTAAGACAAGAGGTCGCATCACGAGTCAGCTTATTCAATTTCGTTATAACCTATGAATGGAATTTTCACTATATGGATACCAAATGAGGGCATTGGATTTCAAGTAGGAAAAAGAACTAAAAAAATAATGAAAGTTTAATTCCTCTAAATAGAACACTATATGTGGATGGGATACTGGTATTATTTGGTTAAATGGTAACCCTGTCAAGGCTATGGATGCATGCTCACAAAAATAGCTCTACCAATTTATTTTTATCTTAGTTAACTAATAAATATTAGCGACCCTTTTGAATACTAATAAAATTCTTTGATTCTAATAAAATAAGTCATTTTTCAGTTTTTTTAAAACACGTTTTTGCATGAAGAAATCCCTTATCATAACTTCCATATCGGAGATTAATCCTATAGGTGTTACCTTTCATCAAACTTGATAGGCCTTTATTATTTAAAAAATGCATTATCGGAAGGATTCTATCACAGTTATTTAATACTGTAACATTCCTTATGCGAAATTTATAATAAAAACATTTCTCTGATCAAACTTCTGTGATACCCAAGTATAAATCTATAAAGGTTCTTACTTTTGACTATTTTAAAGAAAATTTGGCCCCACCATGCTTCCACTTGGCATATGAAAACTCCAATATATCTTAAATTTGAACAAGATCCATCACAAAACC
Source organism: Pinus albicaulis (assembly GCA_034641835.2). Lineage (NCBI taxonomy): Eukaryota > Viridiplantae > Streptophyta > Pinopsida > Pinales > Pinaceae > Pinus > Pinus albicaulis. Next base: position 82,767 of record JAXQQM020079327.1, read on the forward strand.
TATGCTATATCGATCCTCCGACACTCCTCACCTCCGATGTGCTGATATCTTTGATACTCCTTACCTATGATATGCCAATCCTTCTATATTCGCCGCTTCATTCACATTGGAACTTTTTATATTGGATGACACTCTTAAAATATTTTATATTCCATTCCTCGATATGAAACCTCTGATATATTTTCCCGCCAACTCTCATAACCATTATATCTTTGGAAAATATATATCTAAAGTCCCAAATATCATAAGTTTTTAAATGTAACCACATGATTTATTTTATATAAATATTCCAATATGTTGACATCTAAAGGGCCAACGTGAATGCACGTTTATCATTTAATTCCCAAAAGTAACGAATTTATGGTTTTTCAAAGTTCTAAACAACTTAATCATTACAACTTGATATCATCATGATTTTTATTAAAGACATAAATCATTATGGAAAATAGTTATTTGCACTAAAGAAATCTTTGGTAAGTAATTATCACTCATTCTTGTATTTTTTATTATAGGCCAGTCCCGATAAGAAAAATTCAGGAGATATGTCCAAGGCAGCTAAAGCAAGAAAGTAATTTGTGGTTCAACAACAACTAGTTTCCCCTACAACAGAAAACATTGAAATGGCTGCACTATTTTCCGACACAGTTTGTACTCCGAATGTTAGGAGTGCCTCTTGGGAAACTATCTATAACCTTTTTGAATATCAAGGACCCAGGGTAACAAAGAGAAAAATTAGATTTGATGATTCTACCATATTCTCTAGTTCTACGTACATCGATGTAGCCAATTCATTTCTATATAGGATTGTAGCTTGACCCAAAATATTTCCCCATACAGACATGATTAGGTGGGTTATTGATAATTTGAACATATTCGAAAGGAGTTTATTGACACATAGGGATACAACCATCGATTCATTCACCATAAATGATTTAAGAATAATGTATCAGTTTCCACAACCTCTGCAAAAATATGACAAATAGTTTGTACAGAAGTTCATGAAAGCACATGACCATCTATTTGAGGCCATCAGAGACTAGAAAACATATTCCAACAAGAAAAAGCGAGAGGAAAAGGGTATGTATGATGTTGGTTCCCTTGCTGGCCCATATAATAGTCGTTATGTTATGTAGAATTTATGATTACCCTACTACACAAAAATTCTCCGACCAAAGGGCACCACTCGTTAACGCTACCTTTGATGGCTATATCATGGATTGGGAAAATATATTATCTGACATCATAGCCTCTCACATGTTATCTTATAGGAACAAGTGTAAATTTTCAGAAGACATAGTTACTCATTTTTATATGAATTCCTACACTATGGGTGCTCTATGATTTACCTCTGATTTCACCTCTATGGGATGGAAATGGACTATAAATGACCCATCCCCTGTCCATATTTATCATGATGTGCTTTGGGAATCAACATATCAGCCTCATTTCTATAGAATTTTTTGTGGAGTAAAGTTTCCAATCCATCAAAGTGTCTTTGAAAATAAATATCCCAGGGTTTCTCTAGAAGCTAAAAATCACTTACTATCAATTAGAAACTGGTTCGGTGAATAATATTTTATTTATATTTGCATCTTTGGAAGTCTTGAAAAACCCCATGTTTTTCCTATATATGTTCCTGACAAAATACTTGCTTGAGAAGTAGCATACTATACCATTGGTCATGGTATTTCAAAGGTCTTAAAATATACCAAAAACACAATGTGGCCTACTTTTGCTATTCAGTGTGGTGTATATTCTCTAGACAATTACAAACATGCTTGTATTGAAATTGATAATATTCTATTTTTAAACTTCCCAACTATTCCTAACAGGAAGTATGATCCCACTCATACTGCCAAAATGGTTATCATAAAGTCAAGTATCAAAAAAATTTCTCACGAGCCAGATAATTTTGATGACTTATTTGAAAATGACTCTCTGATTCACTAGTTTTGAAATAAGCAACAACATAGTTGACTCCAAAAGAGATAACTCAATTCAACCAGTACAGGGAGAAAAGGATTGCTAGTTTTCTTATGGATTTAATGAAACTTCCTCAACAAATAACATGTTAAGAGGAATTTATAATTGTTAGTGACACACAGATGATCTGAATCTAAATGTTAGTTTTGTTGTGTTAAATCCATCTTTAGAATTATAAATAATTTATTGATCATTTGCATCATGTGCATAGGTTTCTTGAGGTGTGTGTGAGTGTTAAACTGGTAAATGTATTCATTTTTATGTTAAATTCATGAGAATATTAAAATTAAAACAATATTTTTAACAACAGCAATAATATGTACAACAAACCATCAAATGATTCATTAACATAGTGTTTTGATGAAGGAGTTCACCCCTCCTGGGCTACATCTCTTTGGTCTAGATTCCATATCTTGGGTCTTTGTATTAGCTCAAAATGGAAAAAAGTGTTGTTTACAATCCTCTAATTCTCTTGAAACCTACTCGAACAAGCTCAGAATGTCCAAATCATTGATTAAGTGCAGTTTAAATATGGTATAATCATGGTTTAGCGCTAAACGTGCTCTTAACCAAATCCACATTTAAAAAAAGGATTGGGGAAAATAACAATGATTAGGGTTAATAAAAATTGTTTTAAAAATTAACTCTACCATTTGCAATAGTCTCCACCATAGGTCATGGCCAAGGGTCATATTATCAGGGGGCTAGCCCACAGGGCTAGCTCCGCTTACCCCCACTGAAAACCTTGTATTAAAAAAATTATAAACTGTGGGAAATATATATTAAGGATAATTTGCATGGTCTATTGGTATGGCTTATGGTTTTTGTGGGGAAGGTCGCGGGGTCGACCCCGACCTCTACCCGTTCTCCGATACAAATTTTACACCATAATATATTCGACATTTGACCATGAACTTAACCAATTTTTGGCCTTTGGGAGGGGGCATGTGGTGGCCTCTGGGCTAGCCACGTGTTGACACCCAATTGGCTTAAAATTAAACCAATGAAATTGCAACAAGTCACCCACTCAACAACCAACCATGAAGTGACATTTTTCATAGTGTCATTGGGAAAATTGAAGGAATATTCTTTTTTGCTGACTAGGTTTCCCAGTCACCATTTTGTCATTTTTGCAAAAAATTTAGCTATTTAAGAAAATGAACGATGGGTTCTATCTTCCTCATACAGAGTTGGTTTTCGATGAAATGAATTGCATCGGATTCCTAGAGATGAACACTTCGTGGTCATTTAGGTTTTGATCTATTCTGAGAACTTCCATTTTTGAGATTAACACTAAGCACCTGATCAACAGACTATTGATATACCTTAGAAAAAATGGATAGGCACTTCCTCCTCTTCACAAGCTAAATAAATTTTCCATGATAATGATCTTTGAAAAATTTGGGAGCAGTTCGATAGTGTTATCAAAGAAACAAAGCCTCGGGATCTTAAGAATCCATCTTAACAAAAATTCTTTAATACTTATAAAACTTTAGAGAATACCTTGCTCACTATTGGGGCTTAAGAGAAGCCTTTGGAGACTGATTACATATAGATTATAACAACATTACCGAACTCTTAGGTCGATTTAAGGATTGAAGAGATTCATCCCCTTGACATATTATATAGTTCTTAACATAAATTCGTTGTCAAGAGATAGAGAAAGAGAAGAAACATTTATCAATCCTAGGACTTAGTCTCTGGAGACACTTATTTTGAGGTAGTATGGAAATTTAAATAATCCACCCCTACAGAGGATCTAAAAAGACTCTCACAGTTCGCAGGAGCATTTGCTACTACCACCATAGACAAAGCCACCGAAGTACAACAACATTTGAAGGAGAAATATGACAGGATTATGCAAATTCAACAGTGTATTGACAATGAAAATAAAATTATTTCTCAACAGTGGTAAGAATAGCTTACATAGATCCATTTAAGTTTTGATGCCCTTAAAATTCAACATGAATCTGAATTAAGAATCTAAGATTCTCAAATTCAAGAATTACAGTAGAGGATAGAACAAATAAAATTTAATCTTGAATTGGCCTAATTTAAAAGGGAAGCAGGAGAATTAAATACTCTCCTTGCTCAAAAATAGGTCACTTTCTGTTAGAAATTATCTATTATTCATGATTTGTGTCAAACAACCATTGCATTGGTAGATCATTTGTCTGACGTGAGGACATAATTTGAAGATATTGAAGAGAATATCACATTCCACATAACATGGAAAGAAAAAAATGAGGGGAAATCAACTGATATCCCAAGGATCGAGGAATCACAGAAAGAGATAGTGTTTATAGAATGGGAAATCCACCTCAAATATTTAGAAACAACAATATTCAATGCGAGGGAAATCTCCGATGACCACATTGAATCTATCAGTGACAATTTATTGTAGGCTAATATAATTCCCTACTGTCCTGAAGGAACTCTGCAAGAAATCAAATTGTTGACCAAAACATGGCAGGAATTTTCAAAGAAGAAGGTCGAGAACATTGAAAAGCTATCAAAGATTGACCTAGAATGTCATTAGAATTTCTTAGTTAAACCTAATATTCAATGTTTTTTTTGATATGTTTATCTAACATAAGCACTCATATGCTTCCAATACTCATGTATGCTATATTTACTGGTTAAATGCAGATAAAGCCACGATATCGACCTAAATTGAAGCCTATGAAAGATATTTACAAGCTAAGGAAACATACGAGATGGTAGTATTCATCACAGTCTTAGCCAACTGGTTACAAAAAAGTCTAAAATTGTCTTATAATTTTATTTTAAGCATTGTTTGTTAAAAATACTTCACTTTTATTCTTCTTTTCTATATTTGTATTTAGTTGAAAAACAAAAAATCCCCTTCATTTAAATGGATAAAGGGCTCTGAATTTTGGAGAGAAAACTTTTGTTTGCACTACTGTAACTAAATTTATGTTAATAGAAGGTTGAACCACTATTGTTCTCTCATGAGCATAGTTACAATATACCAGGTACTATTATCTATGTTTTTTTATTTTGCTTAAGATTTAAATGGTTATTTGATTTCAATTTATCATATATGTGTTGCAGGAAGTGATATACGTTTCACTATTTTTATGTGTTATTTAAATCATATGGAATATTCATAAATAACGAAATATTATTGTTGGCTTAGGTTTTCTAGACCCAGGTTCGGAGTAGGTGTGCTACCAACAAAACCCTCTATTACTGACCATTTCGGCAATGATCTGCTGCGTAGACCGAGGTCTCACCCGAGGCAATATTATAGGATGCTAGAACCATGTTTATGCATCTAGAGGTAATATGAAGTGTGGCTTTACGGCTTATCCTCTCTTAAGGCTTATTCAGAGCTTCGTTGAACTAGTATGCTAAATATATAAAGGATGTTCAATAGATATCCTTAACTATCTTGCACACTGTGCATTTATATCTTAACATGCATTATTCATCATATGAAACTAAAATATAACCTTCGTGATCCACTCATAGAGATAATATATTTTTATCTTTCTATAATTTTAATAGTGGAAATAATAATTATATAGGACAACATCAAACCACTTTTAAAGTTGGGATCTATCCCTGCCAGCTTCGGAGAGGGATCTCTCTGTATAGTTTAACTTTGTTTCCTTAATTGATATTAGGCTAGTTATGATAGTTTTAAATTGTTTGTTTATTTGTTGTTTGATTTATTGGTTGGTTCATTAGGTGATATTTTTGAGTTAATTGTTTTCCATTGGGCTATGGAGTCAAATAAAATATAGATGCTGCATCAAATTTTTAAAGAGTAATTACAGGGCAAGCTAGTTACAGTTACTTGATCTTTAATTCTAAATGAATTTTGAAATGAAGCATGAGTGATTTTAGTGGTGATTGAAAATCTTGCATTCAAGAATTTCTCAACCAAAATTCAAAGGAAAACATTTATATTTCAAACACAACCGTAAATAAGGTGTTAAAATAACAAATCTCACTTCTTCACTTTCTGTTTTACAATTATATTAAAGTAGCACACAATAAAGAAAGACAATGGAAACAAATATCACAAAAGGAAAAACATCACCAGTAAAATATAGCACAAGTATCCTGTGAATGGTCTTCTTTATTGATGTATCAACAACTCAAAAAAGTGCAATGCTCAATGGAAATAATTACAATGATCAGGGTCAAACCCCTGATACTTCAAATTCATGAAGTATTTAAACTAATCCTATGAAGGATGTTGTATCAAAATAGGAAATATTTTTATTAATTACAACATAACTGTATTAAACAAACGTGCCTCCAAAAAGGTGGAGTCATTTAAAATATCTCTTAACATTTGGAAATTCAGTTTGAGAAGCTGTTGTTGCACATTCTAACCATTGGTTGCACGATCTAATGGTTTCTGTGGTGGCCATTGTGGTGGTTGTAGTTGTTGGTTGTAGTTTCTCTTCATTCATACTGGTACTCGCACAACCTTTCCCATCGATCCTCATCAGGAAGAAGTATTTTGTTTGCTTTCCTATAGATTTCATCAACCTCTGTGTATCGATCAAATGTGGGTTTGACCAAAAAAATGTGCTTTATCTCATGCTTTATGAAAACATAATTACTCATAGATTCCATGAAAGATCTCCTTGTCCAAACACCTATAATATTTGAAAAATTTGTTGTATCTTGTGCAATTTCTTTGAGTTTCTTCATAGAATCATCTCTAGACACTAGTTTCTCATTTATGATGAACAGAGAAAGAAAACCCCTTTTGTTTAATGGCTCAATTCTATTGAAGAACCTGCTAACTACAATTTCCAGTCCATTACAATTTTCCTCAAGATGTTGTACCAAATTTCTTATTGTAAGGACTTTCTTCACCTCAAGAATTGTTTCAATCCTGTCATGTACTCCCATATTATCAAGCTCATATATATTTTTGGAATTCAAAAACTTAATGATCTTGTTAGATGTGTCAGGCATGTCTCCTAGATCTTTTGTTATATCTGAAATGGCCTTATTAGCCTTCTCAATCAGGCCTTTTTGCTAAAAAATGATCTAGATATATGGCCAGATTTCATTCATGGATTTAGTGATGCTGGTCCATATGATTTCTTTGATATTACCCAAGGTGTTTCGAGTATATGATTCCTTTAGATATTTATGTAAACTCTCTATCTTCTTTTGATTTCTCTGTGATTTTTTTGAGTCAACAATCTTTGTCTTTACCATCTGGTCCTGTAACATCTTGTATTTGTCCTGAAATATTTTGATTTCCTCTGTATGTAATGACATGTTCTCCAATGATTTAGCAAGTTGATCTGTAGCATCTCTTGTACTAGTTTTTGATGCTTTTGATGTAGGAATGGTTGTAAGGGGTACAACCTCTAAAGGAACAATTAAATTTTTTGCAGCTCGCTCTTTCTCTTTTACCATATTTTCCATTTCAACCTCCATATTTTTCAATTATGTAGTCTGCTCCATGATGAGTTTTATCATATCAGATTTTTGGGTCTCTGTCTCTTCTATCTCTTTTGTAAGAGGGTGCTTTGTATCTGACATCTTTAAATACTTATTCAAGGTTGCTATATCTGTGTTTTTATTCTTAATGATATCCTCCACAGCCTGCAGCTTTGAGGGATCATATTCCATCTTTACAACCAAATGTTCCAAGGATTTTATCCTTGTATCCTTGGAAATAGAGGTTATGTTTTCAATTTTCAGTTGTGACTGTATATTTTCTAAGGGTTTCCTGAACTTTCTTCTTGGGAGTCATGGTTGGTTCAAACTACAGAGCTAATTAAATTTGTTGGTAATGTAGGTTATAATATTGCAGAGGTGGAATTGAAGTGAGGAAAACATGGAGGAAATGCTAGAATGTGTTGTGCTTGACCTATAAAATAAAAAAACCTGTAGCATAGATGATAACAGTAAAGTTTGAAATAGGAGGCATGGATGGATTTTATAGTTTTTCTATTTTTCCCAGTGTCCGTGGCACTGGTCTGTTGATTAACGGTTAAAAAAATTAATTATCCAACAGATTTATTTAGGTAGGAGTAGAGCTAATTGGATGGGCAACATGTTGATGAGGTGGCGTGATGTGATAGGAAGAAGGATAACAATTAGGACAACATTTTATGGTAGCGGAGAATACCGCTTTCGGAGGGGGTAGCACGCAGTAAGTGGATCTAGTGGGGGGGGGGGGTGTGAAATTGTCTGCACCTGCCACATATGAGGTGTGTCCAGTTTCAATACCACTAACCCCCCCCCCGGAAAATAAAGTTCATATGGTGCAAGGGGCTAAAGAGAAATTGTGACCATCAAATTAAGATGTATGAGGTGAGATGAAGGGAATGGTGGTGGTAGTATAGCTATGATGTGACGGGAGTGGATGGCGGGGTCGGGAATAAATGAAATGTGCATGGGACATTATGGATGGAGGAAAACCTAGGAAAACTAAAATATAATGCCCGAAAGCCTTTGAATAAATAAAGCCTTTAAAACTTAGGATATAAACATGTATCCTTTTGACTTTTCCAACATATGAAATGTATTCACTCTTAAACTTAGGATAAAATTTTCATGTCTTTCCCAAAAATCACCTTCTCTTTCTCTACCTACTCTTTCTTCTAATCTAACATTTTTTCATCTTTTTTCTTTTGCAGGGTGCATTTGAACTAGCAAACCCAAAGTATCTCTATTTTTTTTTATGAAAATCTATCCCACTCTATCCCTTATTTCACCTATTGATTCAGATTAGACTGTTGAATCAATTTCATTTCTACCTACGTACTGAATTACCAAGATTAAATTGTTTGGTAAGTATTTACTCACTAACCTATTTAATAAAAATTAAAACTTGTTCAATCATTATTAAACTGTATGAATTGAAAAAACTAACTTATCAATAGTGGAATTTTGATTTGCAACACTTTCAATGTTATTATTTTGTGGGGTTTTCTTTTTCTTTTCTTTCTTTCTTTTCAACTTTTTATTTTTTGACATGCCCTCTTTTCCTTTTTCATTTTTTTGGAAATCATTTGAATATTGAAAATCATGTACAATATGAAATCACAACTATAAAATACTCAATCACCTTGAGATCATATAATTTATAGGACCCCAACATATACAAAATACCTAAATCCAACATAGATAACTTATAAAAACATATAACATCAAAATACATAGGAAATACACAGATCTATCTTCAAGTCCTTTATTAAGTAAGATATTTCAAGTAAAATCCATCTTGCCCTCCACACATAGCTACAGGGTCTTGTGCACACAGTTGCAGACTTACCAAGGTCTTCATGCACACAACTGCAGGAGCCTTCCGTTTTTCCCAAAACACAAAAATATATGACTTTACAGACTCAGATCTAGCATAACATAACCAAAATATATGATGTCCTTGACTCACTATTGGCTCGAGGGGTCCTGACCCATGTTCGAATGTTCAAGGTTTGCCAAAAAACCCCTATAATACTGGCCCTTTCGGCAGTGACCTGCTTGCGGAGGCCAAAGTCTCACCCAAATTAGTATGGGTGGGTGTTAGAACTAGGTTTCCACACCCTGGGAGAGGGTAGGTAAGTCAAGCAGAGCTGCGTTCACCCTGATCGTGACCCGATATGGTATTACCAACCCTAGATTCCCTTCGCATCCATGTGCGCAGCAACATTATTACTCACAGCAGTCAACAGATCAAGAATTCATATAAAAATACAAATCTATTTCAGATATTCTTATATGAAGCAAGTAGAACAAACCCAGATCGCAGCATAAATAAGTACACAAGTTTGTTTGCAACTTAAACCGATAACATAGCAGCATATATTAAGTAATCAAGAAGTCACAGATTCATATCACAGCAATTCCAGTGGATTTAGATAGGCAACAATACTTCCACATTCATTAATCTTTCAGATCTATGTACAAAACCCCAAAAACCCAACTTGCGTACACAACAGCAAGGTCCGCACATAGCAGGACAAAGGCCCTCCACACACACAGCAACAGGAGTCCTTACCCAAAAACCCTGACCATATCTATCAATTTTCACATAGTAGCAATATGTTATCATTCTTAGTCTGTTCTACAACTCAAAAAGGTTCAACTACTTATACTATTTTAGCCTATGCATTGAATGGTCCGCAAACCGTGGTTTGCGGACTCTTGGTCTACCCTTGACCCATTTACAATGATTTAGGGTCTTTCAACCACCCCAAAACCCCTATGCTATACCAAATATAATAAAAAATATACAAAATGGACCAGTTTCACAGCTTTGTAGGAGACCCTGTTCCAACAGTCCCCCAACAAAATCTTGTGACTCATCCCAAGTCATTGCGATGGTGGGGTCTCCACTTGTGCACGTAGTGTGTTTATGGTAGTGATCAGTGGGGGTAGTACTTCTTGGCTTTGAGCAGCAGCACTCTACGTAATATCCATGAGCTTATGGGATGTCGGTCCTTCAGTTGCCGCGTGACACTTTCCATAGTCTGATTCATTCGCTTGAATGCAACATCGATATCCTGTGATAGCTGGAGGGTTGTGTCAGCCCAAGGCTTCCATCGTTCCACGATGGCATGCTTCTTATGCTGGAGTTCCTCAATCTCATCCTGGAGCACGTTGCTAGTCTTTAAGCGTGCCAGATGTTGGGGAGGGACTAAAGAGGGTAATGTAGGTTCGACCTAATCGAAAGCTTCTTCCTTCTGCCACAAGGCCTGATTGAGTCTCTAGAGGACCACATCACGCTGGATCTTGGTACACAGTTGCATGGCATCTTCGAGTAACCGGGTACCCTAAGCAATCTTATCTATAATGGTGTTAGTGGCCTTGGTTACTAGCGCAGCACGCTAGGCTTATACCTCCTGAGGTGTTACGGGTTGCAGCTTGGCCTATAAGTCAATGATTTTCTACTCCAGCTATGTCGTCATGACCTGCATCTCCATCCTATATGCCTTTAATGCTACAACCAACCCTTCAATTTTAGCCTGGGGCATGGCTGCGGCTGGGATCTCCTCTTTAACCTTCGTGCAGAGTTGGTGGATTAATGTTTTGAGCTCCACTTGCTGTGCGACAGCATGGAGTACTTCGTTTGAGAATGGTGTAGGGAATGGGTCATGAACACAGGCGTCATTCAGCTTCCGTAGGTCTGCACAGATCATAATCTCCCCTTTAGCCTTTTTCTCCTGAACTACCATCGGGCTAACCCAGTCGGACTATTTGATAGGTTTGATGGTACCCGCAATGATCATTTTATCAAGTTCTTCCTTGAATTTTTTCTTATACTTGGGGTTCAACCTATAGGGTTGCTTCTTTACGGATCGAGCCTCCAGTTTTAGGGTGATATGCATGACTCCTAAGTCCCCTATGATCCCCTTTAGTTCTAAAAATTTTGTTGGGAATAAGTCCTGGTACTCGGTGAGTAACTCGGCCACTTTGCTTGCTGTATTTTCATCCCAATAGTCCCTAATATTAGCAAACTTAGGATGTTCTTCTGTCACAATATTGACTTCATGCAGCCTGAGGGGCCTAGTGACATCCACCTCTTGTAGTGGGGGTCCTGTAATGGGGCACTCTCCTTGTGACTCCGAGATAGAGACAAACCGCGGGTCTTCTTCACTTTCTTCCCTTGCCAAGCTGCGGCAGTTGACAATATCCCGCATCTTCAAGTCCCATGTCGACACCCCAAATGCTTCAGTGGATCTAGGTTCTTTGAACACAAATGTATGTATACCCCATAGATCTTCGTCAAGTGCTTATGACCCCATATGAGTCCAAATGTCCCTACGAATTCATCCCTGAGAGTTTCCCAGTGGTGGGTGCATTGATGCAACTCCAAATCCAGGTACCACATAGTCGGGATTGGACCTAACGCGTGAATGAAAAAATGAACCCATTCTTCCATAGCCTAGTCACGCCATGCCTTGATCCAGGCCAGCAAGTGGTTACACGGGTCCCCTGGGCCAAGGAAAATCTCGACCCACACCTTTAATGGAGGCTCAAATCAGAGGATCATCATGTATTGACAGTCCTCCCAGTCCTAGAATGCCCCTTTGTGCACCTCCCACCATCTTGCAAGCATTTCACGCATCGCTATATTAAGGGCCCATATCCACCGTTCTCTGGGAACCTCGGCTTTGAATGTTCGCAAAATTCCCTAATGCTACTAGAACCATCAAAGTAAAATAGGTCTCTTACCTCCAAGGAAATGTAGTGGAAGTCCCTGGTGACTCGAAGACATCACAGTGCTGAGACATCATGCAACCAGTTTTGCCAATTCTCCATCTCCCCATCAGAGTTAGAGAAGAATTCACTGTCCTATTCCCAATAGAGTACTCCTTCTGTCATGGGTTTGATCCAATCTTTGTCCAACGTAGTCAACTTGTAAATGTGATCCACCTCCTCTTCATTGCGCATCGACTCTGTATATTGATCACCTTCTGCATGATCTAATGGTACTATCACCCTTGTGCTGTTATTCTCTAACACCATGCTTATTTTTTTAGGTTGATTATACGACCCAATCTATGGCCTAGTCCAATCCAAGAGCACAAGGTAGGGGTCTGCATCTTCTATAATTTATATTACTTCAAAATCAGCATGGGCCTTTACTCCTGCGATATCCACCGTAACTTTAAACAACCTTCCTAGTGGGATGATTTTCTGCCGATTTTCCATGCGTAGCTGAATACTGGACCATTCCAACTTAGGTTCTCCAATTCTTTGCCAAGTCTGCTTAGGTAACACGTTCGCATCCGACCCTAAGTCCAAAATAACCTGGCTTATTTGGTAGATCTGCGCACACAACCGCATTTCTCTTCTGGTGCATTTGTTATACCTGTATAGTTTGTACACATCCTTGACTTCTAGGGTTAGATTGCATCATGCTACGCAGCTATCTATTAATGCCTAAAGGTTCTCCATAGCCTTTGGGTTGTGTTGAAGTTTCATACATGCCTGCAAAAGGGCTCAACCTCCTCATCTGCCTTGAGGTTCACAGGTGGCCGAGCAGTAGTTGCCTCTGTCTCAGCAAAGTCTTTGTGAGATGTGATAAATGTTTCTTTCCCCATTTTTAGGTCGATACCTTCTTGTTTGATAGCGGCTTGATGGATCAGATGTTCCATCGTAGCCTCCTCCTCAGGCCCCCTGGCCGCCATCCCGCTGCGTGTCACCAAATTCACACTTGGATCTTTTTTTCGCAGCTCAGCCTTAAATCTCTACACATTTTTCATAGATGTCGACTGCTTTTCATGCATTTTCGCAATCAATATCAGGCAATATTCAATCGTGTGGTCTAGCTATCTGCAATATCAGTAGGATTTCCTAGTGGGGTTCGGGAAATCCCTTGCAAAGTATACTTCTTGTGCACAGTTATAGCAGATTAGCTGACCTCATCCCCGTCCTACACTTCCACTGCGTCCTCCTCCCATGCCCCTTGATGCAGAGCTGCCTATACCTATGGGGGTCCTTGGTGATGCACGGTCTGATTGTACTCTGTATAATTTTCCTCTATCAATCATCAAATCATATGTCGGGCAGTTATGTTCTTCATGTCCCACCGATCTGCAGAACCTACACCATTGCTGCTTTACCTCTGGAACGTACACAGCAAGGCAGGGACAGTGGTTAGTATCGTGTAGCCCTGCGATGCAACAATCATCGCACCAGAGTGTTGGCCCACTAGGTTCCACAGCTTCCCTAAGGCGTAGTGGGCTCGGTCCCCCAACCTGCACATAATCTACTAATAGAGGATAGTTATCCTTGGTGTGGCCATTCACCGGCATCGTATGCACCATCTTTCCGGGCTAGCTTCTGCCCCTCGTTCCTTTCAAAGGTTCTAGATCACTACATGCATCGCTTCCATTTTTCCCTGGATCTGTTGGATGCCCAACTGAGTCTCATCCTAAAGTGTAGCTTCTAACTTCATGGCACCTTCCAAGGCCTTCTCCTGCGATTCAAAAGTTTGGTGCCCCATAGGTACACGCAGGTGAGGCAACAACATAGCAATAAACCATTCTGTGTGCTATCTGTCATCATATTGGAATCCCCCTTCTTTGATCACCTTCTTTAGTTGCTTATTAGCCTCCCACACAGATTCAAAAGGTCCTTTCTTGAAGTCCTTTAGATCAACCACGACTTGGGAGTAGGACTTAGGTTTCTTGAACTGTTGTTTCAGGGTGTTCTTAATCTCTTCAATGGTTGAATTTGCGTTCTGGATGATGTATCCCATGTACTAGTCTAGAGCTCTTCCTTCGAAGGCAAGGGACAACTCTACCCTTTTCACTACATCACTATCCACGCTATTCATAGTCCATACCGATCCTACAAAAAACCACAAATAATCCATGTCTTCATCCCCCACACCCTTAAAGGTCAGAAATTTCATGTGCGTAGCCATGTCATCTTTTGGTGGCGGAGGGGTCAGTGAATTCTTACCTCTAGGCTGATTTGAAAACGTTGTGGCCAGAGGACTCTACAATGCTACTTCCCTTATTGGACTGTAGACCAATCCATATCCTTCTAGGTTGGCCCTATAGTACTTGCCACTCTGCATTGTTCTCTCATCCAGATCAGAGGTCATTCACTTGGTATGGCTACAGAGAATACTCTTTTCGCATAATAATATCTTGATCAACAATGGCAATGTCTTCAAAAACTTACCTCAAAACCCTTTGAAGAATCTTCGCTCTGCTTCAAAGTAGGAGACAAACTAATCAATGGCAAATTCTTTCACAAATCCCCCTAACACGCTATCTACCTAGTGGTCCACTGTGCAAGTGATGATGTTATCAGTATTTTCCAGCTGCTGGATTAGTTTGCGGATCCACTTTGTGATCTACTCATCCTTCCAACACTTTTGAAACTCTACCAGTCTTGCAAGCCGCTCCTGGATCTCGATTGCAATAATTACAAAGAAGATCTCCTAGATCTTTGTGAAAATGTAATTATTCTTCCAATATTTGGTGGTCAACTTCTCACTATGGTTTTCTTTTATGGAAAATTCCTGAACTTCCTATTCAAACCATTCATCAATTTCCTTTCTCTCTGGCTTCCAGTATAGCCTTGGCATTACTCGATTCCTCTCTCAAAATGCTCCAGGTCCCGGCAACGGAACCATTTTTTGGCTCAAGGGGTCTTGACCCAGGTTCGGATGTTCAAGGTTTGCCAACAAACCCCTATACTACTGGCCCTTTCGGCAGTAACCTGCTTGTGCAAGCCAAATTCTCACCTGAAGTAGTATGGGTGGGTGCTGAAACCAGGTTTTTGCACCCTGGGAGAGGGTAGGTAAGTCAAGCAGAGCTGCATTCACCCTGATCATGACTCGATCTGATATCACTGAGAATAGATTCCCTTCACATCCATGTGCGCAACAACAGTATTACTCACAGAAATCAATATATCGAGAATTGATATAACAATACACAACTATTTCAGATATTCTTGTATGAAGAAAGTAGAACAAACCTAGATTTCAGCATAAAAAAGTACACAGGTATGTTCACAACTTAAACCGATAACACAACAGCATATATTAAGTAATAAAGAAGTCACAGATTCATATCACAACAATTCCAGTGGATTCATATAGGCAACAATACTTCCGCATTCATTAATATTTCAGATCTATGTACAAAACCCCAAAAACCCAACCTGCACACATAGCAGCAGTTTCCACACATAGCAGGATAGAGGCCCTCCATGCACACAGCAACAGGAGTCCTTACTCAAAAACCCTGACCAAATCTATCGATTTTCACTTAGCATCAATCTGTTATCATTCTTAGCATGTTCTACAACTCAAAAAGGTTCAACTACTTATACTATTTTAGCCTATGCATCCAATGGTCCGCAAACTATGGTTTGCAGACTCTTGGTCTACCCTTGACCCATTTAAAATTCTTGAGGGGCTTTGACCCACCCCAAAACCCCTACGCTATACCAAATATAATCAGAAATATACAAAATGGACCAGTTTCACAGCTTTGTAGGAGACCCTGTTCCAACACTCACTAAGATAGCTCCTTATATAGCTTTTCCTTTTAGAATACCATGGTCCAAAAACCATGGGAAAATATCAAAATATTCTAAACAATCCCATCCTTTTACAAAAATAAGGTACTTTGACCCGTCCGAAAGCCCATGCGACTCTTAAACATTGCCGTGAAGCGTGCTACACTCCTCAAAATGTAGAATTTTGACCAGAACGTAGACCAAGGGGTAACTTTCCCAACAAGCCCCCGCTTTCAGGTGGAGATAATGTTTTCCTTCTGCTGTACATTATCAATATATATTTGCAAAAACTTTCCCTCTTTAAGATGGAAAACCATTGTGCGGGTGCTAGAGTCCACACTACCACCTTGATCTGATTAGAAGCTTGTTGCTTTTCTTGGATTCCTGCTTCAATTTTTTGCACATGGGGGTCCTCCTGCAATGAGGCCTAGATTTACATAATGCTATTAAATGGATGGCTTCATTCCTTGACTTTGGTTTCAATACTATCCATAGTAGCCTTTATGTCTTCCTTGTGCTTCTCTTGGACCTCTAGTGGTGCAGCTGGTTGTAACCTCATTTGAATCTCAATGATCTGCATATGAAGCTCGAGCTTTACCTTGTCCACTTCTCCCTTGGAGTCTTTGACTGCTATAGTGAGCTTCTCAACCTTTTCTTTTGGAACTACCCTAGCCTGAATGTGGCAGTCAGGAAACTCACTGCAAGCTCTAGTGATGGCCTCCTCCAATTATTGCCTAGCACAGTCACCTTTACTCAGTCCTGCATAGCCTGTTGCATTTCCTCAACCATCTAATTTCTCTCTTTCTTGATATCCTTCATGACCAACAAGGCTCACTACTCATAGATATTCAATTCCTCTGTAACTTCTTGATGGAAATCATGCAATGTTTGAATGGGTAGTACATCAATATTTAAACTAGTGTTCTGCCAACTTAGTGTTTGTCATCGATATTCAGCAGTGTCAAAATGGAAAGCTCCTGCAGGTATCTACACAACTCTAAAATCAAGGCTGACTACCAATTATGGGATTTTTTTACATATTCTCACTTGCTCCTCACTTTCTTGAGCCACGATCGCCTGAAACACGCTCTACTAGGCTATTATTGCTTGAACAACACATTTTTGCACTTGCAATTCCTTGAGGCCCTTTTGGACCTCTGTCAATATGACCTTGTATTGATATTCAATATTTCCCCAGATGTCCTTGGTGAAATTTTGTACTGTGTCACCAATCTCGTCGAGGTACCCCTTGGTGAGGACCATCGACTCTACTCCAGCTAACCTATTATATTTCATCTTCTTCCACGCTCCTCCAGAACTAAGTTTATACTACCTCTTGAGAATGTAAGAGGAGGCAACATCTTCTGGGTCATCAAATGAGACATCGCCACCTTGATTGTCTCCCTAGCCTCTTGGTTTTCCTTCTTTGTTTTCGCTCTGGTTCCTCATCATTATCCTTTTTAGTCTCAAAGGTGACTTTCTTGGGTTGCTTCTTAGTATATTTATTTCTAGTTTGTGTACTTGAAATGTCTCGCTTTTCTTCACTGATTCATGTCTGCTTTGTCTCTGCCCCTTCCATGAGTGGAGTTAACCAAGAAGTTGGCCATTGAATTATTATGTGTGTGATGTCATCCTTAGTCACCAAGTAAGGAATATCATACCATACCTCCTCAAGATCCTTTCTCATGTGGATGTACACATAATGAAAATCTACTTGAAAATTGACACTTTGATGGTATTATTCAAACAAAACTATGGATAGCCTCGACTTATGACTAATCACAATACATCGAATAATTTCTAAGACGACCCAAAATAACTTATTTTCCATTTCCTCTATTAGTTTCTTTGAATTCCATTATGAGGCGTACCGTGCAACCTCACAGATTTCTGAGTACATAGTGGGGAACTATGACTTATCTAGTTCTCTCCATGCCACCAGCGTCATCAATATCAATAACCATGCATAGTGGAATTGCTTCCCCTCCTCCAAAGATTCTCTGCAATCATCCAGAAATTCATGACATAAATACCCAAACAAGTTGTATTGGACTCTTTTGCTACATTGCGCAGCCAAAGATATGAAGGTGTTGATATATCCTCTATGTGGCACTTCTGCATAATCTTCCCTACTAGAATATGTGCGGTGAAGTGCATAGACTGATCATTAATAGAATTTATAGAAAACCCACGTGATTTCATGATTAGGAAATACTTTTTCTTCATCTTATCTACCACATTCTTATCGTGATATTTTCCAACAAATGTGTTAGTGGGGTTTAATCCTCAGCACAGAAGCGTATTTATCTATCAGATAAGAATCTCGTTAATGGGGATTCTCTCACCTAGCCAAAGGAATCCATCATGCACAAGGGCTAGTAGCTGTCGCACACATATGGTATTTATGATGTTGTGATTGAAATGTGGAACATAAATTATGTTCAACATCCCTACTTTTTGAATTCCCACAACCCACCTAAGTGGCTCTATCCTTGTCACTCCACCTGCTTCGTAATAGAATGATCTCATGTACTTGATCAACTAGAACTGGGGATATTTACTTTGAATCATTAAAATACCAGTATTCTATGTGTAATTGAGGCACTTTTTCCAATGGAGCTTTCTCAACTGATACTTCTTCTGGTAGCAATGGTATGAATATTTTAAAACTAACAACGTTTGGGTCCTTAGTAGGGTTAGTAACAGTTGACATCCTTGGTGGAATGTATGGTGGAAACCTAGAAATACATTCCATATCCTCTGCATCGATATATTCGAACACGTTGGCCATCACTTCTTCGTCATATTCTTCAATGTCCATTGGTTACTTCTATCTATCCATCCTTTCCTTAGTTCATTGTTCCTTGGTGATTTTATTCCTGGGTGACTGTTGAACTGTAGGCTTCTTCGACTTCTTTGTCTATGCTTCTTCTGCAACAATTTTTTTCCTCAACGACCTCGACAATGCTACAAGTGATTGTGGTATGGCATTCATAGTGTGCCCAATCATGTCTTAATATGTTCCATTGAAATAACTTCAAAACTCCAATCCGACGTATAGTGGAACGCTCAGCTCTCTCTTAGGCACAAAAACACAAATCTAATTCACAGAGAGAAAAGTGTCTAAATGTGGAGTGGGATGCCATATTTAAAATAATTTTGAATTTCAAACTTCATGATCCCCTTCACACGCATCTTATAAATGTGGATTTGGTGGAAGATTCTCCCAAATATTCTCATTAAATGCAGTTCTCCCACTACCTTAAACGAAAATTTTCTTGCCAAATCAACTATTTCACTTGCAATGGTCATATTCTGGATGGAATTTTTCAGACCCTCCTCTATGTTGTAGTCATTCCTTCTTTGTCACAGTCTCTTAGGACTTCTACTTCCTTCTTAATACTATGCAACACTTCTTCTTCGACAAATACCTCTGCTGGAGAAGTAGTTTATATTCTCGTGCTCTCTTCCAATTACTTGGATCACTAAGACTCTTCTCTGTCCATATATTCAATACAAAGTTCCAAGGATAGAATAGTCCCTATATAACTTCAACATGATTCCATTCACTTGTCCAGAAAAAAAATTCAACATTCAGCTTCGCGAGCTAAATTGCACCACCACTTGATATATTCTTGACAATGTATGCCCCCATCCAATCGGTATTAAAATTTCCTGGGAACTCCACAAAATTGCTATCATACATTAGCACCAAGACTCCTTCCCTGAATATTTTCTGCTTGATATTCCTGTCAGGCCATGATTTTTCCTTTCTTTTTATACTTGTTGATAATATCCTGCAAAGAATCTTTCTTCCTCAAGGGAAAGAAACTATGCCAACCTTTCTTCCATGATATCACTGTCTGCCATGTCTGTTACTATTGGAATTCTTAAACTAGCCACAATATATTCCATAGGAATAAATTCTTCGTGTCCATAAACTAGCCTAAATGGTTTATGTCCTATCAACTTCTTGTTGGTAGTTCTGTATTCCCATAAGACTATTGGAATTCGAAAATCCCAATCATTCATGTTGACATTGCATACCTTGGATAGAGAATTATCCAAAACATTGTCAAAAGATTCAACTATTCCATTTTCCTAGGGGTGATAGGTGTGCGCTTGTGATGATGAATTTGGAATTCCTCAGTCAATGCTTCAATGGTATGATGCAAGAAATGCGACCCTCTATCACTCGTCAATATATTCGGGCACACAAATCTAGACAGAATATACACAAAGCTAAACTATGTAGCAATATCTATGGTGAAATCCTTTACTGTCTTAGCTTCAGCCTGTCTGGTTAGGTAGTTTGTGCACAAGTATTCTTCCCTGGTGGATTAATTGGTCCAACAAAGTCTACTTCCAACTTATCAAATTCTCGCAATTTAACTTATGGATCCAAGGGAATTTCATCTCTCCTAGGGGGTGTTCCTATTCTTTGAAAAGCATCGCAAGATCTACAATATTCATTTCCATCCTTGTGCAACGTAGGTCACCATAATCTAGCTCTGAAAATCTTTTGTGCAGTGGATTTTCCTGCATAATGACCTCTTGCAATTCCTCCATGAGCTTCTTCCATAATTATTTTTCTTTCATGCTCAGATACATATCTATGTAGTATTTCTTCCAACCCCATTTTATATAGATGTCCGACAATCAAAGAAAAATTTGATGCCCTAACTACAAATTCCCTTTTTTGTTGTGTATTATATCCCACAGGTGCCATCCTTGTGGTTAAAAACTAAATAATGTATGTGAAATGATCATCTGCAACCCTTATAGCATATAGATGTGCAACAGGGAGGTTCTCTTCAATGCTCGTGGGTTTTTCACCTGTCTCAATCCTCGATAGATGATCAAGTCCAATGTTAAGTCCTCCTGGATTAAATATTAGTTCAAAATCATATTATTGGAACAAAAATATCCATCTACAAATATTCCCCCACAACACAGGCTTGTTCACCATGTATTTCAGCACAGAGTGATCCATAAACATCTTGAAGTGTGGTCCTAATAAGTAATGCCTGAATTTATGCAACACATATACCATAGCCAATCATTCGTGCTCTATTGTGGAACAATTCCTTTCTGCATCGAACAATTTCCTACTCACAAAATCTATGGGGTGATCAATATGCCCATCATTTGGTTTTGCTAATACTGAACCAAAAGTTATGCAAGAATCATCAACATGTACATGAAACTCCTTATTCTAGTATGAAAAAACTAAAAATGGCATAGTTACCATCTTCTCCTTTAGCATGTTGAAGCTCTTTTTGCATTCATCATCGAAATAGTACGTAACATCCTTATTTAGAAACTTTTCTATTGACACAACTATCTATGCATATTCCTTTATAAAATTCCTATAGTAGCATGTATGCCCTAACGTTGTGCACAGTTGTTTTACTGACTTAGGTGGCTCCAGGTTCACAATAATGGAAATATTTGCGGAGTATACCATCAATCCCTGTTTACAAAAAACATTCCCCAATAGTATACCAAAAGGTACACAAAAGATGTATTTATTCAGGGTCAACGATATTTTATACTTCCTACATGTGTCCAACATTAGCCTTAAATTCACAATATGTTTCTTCAATAGTCTCAAGACTGTCTAGTCATCAAAATAAACCTCCAATAACTTGTGTGTATTATCCTTAAGAGCTATGACTACTGCTCTAGATAATATCGCATGAGAATTATTCAATCTGAAAGGCATGACAGTACAATGAAAATATCCCCATTCAATGGAAAAAGCAGTCTTACTCTTGTCTTCTGGTGTAATTCTAATCTTACCCTGAAAATGCATCTGTAAAAGAGTAGGATTCCTGCCCTCCAACATTCTCCAAAACTTCATCTGTGAAAGGTGTAGGGAATGGGTCATGCACATATGCATCATTTAGCTTCCTTAAATCAACGCAAAGTCTTATTTCACCTTTTTTCTTCTTCTCCTATACAACCATGGGAGTTACCCATTAAGATTCCTTAATAGGTTAAATTATTCCAACCTTAAGAATATTTTCCAATTCTTCCTTCACTTTTTCATTATATTTCGGATTCATCCTATATGGTTGATGTCTTATAGGCTTCACATATGGCTTCAGTTTGATCCTCATTACCCCGATGTCTCGTACTATTCCCTTGAGTTCAGAGAAATTTGTGGGAAACAATTCCTGATATTCATGTAACAGTTCTGCAACCTTGCTATCTGTATCTGTAATATTCCAAATTTTCCATCAGTTAATCAGAATATTAGAGTTCTTACTTTTCTTATCTATTTAATTAAATAAAATAAGGGAGGGACCCATAAACCCAATAGATGAATAAAATCCACTTATGTTGTGTGAATGTGGGTTAGTTAGGTAGTGGAGCAGCTTATTGAAGAAGGAAGAGTGGAGATCATAGAGCAATAATTAGGGAGATGATGGAGATAGTGGAGGAGTAAAAGTAAGATCATGGAGAAATAACGATGAAGAGATGGAGGAAGTGGTGCATTAAATGCACACATGATGGAGGGAGTGGAGAGTAAATGTAGAGATGATGGAGATCATGGAGGACAACGTAGTCTTTATGGAGGCTAGTGGCCACATGTGCAGCGCAGTAATGAGGTGGGCCAAGGCTAGGGAAGGATCACAAGTATAAAAGGAAGGTGAGGGTAGCCATAGAGGGAATTTTGGATGTTGATATCGTATTGTTGTTTACGACAGTTTTTTGTACACTTCAGCTTTTTAGCTAAGTCTGATGTGATGTTTAGCACACGAGTGTCTCTGAGTGGAG
The DNA here is from genome assembly GCA_034641835.2 of Pinus albicaulis. Taxonomy (NCBI): domain Eukaryota; kingdom Viridiplantae; phylum Streptophyta; class Pinopsida; order Pinales; family Pinaceae; genus Pinus; species Pinus albicaulis. The sequence continues at coordinate 105,531 of JAXQQM020079327.1, forward strand.
ATACCACCCTTATCCAAAGGGGAGTTCTAGTACCTACTATTGAAATGTTTATTTGAGCAGCCATTCATCATATGGAAATTGTGCCACATTCAGCGCCTCTCTTTAGCACTTACAACTTCAGGAATTATGCATTCCTACCTTAGGGTTTGAGAGGAGGAAGGTAGTTCTTAGTATTTCAGCTGGGAAACCTATGGAGGGAACAAAACTTCACCTTGTGCATCCATTTCAGTCTTCCAAGAGCATAATTTCTAAATCCAGCATCATACCATCATTCTACGCCTCTATGAAATAGCATTTCCTGCAGGAATTACGCATTCCAGTAGTGTAGGTTCAGAGGAGGAAGGAAGTTCCAAGTATTTCAGCTGGGAATCCTGTGAGAGGTCATCCCCTCACTTTGGTGAGATTCTTTCCATCCATTTTGAGCATTATTTCCAAATATAGTAGTATGCTAGAGCATTACCCCTTTTTACAATGCAGTCACTTCCAGTAGTTGTGCAGTTCAACGGCTGCAACTTGAGAGGAGGAGCTAGAAATCAAGCTTACAGCTTGGGAATCAAGAGAAGGGGCCAACCCTTCATGCATTCAGCTAACTGAGTGTTATTGAAGCTATTTTATGTTTCATTTCATGCCATAGATCTACATACCCAATAGTTATGTATTGCAATCCTTAAGAGTGTGGTTTTCTGAGGTGAGCCAATCCGAAAATACTTTTTAGGTTATTCTGGGTTTTCATCATAGAGTTCGGATTCAAAATCTCGGCATTTTATTATCTCTAGAATAGCCTTAGCTATGTAACCCTTTTCAGCCAGTAGTTACATTTCTAGCATTTCCATCAGCTACAACACAGTAGGGTCTCTAACAGAGCAGCAGTTACACAGTGTTCTCGGTGAGAGGACTTGAGGGTCACTCTAGCCATCTCTGTTGGCTTGAGTGCTACTATTTTTTAGAATTTTTGTACTTGTATTCCACCTCCTGATTAATAAAATGACTTAGTTGTTCTGTCTATTTTTATGGTGTTTATAGTTTACTTCCATATTGTTGCAGTTTCCAGTTATTGTGTTTTTTATTACTGTCTTTTCCTATTTTGGATATTACAGTGGTATCAAAGCATGGTCTTTGGCTCAGCTTGTGGGAACTACATTTCTTGACATCAAAAGAAGAAGAATAAAAATAAGATATCTACAATGGCAGAGGGATTGAGTTTTTCCACACTTCTCTTCAGATTTATGTAGGATCTCTCCATAGATGTTAAATAAATGAGAAGGGAAAATAAAATAGAAACCTCAAGTGGGTTTCAGAATGAGGAAGGTTCGAGCACTTCCTATCAACAACATAAGAAACTGGTAGTGCAAAGAGATCCACAACACTCTACGATGTCCACCTCCCTTGCAGAAGGAAATTGATGGCATGGAGATGGAGGATACTTAGAGCATGATACTATGGGTGATTATCTTGTAGAGTAAAAATCTCAATCTAGAGCATTCAAAGAGAATTTGACTCTCTAATATTTTTTCCAGATAAAAGAGAACCGAAGAGTCGGCAGAAGAAATACAAGAAAAGGGCACATACATAATAGATTCTTCCTGCCTACATTTGATGTGTCATCCAAAGGTACAAAAAAAACTTGGATGAAGGAGCTATATAACTTCTTTGAGCTACAGTAAGTAGCGGAAAGTGAGGCCATTGAGATTGCAGCGTTGCACCTTGAGGGTGAAGAAAATGATTGGTGGTTCAGCCATATGGAGCATGCAAGAGTGATGGAATATGCAAACTTCACTCAAAGGTTGGTAGAGAGGTTTTTTAGAAGAAAACTAGAGGCACTTTCCATTGATACGTATTCTGAAATTTATGAGAAAGTATATGAGGAGAAAAAGGGAGATGTCAGCACTGTTACTCCGCAAGAAGAGAAACTACCACCACCAGCAGCTACAATAGAAGTACTTGCATCAGTAGGAGGAGCACTTGCATCTTTGCAAGATGGTCCTGAGTATTTGGCATTGAGAGTCCCATGCATGATTCAGGAGGAGGAAGCAGATACCAGCGTTCGTGCAACAGTAGAGGAGCAATCATCACCAACACCAGAAGTTGGAGAAGCAATTTCATTGGATAGAGGAACTCTTGTAGCTTTTCAATATGTTCCCAAATATCAGTTGATCGAAGACTTGCAAACATTCCCACCCCATATTATTTCAGCACCTCAGATTGAGATTTATGGAGTCATGCCATCATGGAACTTGCATGACCAAGGGTTAGGACACCTTGCTAATTTGGAGTAGCAGACGATCACTGCACAGAGGACCCTTCACTTTTTCAAGGAGGAGATGTAAATCTATCCCAGTTTCACAGTTTTTGGCTACACGCAACACTTTATGTTGCAGTGTGTAGTTTCAGAGGATGTTATTAGCATAATACTAATGCAGGGAAACTATACAATAGCTTTCTAGAACCAAAGGCTATTGTTTCCTGAACTATCATACTCTATTTATGACAAAGAGATATTGTCCATTATAGATGCATTGGTCAAATTCTAGAAATTTTTGATTGACAGTATATTTCGGTGAAGACCACCCACCATGGTCTCCAACATATTTTTGAGAAGGAGCAGCAGTTGAAGAAGAGACATCAATGGTGGATCAGTACAATGTAGTACTATGAGTTTAGCATTGTGTATGGAGAGGGCCATGTGGAAACAGATGCACTATCATGGAGATAAGCAGCACTGTCACTGAGAAGTAGTGATGATTTGGGGGCCCAATTATTCTTTGATAATTCCGATGACTGCTTTGCTTATGAAGCATTGGATGGGCAGATGGTAGATGATAAACATCTTGTGGTGGATAACATATTCCATTATCAATATAGAGCTTTCTTGATGAGCATATCATAGCTCAAAGAGGAGCTTGTGCATACAACATATTCAGAACCTCATAGGTTCTACCGAGCCATCGGTGAGAGGTTCTCATGGAGAGACCTCAAGGAGGATGCACTTCAAAATATCATGGAGTGCAAATATTGTCATCAGATTATGGAGGATGGTATTCTTTGTTGGGTGGATACCGAGTCGGGACATGATGTGAGTCATCACCCATGGTTGGATGGATGGATAGGGATGATGAGTATGTGGTTGAAAAGCTACTTGCAGATATATGACACGAGGTAGTAGGAATCATGGATGCACTAGCTTCTCTTGGGTGAGTATGGTTACCACCCAAATTTTCACATTTGTATGATCCATGTGTTGTATAGTACTGCTGTGTTGCAACAGTAGGAGGCATGGATGTGTTGGTTACTTTTGAGAGACTTTGGTCATCACATTGCATATCACATGTCCATGAGTGTATTATTGTTTAGGACATTGCATAACACTCATATGGTGTGGCAACATGGAGCTTGGTCATGTTGGTCTAGTGTGACATTCTACATGTCAATCAGTCTATCATTGCTTCATGATTTACATTATGTTGATTTGGGGTGGCAGCTGTTAGTATGAATCCTTTGTCGAAGTGTACGAAAAAGGACCACTTTAGCTACGCATAAATAATAGCCCTAACAACAAAAGTGGCTGCCAATATCTTCAGATCTGCAGTTAGTTGAACATAAAAGAGCTGCAAAAACCAGATCTATGCATGGAAAGACATTAAGCAGGAAAAATAAGGGTTTGCTCTATATACCAATAGACAAGACAAGAACAATTTTCGAGAGAATTTTTGTATTAATCGGGCACCTGGGAGGAAAACAAGAAGGCGTATCCAATTCTCCTCAGTGGGATGGGTTCTTGGAAGTCCTCAGCACTTCAGATCTAAAATCTCTCTCTCTTGTTGGTGTAGAAAGCCCACACAAAGAATGGAACTCAAAGGGAGCTCTTACAGCAAATGGCAGAGAATGGTGACCAAGTGTATAGATCCAGAGTGATCTAATAGGCAACAAAAGGTGAAGAATGGTAGGAAAAACCCTCCTATTTATAACAAAATATTGGGTCATTCTAGATCTTGGTGCATGGGTTAACTAGATCTAGATCCACTTTTTATGGAATATTTTATTATATTTGTTGGAGGGAAAAGATATTTGACTTGGGTCAAATCCCTTAATTTGTCAAAAATAAATAAATAAATGATTTATTTATCTTTTTAAGGAAATGGTTAGAAGATAATCAAATAAATAATGATTTATTTAATTATTTAAGGAAGTGGTTAAAAGATAATTAAATAAATAATGATTTATTTAATTATTTGTGGGTGATTTGGTCATATTTAACAAGGAATATTATCTAAATAAGGTTTAAATAATTATTACTAGAAAATAATAAGATAAATAAAGGTTTATCTAATTAATTTCTTTGATTTTGGGTTAAACATGACTGGGAATAATAATTAAATTATGGTTTAATTAATTATTCCATGAGGAAAATCAAACAAATATAGGTTTGTTTAATATTTCCTTTTGGGGTTTCCTGTTTTAACATAGTGAAAGCAATTTTACTTAAGGTAAAATTGGTCTTACATGGTGTACTTGGGTCCATCTAATGATAATAGGTTAGATGACCAAAAAAATGGTGTAACAGCAGCAAGAGTCATTGCTTCTCTGGTTCCTATTGGGAGAATATGGGATGAAATTATCCCATACCTTGCATGATGATGTTGTATGATGGAAATAGGAGGCCTTGCTACGTTGGCTTCTGTTAGAAGAGTATGGCCACCATACTTGGTATGATGATGAAGTGGAATGGCAGCAAGAGGCATGGTTGCGGTGGCTGCTATTGGGAGAGTATGGTTTGAAATTTCACATGTCAACCCATATGTCTCTATTTCCTACTTTGCACAGTGTTAAGATGATGTTTAGAGAAATAAGGGCCAGTAGGGGCAAGGATTGGAGCATGGAGAGACACAACCTACTCCATGTAGCATGTGTTGGATAGATAGTTTATGAGTTGGGACTTTACACTTGGGGAAGGAACCACTACAATTCATATATATCATGTAGAGAAGAGGCTCTTGGAATGCATATGGTTTCCACTTGGGGGTTCATTGATGATGAGAGGTATCTAGCTACACTATTAGAGTTCATTCTAGATATTATAGAGAGGCAAATATGGTGTTGGGCATTCATAACACATTGGAGCAGATGGGGAAACCTTCGATATGAGGATGCCACTTGGGAGGGCGATGAATTACTGCAGCATTTACTTTTGTAGTTGCTTGAGGAAAAACAACATTTTGGTGGGGAGGATTGTATTATTCCAAATTTTCCATCACTTAATTGGAATATTAGAGTTCTTAATTTTCTTATATAGTTAAGTAGATAAAAGGGTAAAGGGACCCATAAACCCAATATATGAATAAAATACATTTATGTTTTGTGAATGTGGGTTAATTAGGTTTTGGATCAACATTATGGAGTAGTGGAGAAGCTTATTGATGAAGGAAGAGTGGATATCATAGAGAAATAATGAGGGAGATGATGTAGATAGTGGAGGAGTAAAAGTAAGATAATGGAGAAATAATGATGAAGTGATGGAGGAAGTGGTGCATTAAATGCACACATTATGGAGGGAGTGGAGAGTAAATGTAGAGATGATGGAGAACATGGAGGATAGTGCAGTATTTATGGAGGCTAGTGGCCACATGTGCAGTGCAGTAATGAGCTGGGCCAAGGCTAGGGAAGGCTCACAAACATAAAAGGAAGGTAAGGGAAGCCATAAATGATAAAGGGCATTCTGGATTTTGATATTGTATTTTCATCTACGACATTTCTTTGCACACTTCAGCTATTTATCCAAGCCTATTGTGTTTTTTAGCACACGGGTGTCTCCAAGTGGAGATTGCACCCTTATCCATGGGGGACGTCGATTAACTACTCTGGAAAGGTTTCTTTGAGCATCCATTCATCATCTAGAAACTATCCCACATTCATCCCCTCTCTTAAGCACTTGCAGCTTGAGGAATTACACAGTCCTACCTTAGGGTTTGAGAGGAGGAAGGTAGTTCTTAGTATTTCAGCTAGGAAACCTATGGAGAGAAAAACCCTTCACCTTCTAAATCCATTTCAGTATTCTAAGAGAATCATTGCTACATCCGGCATCAGGCTATCATTTTACTCCTCTATGCAACAACAGTTTCGGTAGGAATTACGCATTCAAGTAGTGTAGGTTCAGGGGAGTAAGGATGTTCCAAGTATTTCAGCTTGGAATATTGTGTGATATCGTCCCCTCACTTTGGTGAGATCCTTTCAATCCATTGTGAGAAATATTTCAACATCTAGCAGTAGCCTACAACATTAGCCTTCTTGATAGTGCAGAAACTTCCAGAAGTTGTGCAGTTCAACATCTGCAACTTGAGAGGACGACCTAGAACTCAATATTCCATATTGGGAACTAGGAGAAGGGTCTAGCCCTTCATGCATTGAGCCGAATGAGTTTTATTGCATCTATTTTATCTTTCAATTCATGCCATAGATCTGCATAACCAGAAGTTATGTATTGCAAGCCCTAGGAGGGTGATTTTCCGAGGTGATCCAATTTGGAAATCCTTTATGGGTTATTCTAGGTTTTCATCATATAGTCCGGATTCCAAATTACGGTATTTTATAAGCTCCAGAACAACCTTATCTATGCATTCCTTTTCAACCAGCAATTCCATTTCTAGCATTTCAAGCAGGGACAACGTAGTAGGGTCTCTAGCAGAGCAGCAATTATGCATTGTTCTCAATGAGAGGACTTGAGGGTCACTCTAGCCATCTCTTTCGGCTTGAGTGCTACTATTTTTTAGAATTATTGTACTTGTATTCCGCCTCTTAATTAATAAAATGACTCAGCTGTTCTATCTATTTTTATGGTGTTTACAGTTTAATTCCATATTGTTGTAGTTTCCAGTTATTGTGTTGTGTATTACTGTTTTTTCATATTTTAGGATATTATAGTATTTGCATTCAAATAATTTCCAATAAGTGTGAAATTTGGTTCCTCCTTTGTTCCTATATTCACCTTTTGTGTCTTCACTCGCCATGCTATGTCAATCATCTCAGGATCTAGTCTAGAAACCTCATGGTGTCCTTCTGATTCTATAATATTAACATGGCACATATCTTCCTCATTCTCTTATGTTGTTAGATTATAACATTCTAAAGCATGTCCAAATACTCGGCCCAAGAAGGCTATGTCCATGTTGGCTTAGTTTGAGTCTTGAAAATATTCACATGGATTACTTGAAGAGATTCATTGATGTATTGAAAGTCATCCTCAAAACTGAACGTCATTATGAATCCCTCAACCAAGTCCTCCCAATTTTTTGTTCCATGTCACAGCTCAGTTTCAAGATAGCAATTCATAGGCACTCCTTCCAATCTGTGAATGAATGTATGTATGTAGTATCCTAAAAGGAAGAATGCAGTAATACTTCACACAATATAAGAACTTACAGCAAGAAAAACAATAAATCTAAGTACAAATTAGAATATGCAGAAAGAACTGAGCCATTTTATTATATTGGAGATGAATCAGTTACAAAAGTACAAGATATAGGTAGATCTAGCCAAAAATATGAGCTAGGATCACCCTGAAAACATGTGTGAAGTAGGTACATCGTAAATATTGAGGCTCTATAGCAAATAATGCATTTTATCTTCAGTAGAACACAAACATGTGGTTGCAAGCTAAAAAGAGAAATGCATATCTACTCAAAATTGGAGCTCTAATGATGCCAAGATACAAGATCTGGCCAATGTGATGGATTCCCAAGATAACCCAGAAAGGATTTTCCAGATCTGCAACTTTGGAAAAATCACCTCCCCAGGGCTTGATCCTTGATCTATTGGGAAATATAGTTCTGAAGCTAGATATGAAGAAAATATGGCTGAAATGTGTGCTGAGATCATATCTATGCTTGAAGGGCTAATCCCTTCCTTAGATCTATGAGCTAGAAGCTATAGATCTAGCTTCTCAATCCTCTAAAAGATGATTGCAGCTGCTGCAACACAACTACCTCCAAAAACTACGCTGTGAGGGAAAGAGAGGCCTTCTACCTACTGCGATATGCTGCAATAAACTCTAGGCTGATGGAAATACTGATGGAAATGTGTAGGAATGATCCTCCACTAGATTGCTACCTGAAGTACTAGCAACTTCCTTCCTCCTTTCAGATCTACAATATGGACAACGTTATTCTTGTGGAGAACACTGCTGCTAGGAGCTCAATAACTTTTGGCTTGATGCTTGATCTTCAATGTGGCTCTGGGAGTGCTGATCTATAAAGCCAAGTGATGGGAATAATCACTGACCTTTTTCTCCAGCTGAAGTACTGAAGACAACTTCCACTAAATGTACAACCAAAATAAAATCTATAAGAACCAATAAGATTCAAGATGATGATTTCAACCATGGGGTGTGATTCACCATTTTTGGAGTAAAAGAGTAAAAAGAATAAAAAATAATAAAATAATAAAAATACTTTTTCAACTCGTATTTTCAACTTAGCTCCCTAATTTTTTACTCAAATTTCGTGCAAGTGTACTCGTTGGATGCAAAATTTAATTTCTCATCCAATGAGTACCCATTTTGCATACTTTTGACAGACCCTACTACACAAAAATTGAGAAATACATGAAAAATGTGATTGCAATCATGCTTTTTCATGTATTTCTCATTTTTTGTGTAGCATGGTCCATCGAAATTATGCAACATGGGTACTCCTTGGATGATGAAATAAATTTTTCATCCAAGTATTCCTGCTTGAAATTTGATTAAAAACGTAGGGAGATAAGTTGAAAATACAAGTTGAAAAACTAGTTTTATTATTTTACTATTATTTATTATTTTTACCTTTTTTTCGCTCTAAAATTTGATGATGTCATGTAATATTATTTTATTATTTCCACTATTATTTTATAATTTCCTTAGGAGGACCATTTTAGACCTCAAAATTCCCCTATTGACATCTTCAAGATCTTAGTTGACTCAATCAACCCTCCATGATCTTTCTCATTAGATGAGACATGATCTCCAATCTCATTCACATTAGTAGTTTCTCAACTACCTCTTTTTGCATATCTAGGCTAAATTAATCCACATTCACACACACAAAATGGATATTTATTCTTCTTGAGGATTTTGGGTCCCTCCACCCTTTTATTTACTTAATTCATTGAGAAAATCAAGGACTCTAATATTCCAATTATGATGTGAAAATTTGGGAATATTACAGTCCCCCCCAGCAAAATGTTTCTTGTCCTCAAGCAACTCCAAAATTAGATGCAAGGCCATATATTCCCCTCCACATGGCATCCACATCAGGAAGGCTTCCTCCATTTTCTGCAATAGGGTATGTATGTTTGGTTCCAAAGTTGTCTTTCAAAAACATAAGGAATGACCTCCAACTGTTTGGTTAGATGTCCTACTTCCATCATGAAGTACCAAGTGACAACCATATGATGTACAACATCATCAAAAATACATGAGAGATATAAAATAAAGTAGCTCTTTCCGTAGAGGAAAAGCTTCATCATACAATACACTCCTTCATCCCATGTTTCATGAACTATATTGAGCATTAATATGCTCCCATACTTAGCCTTGTTGGATCCAAACTTCATCATTTCAAAGTTATGAAAAAGAATAAGGGAAGAAGTAATATGGGTAGAAAAATATGTCAAACCATATTCTCCTAACAATAACCACCGGAGTAAGGCCCTTTTCTGCCATCCTCCATCTCCTCCACGTAAGATGGTCAAGCCAAACTCCCACATAAGCAACCAAAGCAACAAGAGATCTTGCTGCATTATCTCCTCCTCATGTGCATCATGAAGAAAAAGCATACGAATGGACATATGAGATGTCACATCAGCCCAATATAAAGAAACATCATCAATGCACATCATGAGATCATTATGCCAAATTTTACAGAATACAAAACACATAGACATAGGAGATGTCATGTGGTGGACAAACTCTCTCAAGTGAAACCAAAATGAACATGCCTTATTTTGCTACGAACTATCATTCATACACAAGGCATGACCTAAAAAATCATGTGCTATTGGGTGGTATCCAAACTCACCCAAGAGCAGCCAGCACAACCATGCCTCCTTCTTCATTTCATACATGTTTTTCAAGGCATAGATCAGAAAAATAGGTGCCTTTGGAGAATGAAAGAAATCTCCCAATGGAAACCAACGTAACCAAGCATGCTGGCCCATACAAATATGAAAGTGTTTTTTCAACCCCTTGCTTATCAACCTTACCCATTCACTCCCATGTGGATGATGAATGAGGTACTGCATAATCATGGCATCCTCCCTTTGTAGAATGCCATCCTCCCCAAACTGTTGAAGAACTTTTCATCTCGTGAAATGTTGAAATGAATCTCTAATGAGATCTCTTAATGTGATTCTTTCTCCATCAAAGGCCCTCCAAAACCAAATAAGTTTTGGATTTAGTGCAATTATAAGTTTCTCTTTGAGCAATGAGAGGCTCATTGAGAAAGGGTCATCTAGAAAGGAGAAAAGGTTTCTCATTTAAAGATGTCTACCATTCATCATCTTTCCTTCCATTGCTTCATGAGTGAATCTACCTCCAAAATGCTCCAAGAGTGATGAAGCCCTTTCTTTGTCATAGCTACTAAGTGACAATGATGTAGATCTACAAGGTAATACATATGTTGTCTCAAAGTAAGGCACAATACTAATCTCATTATCAGTCCTTGTACATAGGATAATGCTAATCCCATTTTTTGAAACTCTACATCTCAACTCAAGGGGTTGAATGCAGCTCAACAATGAAGAATAGGGATAGTTTTCTGTCTCCTCCTTGACTAGATCAAGGGTCCTCTGCGCTGTGATATGTTTTTGCTTCAAATCAACATCTTATTCTAATCCTTGGTCATGCATTGATCTTGAAACAATAGGTGCTGAAATTTTATGCATACCTTGGATCAACTGATATGTGAGAACCTCTTGACAGAATACAACAGTTCCTCCAACCGGGACAATAGTATCTCCAACTGCTGGTAAGAGTGATGGCCTCTTTTCTTCAAGTGTACGAGTGCAGTATCCTCCTTCTCTTCCTAATGCACCTCCTGATCCATGCATGGGACTCTATATGCCAAGAGCTCAAGACCGTCTTGCAAAGATGCAAGTGTCTCTTTTCCAGATACAAGTACTTCTACAACAGGTGGTGAAAATAGTGACCTCTTGTCTAGAGTGACAAGATTGACATTCTCCTTGGTTTCCTTGGGAGATTTCCCTTTGTAGTACAACTCTGTCTTCTCCACATCAAACTTCTTTCTCAAATTGTGAAAGAAATATGAATACTTGGTCACCTTTGCATGCTCTAGGTGCCCAAACCACCAATCTTCTACTTCATCTAAGAGATGAAGTGTTGCAATTTGAACATCCTCCTCCTCAACCATAGGATGTAGCTTGAAAAATGAATCTAACTCCCTCCTCCAAGCCTTGAAATTGCTAGAGGAAGATCCATCAAATTTAGGCAAATATAATCTATTATGCCTCTTCCCTCTATTGCTGTTATAGGATCCTTTTTCTTCTCTAATCTAGAAGAATTGTTGGAGAGTTAGATTCTCCTTGAAAGCTCTAGACTATGCTTTTTACTCTTCAATATATAGACCAAGAATCTCATGAGTCTCAAGTTCATACCTTTCTTCACTTATATACCTCTCACCTTCTCCAAGGAAAGTGGGCATAGTGGATCTATGAAGAGATCTAGGATTCTCTGGTCTTCTTTTTTGCTGATAGGAAGTGTTTTCCTCATCAGATCTTCTTCTTGGATCTTCTCTATGTTCTTCCTCCTTCATTTGATTGACCTACTTGGAGATATCTTCCATGGATCTAAAGAAAGGATTGATAGATCTCACATCCTCCATGATAGATCTCATCTATCTGTTCTCCTTTCAATGTAAAAATATGAAGTGTCCACAAGCTGAGCCAAAGATCATGCTCTGATACCACTGTAGTATCCCAAAAGGGAGAATGCAGTAATACTTCACACAATATAAGAACTTACCGCAAGATAAACAATGAATCTAAGTACAAATCAGAATATGTAGAAAGAACTAAGCCATTTTAATATATTGGAGATGAATCAGTTACACAAGTACAAGATATAGGTAGATCTAGCCAAAAAGATGAGCTAGGATCACCCTGAAAACATGTGTGAAGTAGGTATAGTGTAACTGTTGAGGCTCTTTAGAAAATAATGCAATGTCTCTTTAGTAGAACATAAACATGTGGTTGCAGGATGGAAAGCGAAATGCAGATCTACTCAAAACTGGAGCTCTGATGATGCCAAGGTTCAAGATTTGGCCAATTTCATGGATTCCCAAGATAACCCAAAAAGGATTTTCCAGATCTGCAACTTTGGAAAAATCACCTCCCCAGGGTTTGATCCTTGATCTGTTGGGAAATATAGATTTGAAGCTAGATATAAACAAAATATGGCTGAAATGTGTGCTCAAATCAGATCTATTCTTGAAGGGTTGATCCCTTCCTCAGATCTATGAGCTAGAAGCTCTAGATCTAGCTTCTCAATCATCCAAAAGATGATTGCAGCTACTGCAACATAACTGCCTCCAAAAACTACGTTGTGAGGGAAAGAGAGGCCTTCTTCCTGCTGAGATATGCTGCAATAAACTCTAGGCTGATGGAAAGACTAATGGCAATGTGGAGGAATGATCCTCCACTGGATTGCTAGTTGAAGTACTAGCAACTTCCTTCCTTCTTTCGGATCTGCAACATGGAAAATGTTATTCTTATGGAGAATACTGTTTTTAGGAGGTCAATAAATTTTTTCCTAATGCAAAATTTGCAATGTGGCTCTGGGGGTGCTGATATATAAGCCCAAGTGATGGGAATAATCCCTCACCTTGTTCTCTAGCTAAAGTACTGAAGACAACTTCCACCTTCCAAACTGATCTCCAGAAATCTACAAATTTATGAATATGAATGTTCTGTAGAAAGTAGAAAAAGGAAATGGCACTTAAAGCCTAATGTATAATGAATTACAATCCTCTTCCTTATAGATCACTGAAAGAAAGAGGTGGGATTCCCGCACAGGAACACCCTGTGCTAAACATCACATGCAATCTCTGCTAAACAACCCAAGAATGCAGTGGAATGTCAGTTGACAATTCCAGATCTAAAATATCATACATCAAATAATCCAATATGCCTTTCAGCTTTGCCTTCATCTCCTTTATAATGATTGAGCCATCCCAAGCCTTGGTCCTAATCTCAGCTTCACAGTCTTATGTGGACAAGATCCTCCAAGTGGAGCTACGTTGTTTGACCAAATCAACCAAACAGTATAGGTGCAATGTACACCTCCTCCACCATGTGTACCTCATTTGCACATGATTCTCCATCACTTGATCATTAATGCTCAATGATCCTTTGTTTGACATCTTCAAGATCTTAGTTGACTGAATCAACCCTCCATGATCTTTCTCATTAAATGAGACATGATCTCCAATCTCATTCACATTAGTAGTTTATCAACTACCTCTTTTTGTAGATCTAGGCTAAATTAATCCACATTCACACACACAAAGTGGATATTTATTCTTCTTAGGATTGTGGGTCCCTCCACCCTTTTATTTACTTAATTCATTGACAAAATCAAAGACTCTAATATTCCAAATATGGTGTGAAAATTTGGGAATATTACAGCCCCCCGCCCCCCAAAAAAAAAATGTTGCTTGTCCTCAAGCAACTCCAAAAGTATATGAAAGGCCATCTATTCCCACATAAGGAAGGCTTCCTCCATTTCCTATAATAGTTTATGTATGTTTGGTTCCAAATTTGTCTTTTAAAAACATAAGGAATGACATCCAATTGTTTGGCTAGATTTCCTCCTTCCATCATGAAGTACCAAGTGACAACCATATGATTTCCAACATCATCAACAATGCATGAGCGACATAAAATAAAGTAGCTCTTTCCGCAAAGGAAAAGCTTCATCATACAATACACTCCTTCATCCCATGTTTCATGAACTAGATTGAGCATTAATATGCTCCCATACTTAGCCTTGTTGGATCCAAACTTCATCATTTCAAAGATATGCAAAATAAGAAGGGTAGAATTAATATGGGTAGAGAAATATGTCAAACCATATTCTCCTAACAATAACCACCTGAGTAAGGCCCTTGCTACCATCCTCCATCTCCTCCATGTAATATGGTCAAGCCAAACTGCCACATAAGCAACCAAAGCAACAAGAGATCTTGCTGCCTTCTCTCCTCCTCATGTGCATCATGGATCAAAAGAATACTAATGGTCATATGAGATGTCACATCAGCCCAATACAAAGAAACATCATCAATGCACATCATGAGATCATTATGCCAAATTTTACACAATACAAAACACATAGACATAGGAGATGTCATGTGGTGGCCAAACCCTCTCAAGTGAAACCAAAATGAACATGCCTTCTTTTTTTGCCTACTATCATTGATACATAAGGTGTTGGGAAAAATACTAAGAGGGGGGGGTGCGGTGAATCAGTATTTAGGGCTGACTGAAAACTTTTACTTTTTCTTTCTCTAAAATCCATACGCTACTTTACTGAACCCAACTCGCATATACACGCGGATATCCTTAATAAAAATTGTGTATTACCAGAGATCTCATTATGCAGATAATTATTTACTTAGATCATTGAATCATTCTTTCATTAGATGTGTTACACAGTAATTTGTCACCGTCCCTACCATTCCCCGTCCCGCACAATGGAGGACCCATAACGTGACCTGTGAACACTGTCATGCACTGAAAACATCATCATTGCATCCCTCTGAGTATGAGCTTCATTTCCCCTTGAGACATCTCCGTATTTGTTTATGTTTGCAAAGTATTCATTAACCAAATTTTATGTGTGAATAAGCAATTTCAAGTATTCTGCAATGGAAGTAATGTGGTTTGAAGTGAAACAAATGAGTTTTGATCACTGTATAAGTCTCATTGTGAAAAGTGGACTTATTAAAAATTACTATTTAATGTAGTAAACTCTGGAAAATAGTAGCAAAAATGCACAGCATAACAGTAAGCATTTGTTTAAGTAGTTCACCCCTCTCTTGGGCTACCTCTGCTGGGTCCAAAAGCCTCCAAATAGGCTTTTCCCTCTTTCATTAATGCTCAAAATAAGTATTACACTATGAAGAAAGCCTCAAAAGGCTAAAATAGCTGCAAATTCAGAAACAGAGGACTGAAAATAGTAAAAATCGACTATTCATTCACCTCAAATGGATGAGTATAGTCCAATACAGCTGATCTTTCACCAAGCCCTAGTGGCTCCACAAGAAAATTCGCTGATAAAATCACTGACAGAGTGCCCTGATGGCTCTGTAACCTATCCCAACAGCTCCAGAATGCTTCAATACCCCAAAATAAATAAATAAAATCGCCTCAATTGGACTTCCCTAGCCAAAGTTATGACTCACTGAAGTTTTGCCCAGTGTCCCCTTGAAAAGCTCCACTAAATGTGGAGAACTGGAGTTAACTTCAGTTAAAATAGTAATGGCACCAATTTTAGCGGCGCGCTCCACCAAAAGTCGGACGGTTAAGGTTAAGTTAAATGCTAGGTGGACGGGGTCACATGGACCACCGTCCAACCCGCCTTTTAAATCGTTAACACAAACGGTTGGTTGTTCAACCGCAACCGTTACATAAGCCGGGATTTCCGCCCATTCACATGGTTGACGGTGATGATAAATGTTTACATATGCGCGTTGATGAGTTTTTGTGGGTTCCGAGCGGCTGGTTCTATGAAGGAGGGGGCTAGCCCCCTTTCGGGCTCCGCCCAAACAACATTTAAAATTCAAATAGACGTTCGTTCCCATAGTTTAATAAGAACTAACGTAGCCCATGTGGTTGGGCCGCTCGGCTGTTCCACTGTCGACCCGGGGTCGAACCCGTCCACGAACATTTTTTAACTGAAATTGGCAAACTTCAAAGCTGAAAAACTTTCTCATACGGTGTCCGTTTTCAGTGTCGTTTGCGTCTACATGATCGTTTTTCCGAGCTCTTTCCAGTCGTTTTGGTTTGGACCAATTCTAAGCAACTTCATTTTTGAGCATTTTTCCACAAGAGACTGGATCTCCTTATCACGCCTCCCAAATGGGAAGCTTTTGGACCCTCAAAAGCTTTCAATTACCTGTTAAGAAGGTGAGGATACAACCTCCTCGCCTGTTCCAACTCCATCCACTTTTCTTTGCTTGGTTTACTGCCTTTTAGACCAACCCTTAGATAATCAACATCTCCCCTCCTTGAAGTGCATGTCCTTCTGTCAAGGATTGCATCTTCTTTCAACTCATCCAAAAATTCTGGCGAGAAATCTTCTATGGATGGTAGCTGAACATTATTTTCAGAATCATCAATAAGAGGAGGTTCATACAAACGTAAATTCTCCACATTAACAACGGAATACATTTGCATGTATGAAGGCAAATCTAGTTGAAAAGCATTATTTCCAACTTGTTTAAGGATTTTGAATGGACCATAATGAATAGGCTTCAGCTTTTTACCTTCTCCTTGCATTCTATCCTTACTTATATGCAACCATACCTCATCTCCTTCCTGAAACTTGTGATCAATTCTATGTTTGTCATGTCTTTCTTTGTACTTGCCTTGACTCTTTTCAAGCTGTTCTTGAACTTGCTGATGAATGAGCTGAATTCTTTCAATGAACATGCGAGCTTTTTCAATGTCACTATGCCCATCAATGGCAATATCCTTCTCAAGAATGAAGTCTAATGGTGACTTAGGCAAATATCCAAAACAAGCTTCAAATGGCGAAGTATTTGTAGAAGAGTGCTTGGCCCGGTTGTAAGCATGTTGAATGTAATGCAAATGCTCATCCCAAAGCTTGGGATGCTTGCTGCAATACCCTCTCAAAAGATGCACAATGGTTCTGTTCACTACCTCTGTTTGGCCATCTATTTGCGGATGGAAAGCAGTACTCTTCTTCAACTTGGTGTCCATCATCTTCCATAGATTGGACCAAAAATTCCCAACAAATATGGAATCCCTGTCACTAACAATAGAAGTAGGCAAGCCATAATGAACCCATACATGTTGAAAATATAAATCAGCAATTTGTTCAGCAGTTATAGTTTTCTTACATGGCATAAGAATACACATCTTGCTGAAACGATCAACTACTACAAAAAGATAATCATGCTGCTTTCTAGATAATGGTAATCCCCCAACAAAATCCATAGAAACACTTTCCCATGGTCTAGAAGGTACCGACAATGGTGTATACAATCCAAGCTTCCTATTGATAGGCTTTCTTGTAGCACATAACGAACAACCTCTAATGAAACGTGTAACACTATCTACCATGCGAGGCCAATAACAATACCTCTGCAGATGTGCCACCGTTTTGCTTACACCGAAATGACCAGCAATAAGAGAAGAATGAGCTTCTCTCATCATGCTTAATCTCTCTCCCTGTGGTATACATAACTTTCCCAAGTGAAACAGCAAATTTTTATGCAAATGATAGTCATTCTCCTCAACATGATTCCCTTTACTCAAGTTAGCATACACCTCTTTAAAATCATCATCTGATGCATACTGTTCTATGTAGCTTTCATGTACAATAGAATCATTCTTAAGCAAAATACTAGCACTAATAATAGGCCTTGAAAGCATATCAACAACTTTATTGAGAATACCTTTCTTGTACCTTATTACCAAGTGAAATTGTTGTAGGAAACCCATCCATCTGAAATGTCGTGACTGCTGCAATTTACTTTGCGACTGCAAATACTGTAAAGGCTGATGGTCAGTATGCACAATTGTTTCTTTGCCCATCAAATAGTGCTTCCACTTTTTGACACTTTGTACCAACGCATACAATTCCTTATCATATGTAGGATAATTCACAACAGCACCATTAAATGTCTCAGAATGAAAAGCGATAGGCTTACCATGCTGTAAGAGAACTGCACCCATGGCATAATCACTAGCATCTGTCTGAATCTCGAATGGTTGTCTCAAATCTGGTAATGCAAGAACCGGAGCTGAACTGATCTTTTCTTTCAAAGATTCGAAAGCTTTTTGTTGCTTACTTCCCCATTGGAAAGCACGCTTCACACTTGTCACTGCATGCATAGGAGCTGCTATGGCAGAAAAGTTAGCAATAAACTTTCTCCAATACTGAGCTGCACCCAAAAAAATTCTTACCTCTGTAATGGACTTGGGAGTAGGCGAATTCACAATAGCTTCTATTTTGGAAGGATCAATTCTCAAAGCGCCTCCACCTACTATGTGTCCCAAATAAACCAAAGAAGTCTTTCCAAATTCACACTTTGACATCTTAAGAAATAACTGATTTTTCTTCAAAACATCAAGTACTTTACTGACATGCATGACATGATCTTCTCTTGTCTTGCTAAAAATCAAGATGTCATCTAAGTAGACAATAAAAAAATCATCAAGAAAAGGACGTAAGACATCATCCATTACCCGCATGAAAGTTGCAGGTGCATTGCATAAACCAAACGGCATCACAAGCCACTCAAAGAGTCCTTGTTTGGTTTTGAAAGTTGTCTTTCAAATGTCACTTTCTTCAATTCTCACTTGATGATAACCACTTCTTAAGTCTAACTTAGTGAAAAATCTTGCATCTTTCAGCTGATCTAACAAATCATCTATTCTTGGAAGTGGGTAACGATTCTTTACCGTTATCTTGTTCAAAGCTCTGAAGTCAACACACATACGCCAAGTTCCATCTTTTTTCGGAATCAACACTATCGGTGACCCACATGGCGAAGTGCTTGGCCTTATGAAACCCTTGTCCAACAACTCTTTAATCTGCTTCTTTATTTCAGCATTCTCCATAATAGACATGCGATACATGCCTATGTTAGGAAGAGGAAAATCTGGATGTAAATGGATTTCATGCTGAATCTCCCTTTTAGGAGGCAAACCTGTTGGTTCCTGAAACATCTCATGATGTGCATCAACTACATCATATAAATCAGATTTAAGCTTTGCATCACAATTTTCAAATGACTCATGATTCACATCAACCTTTGGCTTGACCATAAGAAGTACAAAACTTTTTCTTGAATTAACTAGCCTTTTTACCTGTCCTGCATTTACCATTGCTACACTTGTCTTCTTGCGATGAGCTCTGACAATAAACTCCTTGCCATCTTTGAAAAGATGATATTTGTTTTCATGGCGATAGAAGATCACTTTCCTATCAAATAAGTAAGGACTTCCCAAAACAATACCAGATATATCAAGCGGCACCACATCAAGTTCAACTATGTCAATAAAGTGTGTAGTTATTGCAAAGCGCAATATGCACTTCCTTGAGACTTGCAAGTTGGAATCCTTGCATATCCACCCAAGTGGATAAGGCTTCAGATGTGGAATGGTCTCAAGTTTAAGCTGCTTAACCAAGTCTTCAGATATGAGGTTAGCTTGTGACCCACTGTCAAACAGTGTGTCAATTTTGGTATGTTTTGAAACTACCCTCACATGGAACAGTTCAATTCTTTCTTCCTCATTAGGAGCTTGTGTATGACAGTTTGAAGAACTAGCACTTGCTTGAGTTTCAATTTCCTTCCCTTTCAAACTTTTCAAACCCATGGCTGCAATTTTTGTTTCGTCACCTGAATCATCACCTAAATCTTGTGGTGTAGTTGTAGTAGTTGCATGTTTCTTCTTTCCCTTGTTTTTGTTAAACTGGTTTCTCTTTTCAGGATGAAGTTTCCAACAGTTTTTCTCTTCATGGCCACTCTTTGAACAATGTTTACAAATGAACTTTTCACCCTCTTGTTTGATAGATGCATTTTTCTTGCCTTTTCCTTTGTTTTTCTCTTTTTTCTTTCCTTTGAAAGTCTTGTTTCTACCCTCATCAAAAGTATTCTTTCCTCTAGCTTCTAAATGTGTAGCCTGCACATAGACTTCATCTAAGCTGGTAGGATTGAACATTAGGATAGTATGTTTAAGGTAACTGTGCAAACCTCCTATGTATTTCAACAGGATGTCTTGACTTTGTAATTCTACTCCAAGTAGAAGTGCTCTCCTTCTAAACTCTTGGGTATAATCTTGCACATTTTGACCCTTAAGTTGCCTAAAATTTTGCCAATTCATGATTGCTTTCTGAATATGAGCAAGAGGATAAAACTGTTTCTTAATAGCAGTAATAAACTCATTCCAAGTTAGAGTTATCTTACCATGCTTTTTAATTTCCTCACTGGTCTTGGCTTCCCACCAAACCAAAGCTGCTCCATCCATTTGCAAAGAGGCTAATTGGATTTTTGTGTCATCATCATGCAAATTCTGAATTCTTAGATAGACTTCCAGCTGTCTAATCCAGTTATCCAATTTTTCTGCATTCACATCACCATTAAACATCGACAACTAAAACTTTACATCAAGCTTTAACAAAGGATTTCATCACCATTAAACATCGGCAACTCAAACTTCACATCAAGCTTTAACAAAGGATTTCTAAGAGATGTTTTTGTTTTGTGTGACTGATTAACAGAAGTTGAAGAGGATGATGTGGAGGAAGAGGATGATGATGGAGATGAAGGATCACCATTTCCTCCATTCCCTTTCTTAGACTTATCATTGTCTTTCTTCCCTCCTAAAGAATCTCCTTCTTCTTTTTGGTTTCTAGACCCTTCTCCAGCAATCCTATCATTTCTCTCCTGGTATAGGATCCTAACCATCTCAGTCATGTCCAAGAAAGCTTTTCTAAAGATTCTTTCTTCTTCCTTGGGATCCATTTCCTCATGTACTTCTCCTTCTCTGGAAGACATGTTTGTGGTTGATTCTAAGGCTAATGAGGATGAAATGGAAGGTGGAGATAATGGCACCCTAGCCCTCCTTGGTTGAGGATTAACTTGTGCTCTAACCAATTGACCTTCCCCTCTTTTCAATTTCAGCCTAGTAAGCATCAAATTTGCAGAATAACACAATCTTCTTGCACAAATTTCACAAAATCTTAAGCAAAACCTAGAGCTCTGATACCAATCTGATCTAAAATGTGTGAACAAAATATTTCTTATACAGAGATAGACAGTAGGGGCTTTTACTGGTTATTTCACCTTTACTAGAAAGGATGAAACCAGAAGCTTCTGGCCCTCTTACTGGCTCTGCCTAAAGAAATATAAGGTAAACACTAAATCGATCTGTCAATGAAATTATTTGTTTATGTTTGCAAAGTATTCATTAACCAAATTTTATGTGTGAATAAGCAAGTTCAAGTATTCTGCAATGGAAGTAATGTGGTTTGAAGTGAAACAAATGAGTTTTGATCACTGTATAAGTCTCATTGTGAAAAGTGGACTTATTAAAAAATATTGTTTAATGTAGTAAAATCTTGAATATAGCAACAAAAATGCACAACATAATAGTAAGCATTTTTTTAGGCAGTTTACCCCTCTCTTGGGCTACCTCTGCTGGGTCCAAAAGCCTCCAAATAGGCTTTTCCCTCTTTCAATAATGCTCAAAATAAGTATTACATTGTGAAGAAAGCCTTAAAAAGCCAAAATAGCTGCAAATTTAGAATCAAAGGACTGAAAACAGTAAAAATCGACTATTCATTCACCTCAAATGGATGAGTATAGTCTAACACAGCTGATCTTTCACCAAGCCCTGGTGGCTCCAAAAGAAAATTCACTGATAAAATCGCTGACAGAATGCCCTGATGGCTCTACAACCTGTCCCAACAGCTCCAGAATGCTTCAATACCCCCAAATCAAAAAACATTTCGCTTCAAAAGGCTTTTCCTAGCCAAAGTTATGGCTAACTGAAGTTTGCCCAGTGTCCCCTTGAAAAGCTCTACTAAATGTGGAGCACTGCCAGATAGCTTCGAAAAAACTAAAGACAGCGCTAAATTTGGGCACTCCACCAAATATTCTGTCGGAATGGGGGGCTAAAACATAGGCCCATATGACTGCACAGATTAGAAGTTAGTTTGAGTTTTCTGCACCCGACGCCTTGTAATGTGACCACGCTCCCATCCATAATGCGCCACAAGTACATTCAAACTTTAAATAAATTTTCGTGCGGATGTTTTAATAACAAGCACGTTTGGCCCACGACGAGTTGGGCTTTAGTTTGAATGTCCCACTCGGTTTCAAATCTTTGCGCATCCATATAAAAATTTTAAACGCAATTTCATTCCACCTTGGGGCCACGTGGCGGCCCCCTGCGGGGGTACACGGCACGTGGCACCTGTGATTTAACCGCACAGGAGCATGTGCCAAAATATTTTGTGAGATATTCCATGGAATATTCCCCGAAATATTTTGTGGAATATTATTTTTTAATAATTTTTTATAAAGTCAAATTAGCCATTTTAAAGAAATTACTTAAACTTTAAAGGCGAATAACTTTCTCATACGGTGTTGGTTTGGTGTCGTTCACATCTAAGATGCATTTTACGAGCTCTTTCAATCATTCTAGTTTGGACCAATTTTTGAGCAACTTCATTTTGAACGTTTTTCTGCAAAGTGAATCTCTGATCATAATCCTATCCCTACATCACTAAATCCATGTTCCCAAGTTACATTTCCTAAAACCCTAGCTCCTAGGCTGCTAATTCCTAGGTAGCTCTATTATCGTACCAGTAATAAATTTCTAAATCTTATTTCCCTAAGTGTTTTGAACCCATATCACTCCCCTAAGTTCCCTAATCCCATTCCCTATTTCCCCAATTTTTCCTACTCCCATGCCCACTCCCTAAACCTATTTTCCACTCCCCTTTCCCTTCCCTATGATTTCAAAACTAAAAACACCTTGGAGGAGGAAGACATAGATTTCATGGAGGAGGAGGAGGACAGAGAGGAAAGAATACCTCACAAGGGAGGAACAATTTTGAGGCTTTAGCCCACTAACACCATAGAACTGATGGCCTCACCCATGACAGTCACTTGCTTCAAATATGTGGGCTGCTTTTATTTCTGTGAAATGGTTCAAAGAGTACAACACCACCTTGTTTTGAGCAGAATTATAATCTCAAACCTTCAGGATAATCAAGTGACCCTTGCAGGTGTGACCTTCACCATATCCACACCTATCATTATTATTTCCACAGGGATACCTAATATGGGTGAGAAGTGGTTTAAAGCCAAAGACCTGGATAACTAGTTTTATGAACCATTCATCAAACCAAGGTAGAAAAATGAGAGAAAGAAAGCCTTCCCTTTTAGTTAGCTTCTTGATAGGTATGCTCCCACGATGAAAATCATCATGAAGTACTTCTCTTGTGAAGGAAGGTTCTCCAGACTCTACACATACCATATCAGATTGCTTATGCACTTCACAAAATTCAAATTTCTCAATATCTAATACTATTTGTTCAGGACCATGGAAAAAATGGCCTACATAGTACAGAAGAGAGAATATGATCAAAAAATGAACAACCTCTTCCATCACTCTTTGATCAAAATCATTGTACTCAATCATCTGAACTAGTTGAACATTTCATGGGATACCTTCATTGCCAATGATGTTTTCACTACTCCACAAGATCAGCATGCTAAAAACATCCCTCCTTCATCTCATCCCTTTGCATCTCTATTCCTCCATCAGCTCAGCCTACTAGACCCATATCATCACCATCATTAGTATTCCAGAGTCATATTGGGTCATCCAGTAAAGTTGTGGTCAAAGAGGCTGAGAAAGACACATTGGCTAAAAAATATCAGAGAGGGCATAGGCAGGTGTTTGCCCCACATATTGTGGGAGGGACCTTGCCTTCTTCATCAACAAAGCAGGTACAAAAGGGAAAGAAAAATAAGAAAGAGGCAGTTGTGCACGAAGAATTCATGCAAGAGGATGAGGACCCTCATGATCAGGAAAAATATTTTGACCTAGTTGACACAGTGATCCGAATGGAAAATGGCATCAACTCATGTTATTCATCTACCCATATTATCCATCTACCCATGGAATTTACCCATGGTATTGTAAATGGCATCGACCCATGGTATTCATCCACCCATGATATTGATTCACCCATGGTATTATAAGTGACCCATGGTATGTATCCACCCATGGTATTCATCCACACATGGGATTTAACCATGGTATTGTAAGTGCGGTATCCACCCATGGTATCCACCTATGGTATTGTATCTCAAAAAAAGGTTATAAATAACAAGCCTCACTTTGTAAAAGGACAAATTATCCATCACAATGTAGCTTCTACAATTATTCTCTTTTTTAATAAAACAAGTTTCTTTGTGGTTTTATTTGTAGTGTGTTCTCTCTTTTTTTTTGGCATTCTAATTTTGTAGATCTTGTCAGATCCATTTCAAATTTTTAGATCTTGGGGGCCTAACCCCAAGATCTGGATTAGTGGTATCATATTCAGGTTACGAATCCATGGGAATGAGGGTTTGAAGCATATTTCAGTTTCAATTTTTTACAACAATCTTCAGCAAACTCCATGAATTTCTTGGGCGTCGAGTTTGAAGATCAGATCTGAAAATTTTGGTGAAAAATTTAAAAAATAAAAGACTAGATCTGGATTCCTTGCAAAAAAACACCCAAATTTAAAAAAAAAATCGGCTGAATTGGAGTTCAGATGAGGGAGATATCGTTGATTCTAAATCAACAATATTGCAGAAATCGTTCTGACGACAATTCGTGGACGACGGCTCTCCTGTCATTTTTTGTAGTTTTTATTGCAAAATTTTAGAGAAATGGCTATATATCTGAGCTCCCCTTGAAAAATCACCCAATTTCAAAAAAAAAATCGATTGAATCAAAGTCCAAATGTGGGAGTTATTGTTGATTTAAAATCAACTCTTTTTTTTTTTTTTTTTTTTTTTTTTCAGAAATTTTGTGACGGTGAGACAGTTTCAGCGCGAATCTGAGAGTCCAGAGTCTCCAAATAGCAGTTTTAAATACATAAGAAGATGCAGAATGATCATTCCATTTCCAAAAACATGTTATAATAAATATTTCGAGTTATATTGACTGAGTTATGCTCATTTTAAATCTAGAGCAGCATTCGAAGCGGGTTCCCTTTGGAGACGTGCCCTCCCACCTCGCTTTAGTAGGCACCTGCTTCACATTCATCAGTTTCAACATAGCAGCATTCGGCTTGGGTTATTTGGAGATGTTCCCTCCCACCCCAAGCTATGTAGGCACCTGCTACTTCATCAACAATCAGCATCACGGTTATGGGTCAACCGCACAAAATCCATTTCATCGAAGTCCGTTTGCTAGGCCGCACATTGTTAGTAACACAGTTGGTCACAAGCATTACAGGGTATCTCTATCCTCAGATCTTTATTTTTCATGGTTTTGGTTCATCCAAAAACCCACACTTCATCGAAGTAAATTTTCTAAGCCGCAGACTGTCAATATCATAGTTGGTCACAAGCATTACAAGGTATCTCTATCCTCGGATCTTCGTTCATCACGGTTATGGGTTAACTACACAAAACCCTTCTCTTCAGTGGCTCTTCATATTCAACAAAGGCTTCTCAGGAGGGAACTTCACGCAATGGGGACCATTGCTTCTTAAGGAGGGAGGAATGATCCAAATGGAAAATGGCATCAACCCATGGTATTCATCTACCCATGTTATCCATCCACCCATGGAATTTACCCATGGTATTGTAAATAGCATCGACCCATGGTATTCATCCACCCATGATATTTATTCGCCCATGGTATTGTAAGTGACCCATGGTATGTATCCACCCATGGTATTCATCCACACATGGGATTTACCCATGATATTGTAAGTGGTATCTACCCATGGTATTGGCCCATGGTATCCACCTATGGAATTGTATCTCAAAAAAAGGATATAAATAACAAGCCTCACTTTGTAAAAGGACAGATGGTCCACCACAATGTAGCTTCTAAAGTTATTCTCTATTTTAATAAAACAAGTTTCTTTGTGGTTTTATTTTCTTTGTGTTCTCCCTTTTTTTTCTGGCATTCTAATTTTGCAGATCTTGTCAGATCCATTTTAACTTTTTAGATCTTTGGGGCCTACCTCCAAGATGCGGATCCCACGGATCAACAAGATGATCGTAGGCATCAAGCTTGGTTGCTACCAAAGAATAGGATGCCAAAAATTAGAAGCACCAAACTAATTTGGATAGAGCTCGGTTTGTCATTTCATTTCTTGAGCGGTCCAGGTGAAAGATAAAGATCAACAAGTACTAGAGATGCTCAAATAAAAAATAGGTAAGGCCATGATGTCACTTGATGATCTTGATCATGATGACATTCAAACTAGCAGAACAAGACCTAAGACAAGAGGTCTTAAGAGAGATCTACAACAAGAGAATATTGAGGATGAAATACTCACTTTTGAGGAGAGGATTGCCAAGGAGGTTGAATATGATAGAGAGATATGGCTTGATAGGGTCAACCTCCACCTTAAGAAAATCCTCCACAAGGAAAACAAGGATAAAAAGATTCTCATAAACATGTCTAATAGGTACATTACAAGAATTAAGGTCTGTAGCATTAAACTCAAGCAATTGAAGGAGAAACATAAGAAAACCCTAGCCAAGAAAAAGGAAGGAGACAACCTTGAAATCCTTATTGAGGCCTCTCTCATTTCTTAGCATAATTCACCAGGCTTCCACAAAACAATTTTGAAGAATTTTTTAGCAAATTTTTGAAATATTGGGTTTTTGCAAACTTTTGATAGTTTTGGCACAGCTAGACTGCCTCCAAATGCAAAACCAAGACCTCCATTGGATTCATAAGGTAGTAAATAGTAATTTTTTACACTTTTAAAAGAAAATTTCGGAAATATGGTAGGGATAAAGGTCAAAAAACACCCTAAAAATCATGTTTCTGCCATGTTTTTCAGCTAGGCGTTGCACACCTGACCGGTCTTGGGAGATTGAATTTTTGGAGGGTCAAAACTTATCATTTTTGGAAACCAATCACATTTCTAGAAACTAGACAGGACAAAATTTCCAATGAGTTATCCTGAGCTCAATTCAGAAATTAGAAACCCCTTCAAACGTTGAGTTGACTATGGCGCTTCGCTCCTGACTAATGACTGATGTTTTTGATTTTTTCTCATTTTTTTGAGTTTCAACATGGAAAATCATGTTTTTACCAATGTAAATGATGGATGTAAATGAAATTATGATGCTTTTGAGTTACTTAGGGGTAAATACATTAGGTAAAAGTATTTTTGAGGATTGATGAATCAATTTCACTAAAGTTAGGGATGAGTCAGTTTGACCTCCCTACACTCTAGGTTTGCAATTCAGTCTTTTGTGGATCAGCTCCACAACTCAGGGATTCGACCCCTGAGGTTGGGAGAAGTTGTTTCATGTTTATATATTTCACTTCTTTACTCATTTCACATGTTGGATGTTGTTGTATTGATCAGAGACACTAGTGTATTCAGATTTTGGCAGGAATATATTGGATGAGGTGCAGCTATATTTGGTGGGATTCATGTGGTACTGTACTTTGGCATAGTTTCTTTTTTTTTTGCATATGTATGAATGTTTTTTACTTTCCATGTTCATTCCAGTTCTATGATATGTTTGATTCTAAATTTTTATAAGCATAATACATCTTTTATGCTCTGTTTTGGGAGAATCACCATAATCTGTTTCATTTCTTTAGTTTAAAAATAATTCATGTAATGTCATGTTTTTTTTAGCACCTCACCAGTCTGATCCATCTCACCTAAGAACCCTAAAGTGTTAGAGTGCCTACCTACCTTTCCGCATCAGATGCCTACAATTCTGATCTTATTTGCCCTGACCTAGTTACCTCTTTGACCTAATCCACTCATCCAGCACCTAAATCAACCAATCAAAACCCCTTTGCTACTATACCTAACCTAAAACCTAATTGATCTAGCCCTATTGGTTGTGATCCCTTGGAGATATCCCTCTCCTGCCTAGTAGGGCTAGCTACTTGGCGAGAGCTTGGTATGTAGTTACCTTTTCTGGTCTCTTCTCAGAGATCTGGTGGAGTGCTAACATCTTGGCGACCATACTGGGGAAACAAAGTGTCAGATCTTCCCTGGTTGTACCAGTAGTTCTTCGAATTCTTGGCCTCTAGATGATAATTCTAAGATTTCATTGAGGCTGATCTGAAAAAGTTGCAGAGAAAACAAGTTGTTGAACATTGAACATTATGGCTTCGAGGAGATACACCGAATCAAATCATGATTCTCACTCAGCTGAACCAGTCGAAGATCCAGAGAGGCTTTTTCGGAAGCATAGATATCAAGCTATGGAAATTCAGTCAGATCCAATCCCACTGGTAAGATATTCTTCGCTACCTGCTAAAGTTCTATCTCTCGAAGATATACCATTTGATTTAAAATTTTAGTTGTCGTTATTTCAATCTAAGTCTGAAACCTCATTAGCTGACATAGTCTTTGATCCATTAAGGATCTCTAAGGTCAAGTCATTATCTGAGTTAGATCTTATTCTTTAAAACTTGAATAAAATTTATCATTTGAAGAAACTACGTCTGAATCAGACTTTGACACAAAATTCTGGAGTCAATTTTATAAACTTAAAAGTTTAGCAAACCAACTTCAGTACTAGTCAGAAAAATCCATAATCCAATATCATCAAGAGTCAATACCTATTCCGACACACTCACAGTCAGTTGTTATTTCCTCTTCTGCACCATCTACTTCATCACCTATGTTAGTCACTAGTAATTTTTACTATCTGTAGATGACTAAATATTGGTTCTATATTTCTAAAAACAAAATTCCCTGAATATTGTGAGTTTTAGAAATCTCACTACCTTCATTATCCTCATAGAAAATGTTTCACTATTCTACCATTTTGCCATTCCATGGTCACCTTGCCACTCCTAAAGGACTCCTTATGGGCTTATGTCACTCATCTCCATCCTTTGTCCTATCTATGACCTCATCACTCTGTTTTTCCCTTGCCCATAAGCCCACTTTACATCTAGGGTCACTTATAGCCTACCTCTTCCCATGTTCACTAGGTTCCTCAAGCATTGATGGTCTCAAAACTATCTCTGTAGGCTATTTAGATAAATCAAGTACATTGGATTTTGGATCTTCAATATATCACTTCGTTAATACTCTGTTTTCACACTTAAAGACTCCAAGCCAATTTTTAGTCAAAGACTAGGTTAAAAACCCCCCACTAGGTCAATTAGGGTTTCATATGGTCCAGGGTCATCATTTCCAAAGAGGAATATCATTCAGTTTTAGAGTCTGCAGATAAGGTAATAGACAAGCTTGACACTTTTGCAGAATTGCTGAAAAGTCTATCAGCATAAAGTGGTAAGGTAGGAGGTCTGCTACTCAATGAAGACATCTTGTAGCAAAGGAAGATTCTGAAGATACCACTGTAATCAGATTCCAGAATTGTAAAAATGAGTTTGCCATGTCTAAATGAGAAAAATATGAGGTTCAACTCCAGAGCTGAAAGAAAAGGAGGTTCTTAAGGCTGCTTCTATGTCAAGATGAACATGTCAGATCTCCAGGATCAAAAGGAAACACAGATTTCATGTCTCCAGCAAACTGCCAGCCAAGGTAAAAAGGAAAATTTTAAATATTGTAATGGAAACCACAGAAAGTTAGTAAAAATTCTGTCTTGTGTTTTGAGCCCCAAAAGTGTCAAAATCGATCTATCATGCCTTGAGGATCAGAAGAAGAGAAAAATTCATAACTCCTGCAGATCACAAGCAAAAAGGTACAAAGGTTAAGCTAAGTTTCATGATGGGAATTACACAAGGTTTTTGAAGAGGCTGCTATTGTGTACAGTCCTCCCAGAGTTTTCAAGGTGAATGTGTCATAATTCAAGAGAAATTTTATCATGCCTCCATCATTTTCCAAGAAGTCATTCCAAAGGACAAATCATTTGCCACACCTAGGGCGAGTTTTTCTTCAAACTATGTTTCTGACCATAAAAAGATGAATTTGACAAACGAGAGAGAGGTTTTTGTCCATAATAGGTTCAAGAAGAAAACCCTCCTTCATATTTTACACAGGTATCATGGTTTGGGAGCAATGTCAAAAAATACTGGTGTCATAGGAGAATTGCTGCACTTCTGAAGTGACCTTGGGAAAATTCAGTTTTCTCATAGCTGGAGTTTTCCAATGACTTGCTTGATGGGTCAAATGAAAACTATAATGGAAGAGATTTTCAATGAGATATCATAAGCTAAATTTGGAGTTGGGGAAGGCCTCCAAAGGTTTCCTGCACCAACACTCTGCATTTTTGCACCGTCATTCAACACTTTTTGACCAGTCTTGGGAGAATAAAATTTTGATAGGTCAAATCAACCCCAATAAAAAAAAAAGGTATATTTGGAAAGTAGACAGGATAAGATTTCTAATGCAATATCATGGGACCAACTTGGACACCAAGAAGGCCTCCAAATGCCCTCTGCAAATTGGCATTGCGCACTCAGGAGTTGGCGCTGCGCCCTTGGCCAGGAAGAGCTTCTAAGCCCTATAACAACTCAAATCACCACAAAATCTTCCAAATTATTCCTAAGGGTCCTCCAAACATATTAAGGGGTAAGTAAAATTTATTCACCCATCCTTCAAACATTTTTTCATCATTTAAATGAATGGTAATGAAGCCCTTAGAAGAAACCCTAGGCTACAATCTTGAAGTCACTATTTTTTCCATTTACTTTGTCTTCCTCAAAGAGTATCAGTGATAAACAGAAGGGGTTTTGAAGATGCTTCTTTGTGTTTTAATTCCTAAGTTTTTCAAAGGTGAAACTCGGATGCTTCAAAGACCAAAAGGAAGAGCCTCTTCGAATGTTTTCGTGACACCTGCTAAGTGAAGGTGTTGAAGGACATCAATAAGCCAGAGAAGCCAACTTTATGAATCAAAGAAAAACTGCAAAGAAAAAAGTCAGAGAATTAGTAGAAAAGGAATGATCAAGAAAGTGAAGCTGCTGTTGTGTTCAAAATCATCACATAAGTGTCAAAGTAAGCATGTGAAGGCTCTAGGATCAGAAAAAAGAAAAATTCAGTGATCTCAGCAAACTACAAAGCAAGAAAGGCCAAAGTCAGTGTTTTCAGGTACATGCAATCAAAGGTGACTGGAGGAGATGAAATGAGGAATTAGACTCCATAATGACAACAAATGAATATTTTGAAGGAGCAGTTGTGTGCAATCATCTCTAAGTTTTCCAAGGTGAAGCCATCATGCAAATCAAAGAGCAGAAAGGCATAAAGAATATCAATGAAAGGAGGAAGGCTTGAAAACCTTAGAAAATGGGTTGCAAAGATAGATCAAACTTCCACATACCTATAGAACTCATTTCACACTTCTTATCAATCGTGGTTCACTTACAGAGGATTTTAAGTTTCAAAGAAGAAAGAAATTTTGATTTTTCAAAATCAAAATTTGCCTAAGTGTCTTGGCGTTGCGCGCTTGGCAAGGCACTGCCCCTAGAAACTGGCTCTGTGTCCCTAAAAATTTCTTCCATGTATTTTACTAAGGTGCTGCGTGCTTGCCTATTTTTTCTCGACAAACCTGACAAAGGAACATTGGCACTGCGTGCCTGGCAAGTGCTACACGCTTGCCTAATCTTGCCCGACAGGCCCGGTGATAAAGAAGCATCAAAGCTAAATTTTCATTATTCATTTGTGTGATTTAGGGGGTGAGGTGTTTTAATTATTTTATTAATTATTTTGCACATTTTAATAAATTAAGAGAGAAAATATAAATGTGAGGATTATTGTAAATATTGCTTTAATAATTAAGGATATGAGTGGAGTTGAATTAGGTAGATAATCTAGGGATTAGGAATTCCTTAAACGGGACTTAGTTGAGCCCAAAAAAAGGATAAATCTAATTTAGATTTTAGTTGAGATTTGTGTGGAGGAAATTATGGAATGGAATAAATTCATTATTATGTATAAATATGAGGAGTGTGTGAGGATGGAAAAACAGTGAGGAATACAGAGAGAGAGATGGTTTGAGAGCTTTTGTAAAGGGTCGAGAGCCGAAAGGCCATCCATTGTAATATTCAGCCAAGGAATTTCTTGTGTTATTATATATCAGTATTTTTTTTGTTTGTATGGCTCTCTCTTCTTTGAGTATATGTTGTGCTGAATCAAATGTAGTTTTTAATGGAGTATTTTCTTGAGAATATTCATGCTGAAGGTAGCACGCATGCTAGTATATGCTAGGATCTATTTTAACCCAATATCATGGCATCATTTGGTATTAGAGCCTACGGAGATGAGTTTGAAGATGAGTCGCTCCTACGGTGAGGCTGTTTTGTTTGATTGCTTGTTGTGAGCGAGGAGAGCAGGTCGAATTGCCAGGTTGGGAGTTGATTGAATTATGTGACGTGTTGAGTCTGCAAACTATATATGTATATGTTGTATGAGAGTTGTGAAAACAAGACAATTGGTGCATTGCGGAGTATAAGTGATTGGTATGGTTTCGAATTGGAAACCCAAACCTGTAGTCAGCAAGCTGCGTTTTTCTTTAACTTTTTAGAGACTGCATGAGGGAGTAGCAGTAAGGGAGTTGCGGCTAGGTATGTGACGCAGACAACGTTACAAAAGGAAACATGACCCATGGGCAGTGTATGGCATATGGAAGTACCCTGGGGTATGTAGTATGTGGTTTAAAATCTACGTAAAACATTTAAACACAGACTGTGGATTCACGCATTGAAAAAATGGTGAAGGGTGACCTGCGACATTGAAAGCACAATTTTCTTTACCTTTTTTTTGACATGCAGTATAGAGCTTAGAAATCTATGAGTAGATTTGTTTTCATTCTGGTTTGGAGGAGTTTTGATGTGAAGTTTTCATATAGTTTTAGATCTCGGTCGCATAGTGCTATGCATGACAGCAATTAGAGGAATGAGTTTTTGATGCCGCAGAACTGTTGGGAAAATATGCCTCCTGAGCTGCTCAGAGATGTTATTTCGAGAATCGAGTTTGTATAAATATGGAGTCATGATAGCATAGGTGGAAGGGTGGCGTATTTGTCAAGGCCACAACCTTAACACACTGTGTGGAGGCAGCGTCAAGCGGTGGATGTAGGCATCAACATCACAACATAGATATCACAATTAACGTGGTGTATGGATGTGAAATGCATACGACATATGATATCACATTTCATGTGACATCACAACATATGGTGATGAGCAGCGCACATGGGAACGCAGTGTGCAACATGGCATATGGTATCAGCGTCCATATGATGTCACAGGTCCCTATGGTATGCTGCAATTGGAGTGAATTTTAAAGACTCGTGGAGGCTACGTAAGCCTTTAATATCGACAGTGTATTCCGACAGGTATTTAACCAGTTGACATCACATTGTTTTGTTATCTTTGTTTGAGGGCTTTGTGATGATTTGTGTGGCCAAGGGCTGCTGAGATAAAGTATATTAAACATATATGATTCCGGTAAGTCACCCTTGTTATCGTTGCCACTCATCATGTTCAAGCGCTCATCTGAATCAAACATTTCATCGAGATCCTGAAATTGGATATCTTGGAAAGAGACGAGAGGCTCTGCAGACTCATTGGGTTCAGCTTTTATGGAAACTGGCTGCACCTTAGAGTTCGATAATGCTCCTGAGATGGCTGCAGAAGGCAACTCAGCCTGTTGCTCATTTCTAAAGCTAAAAAATGTAGCCTGGGACAACTCAAAATCATTTTTCCTGCTTCTTGTGGTTCGTTTTTAGCTTCATAAACAACATCAACTCTAGGATATTGAGATGAGGGAACTTGGCTTAAGCTAAGAGGGCAGATTGTGCGTACCTTGAAGGTTTACAAACATTATTTTTTGGGAAAGATTTATGTTAAAAAGTTGCTGGGAAGAGATTTATTTGCTGGGGAGAGATTGTTAGAAAATGGACCTTGCGCATTCAAAGTAAATCAGGAATTCAATCTCATATGAAGAGTCTAATTAATTTGGAATTATATATATTATAATTTCTTGATACATTCAATACTAAAGTGTGCATTGGTTGATTGCATCGAATTTTGGTGTGGAGACAAAGTATGTAGAGGCTTGAATGTATTCCTAAAATAATACGCAAGAGAAGGATTGGATCATTTCAACCACAAGAAGATTCAAGGTAAGTGCTCGTTGAATGAATCAATATTCATTGAGTAGAGGTATTTTAAAATCTGGATGATTAAATTTCCTTGCCATACTCGAGAAGTTGATCTTTTGTAAATGTTATGAAAGAGTGGAAATGTTGGAAATAAGGAGGTATATTTTGAATGGAAAATGAATGAAAAATGCACTATCCTGGGTGACATAAAAATAAGTATGCATTTTTATGTGAGAGGGTTTATTATGCATAATGTGGGTTCTTCGCAGTTTTGGTTAAGTCATTTTGGACCAAAGGTTGTATTTGGAAGTGGGAGAATTCTTTTGATTTGTGTTTAAGATTGAAAACCCAATTGCTTGATGTTGTAGAATCTTTGTTTTTACCATCATGTGGTAGCAGCTAAGGAGGTGTTATTTAGGATGGACACAATGTACGAGTTGTACATTATTCATCAAAGAAGTTGATATATGAATAGCTTGTTCTCTATACACATGTGAAGAGATGTGAATTGATGTTGTATGGTGTATAAAGTGCAGGAAAATGTTTGCACCAAAATGACGAGCTTATGGTATGAGGGGAATGAGAGTAGTCACAGTGACAAAGACAACACAGAAGAGTGGAATCCAGAGAGTTGCAAATGCAAGGTAAAGGTTTATTAAATAACCTTGAAGGGAGCATAAGGTATGATAATTTAGAAAGGTACTTTTGAATCTTGAAAATTGAATGGTTTATTTATTTTCGCCATAAAATAAATCTTGGAAAACATGGATTGCATTTCTATTAAAGACTTCAACATCATGTGAAATGATAATGGGAAACTGATGATTCTCCATAAGAATGGAGTAAGAGAGAGAGCGAATATTTTACATCCTAAAAAATGTATTAAGGGTGTATTTTCATTGGAAGATTGTATAACTTGAATTAAGTCAAAATATCCACTATTTTAATTATTGGGTCAAGCCTTGAAGTCAAAACAGATGTTAGGATCAAATGAAAGTTTGGATAGTTTGAGTTAAGATTGAGTATTTTTCATCCAAGATGAAGAGTTGGTGTAAAGTCTGAAGTTAAAGAGTCGTAAGATCTGAATGTAATTGGGTGCATGATCGGTGGAGCCCGACACCTAAAGAGTTTGGTCATTGTAACACAAGCATTACTAAAGCGTTGTTTGCAGCAAAGTGAAGCAAGAGAACTGCCCAAAGATGATTCCAAGACAGAGAACTGAAAGAGGTCAAGCGCAAGAAGAGAGCTTGTATTTCTGAATGGCAAGTAAGAAGGCTTGCTGAAAAGGGGATTCAAATGAAATCCACATCTGAACAGATGAAGCTCACAAAGGAGGAGAAGATGACTGGTGATATTCATTCCAGAAGATCTGATGAAGACCACAACAAAAGAAAGAAGAAGGAAAATTCCAAGGTAAGTGGCATATGTGAGCAGTTGATGGATGAATATTATGAGTGGGAGAAGGCTGAGATAACAGTTCACCTTGAATTTTTGATGGAATTATTGAAGAGAAATGTGAAAGAACAGACACATGGTTGGACCATGAGGAAGAAAGTGAAGTGGTAGAGACTACACGCAAAGAGGGAACAACAGGTAAACATACGGCTGACAGAAGAGCTGAGGAAGCTCAAGAAAATGATGAGTGTGTAGTTGAGGTTTGAAGAACTTAGAGAGGCTGAGTTGAAAATGGAATTTTCCATTTGTGGCCTAGAACAAGGTGAAATTCTGGGTGAAGAGATCAATGAGGAAGATCTCATGAACTATTGGAATAGTTTAGAAGAATCTGAAGATGTGTTGTTGAGAGAAGCAGATGAGGCTATCATTAGGGGAACTTTGAGGTCTAAATGGTCCTCCTAAGGAAATTATAAAATAATAGTGGAAATAATAAAATACGATTTGATTACATCATCGAACTTTAGAGGGAAAAAATAAAAATAAAAACTATTTTTTCAACTCATATTTTCAACTTATCTCCCAAAGTTTTTACTCAAATTTCGAGCAGGAGTACTCATTTTTTATTCCATTAACAAATATGATGTTGAAATTAGAGAAATTGAGCAGAAATTATTTGGGGTTGAGATGAAAGATCAGGGGTAGCAAGAAAGTTATAAAGACATAAAGGAGACAGAAATATTGATCCAGCAGGATAAAGATGAAAGCAGCCAGTAGTTCAAAACAAGATCTATTGAAATCCATAAAGTCGATGATGGGAGATTGGTGCTCAGAGCATCAAAAGAGGGCGAAAGGTCTTGTATTTTTGAAACTAATAGTTTGTTGATGAATGCAGGTACAACACAAGATGAGAATGTTGTTGCTATAAAAACAATCAATGAATATAGTTGTAATCAAGAAGGAGTTCTTGATTATTATTCATTGTAGGAAGTTGAGTGTTCAACACAATTAGAGATGGAAACATCAAACAAAGAGGAATTACTCCAAGGAATTGGCGAAAGAAAGTGTTGGAAAGGCCAATGGAATCCGATTGACAGAATGAGTGATGAGTTACCAAACAGAGTTGATACTTTAAAGGACCAGCGATAGAACAAAGTTTGGAATCCTGGAGGGAGCAAGTCATCAGGACTTTTGGTTGTCGCATTATTACAGAAAAGCGACAGACCTCATAGACATGAGTCTATGGAAACTTCTCTACATGAGGAGTTTGATGCAAGAGCATCAAAGCTAAATTTTCATTATTCATTTGTGTCATTTAGGGGGTGAGGTGTTTTCATTATTTTATTAATTATTTTTCTCATTTTAATAAATTAAGAGAGAAAATATAAATGCGAGGATTATTGTAAATATTCCTTTAATAATTAAGGATATGAGTGGAGTTGAACTAGGTAGATAATCTAGGGATTAGGAATTCCTTAAACGAGACTTAGTTGAGCCCAAAATAAGGATAAATCTAATTTAGATTTTAGTTGAGATTTGTGTGGAGGAAATTATATAATGGAATAAATTCATTATTATGTATAAATATGAGGAGTGTGTGAGGATGGAAAAACAATGAGGAATACAGAGAGAGAGATGGTTTGAGAGCTTTTGTAAAGGGTTGAGAGCCGAAAGGCCATCCATTGTAATATTTGGCCAAGGAATTTCTTGTGTTATTATATATCAGTATTTTTTTTGTTTGTATGGCTCTCTTGTTTTATTTGAGTATATGTTGTGCTGAACCAAATGTAGTTTTTAATGAAGTATTTTCTTGAGAATATTCATGCTCAAGGCAGCATGCACGCTAGTATATGCTAGGGTATGTTTTAACCCAGTATCCTGGCATCACCTGGTAAGAAGGCATGCACTGCGCTCTTGGCCAGGAGGGCCTCCTTAACCCTACAAACACTCAATTCACTCCATTAATTTTTTAGGCTTTCTCTAAGGTCATCCAAGGCAGTGACAAGTGGCAAGTGGATGCCCTAATCACATCTTCAAGCTTGTTAATGATTTGTAAGTTAAAAGAAGTTGAAACCTTAGGTGTTTAAGCTAGAAGTCATTGCTTCAAACTCACCCCATC
This sequence comes from Pinus albicaulis, assembly GCA_034641835.2. Lineage (NCBI taxonomy): Eukaryota > Viridiplantae > Streptophyta > Pinopsida > Pinales > Pinaceae > Pinus > Pinus albicaulis. Next base: position 143,073 of record JAXQQM020079327.1, read on the forward strand.
TACCTATGAAGAATATCAGTTAAAGCAAAGGGTTTTTGCACAGCTGGGGTTGTCATCATAGTTCCTCATCCTCCAATTTAGCCTAAAAAACCTACACCCGCATTCATTCACTTCATTACTTGTAAAAATTGCCTTTCCATTACCCTCTTCCAAATCAGTTTTATATCAGTACTAGGGTTTCAAAGGCAGAATGATCAAAATTTCAAGAGGGAGAGACAGTGGCAGTGAAGAAGAAGGCAATGAGGGGGCTAATGTCAGTAAAGAAGAAAGCAGCAAGGAAAATAGCAATGATGACAGTAAGGACATCAATAAGGCAGAGAAAATTGAAGCAAAGGAAATGGTGATGTGGAAAATAATGATAGCATTCATTAGAGAAGTAAGGTCAGTAAAGCAAATAGTGATGAGGGAATTGCAGTGAGGCAGAAACCAATGAAGAAAAAAGTGATGAACAAGTAAGTGAGGCAGGTGCTGATGAGGGAAAGTCCTCAAGAAGAAAAAATACAAAGAAAATCTTGGTAACCTGGCTGATACATCCCCTACAAATCCTCCCAAACATAATTAGCTAAACAAAATCTAACTTTGGGCACATTTTTAATATCCCAAATGGGAAAATTCAACAATATTGACCATAAAAATGTTATTTTCAGAAATTTTCATTTTAACAGAGATAAATAATGCTTGGTTCCCTTAGAATATGTATTAGGGACTTCACATATAAAATGGGATCAGAAACAAATTCCTTTTGCTAAGTTAAACATATCTCCGACCTAAAAAAGGCTTAAAAGCACCCAAACCCCATGACTTACACCATGCAGAATTTCTGAAGCACATGACTGTGTGATTTAAAGAGGGTTTCTACAAAAATATGATAAAAAACCATAGGTCTAGAGTTTTATTGGGAAATATTCCGAGAAAACAGAGATCTAGCCTCTTTAATACATTAATGAGATGACCCGACAAGGGTTTCTAGAAAGCATAAGTACAAAGGAGAAGATCTGTACATCCAACTATGAAATAACGCAGTTTTACTATAGATTTACATACATATAGCTGAATGATACAAGAAATAGATGAGAATCCCCTTTGGTAGCTTTTCGAAAGAAGGATTGACCCTTTTCTTAGGAAACTAGCTCAAAACCAAGGGGTTTAACCCTAAATACAAAAATGCTGGAGTTGCAGTCTCATGACTAAGTAGCAGTTGAAACTCAAGAACTGGATGGAGATGGATGTAGATGATGCAAAAGATAAATGAACCTACTCCAATGGATCTTCCAAGTGAAAGGCTGATCCTAACACTGAAGATCTTACCCTCCAAACAACCTGCAAACCCTTACTGCAAATGTACATCGAAAATAACACAGTCAAGGAGAGGGACTACACTATAGGAGATGAAACTGTGTTGGAAAAGTGCTAATATCTAAAATATTCTCCAAGGGCTTCCTCACTGATCTCCCAAAGGAAAGAAAGCTTCCTCTTTTGAAAGATAAGCTCCAAAAGAGGTGTTGTGGACCCCCACTGCGACACCCTCCAACACAACTTTATACTGCTGCAGAAATAACGTTGTAGATGAAGGAGGATTCTTGGCCTCAAGATTGAACATGTAGAAATGAAGTACAAGATCCTGAAAATAGGTCTCTCTTGAAAGGAGAAGTAATTCATAAACAGGAATGCCTTGTGCTAAGCAACACAAAAACTCTGCTAAATAGCAAGAGAATAAGAAATAGTCATACAAACCATAAAATCAGTAATCCATAACATGTCTTACTATGGCTTCCTTGCCCTCCTTTTATACAAATGGAAGCCCTCTCACCATGGGTCCCACTCATTAGGGTTTCCTCCACCATGGAATCTTCCTCCCACTATCTCTGCACTGTCTCAAAAGATGATCTCCACCTCCTATCCCAGCACTGTTGACTTGGTCAAACCTGACGTTGTCCACATGCAAATGCCCCTTTTCACACATGAGGGTGTGAAATCCAGCTCCTATGATGATCCATTTTCACACTATGAGGGATTTTATTCATATTTCTGAAATGTATGGGCCTCACCCATTTATTCATCTCCTAAGTGAAATCAACAAAAATCAATATTCCAATTAGCTGCATGCTAATTTTGGAATATTACAATCCTCCCCTCCCAAATGTTGCTTGTCCTCAAGCAACTACAAGGATAGAACTAAAGAGCCTCCTCTTCTCCCCTATAGCATCCTCATATGATAAAATCCTCCAAGGATCAAGATGTTGTCTCATCAATAGATCTCCAAGTGGTCCCTCCCAAGTATGCAATCTAGCTTTTAGTGTGCATCCCAAATAGCTATCATCATGTAAAATATCCATGGAGGCAAAAATAGGTTGTCTAAAGGCCTTATTGAGGCACAAGGTCTGATATATATTGGGATCTACCATCCCCATATGAATCTCCCATCCCAAAGCTATCATTCATACAAAATGAGCCACCCTCCAAAATGGTAACTCATACAAATCATCCTCCACCTTGAGATCCTGCAATGTAGGTGGGCTAAAAATCTGATCATGGTAGACAAAATAGCCTACCCCACGATGTCCTCCTCTCCACTTAGGATAAGTGTAGAGTATATGCTGATCTTGGGTTGGAATAATATTGCTCTCAAGTGGAAAGCTGAGGAATAGATCTCCAAAGATCTCCTCTCCAACATTGTGAATCAAGCTGGCCCAAACCATACCATATATGATGAACAAGACTTGAGCATCATATGGTTTCCAATCCATCCTATGGCCCACCTCATAAAGGAACAAATGTTTTGCTGTAGTGGCCATATCATCACCCATGCTCCCATTAGAACATGTAATGCAAAAAGTGTGGGAATCCTCTTCCCCAAAGGACACATCCATCCAATGTGTCTCTCCCCCAATCATGCTCCCAATAACCATAATAACAACAACAACATAGGGAACCATAATGAGAATCATACTTGCTGCCATATGTAGCAAGGGGGAAGGACAATGGTCCCTCAAATGCAACCAATGCATTTTGAATTTCAACTGCAACAGAAAATGAAATGATGGGTGGCCTCCCCACCACTTGCTTGCCGCCCTAATCTCCTCACAAGTTTGGAGAAAGTGTATGGTGTATGGTGCAAAGTGAGCATGCTTTGCAAAAGATAGAACCTCCCCAAGTCCTCCTAGGGAGTGGCCATCACCAATACTTCTTATGGCCTTAAGTAGACCATGCAGTCTAGAAGGAAGAATGCTCCTTCCTTGAGTAATATCCTGCACATATATGGTTAAGGGTTTCACATATACATTATACAAATCATTATGAAAAAAAATAGTACCCTTACCATATGTTTTGTCCATGCAAATGGAGTGGTTCATAGATGAGTCTCCTCTAATCCTCAAAGAGAAAAGAGGTGGTTTTTCTAACTCTTCCCAAGAGTTATGTATCTCCTCCATCTCCACATGATCCATGCATCTCCTCAAATGTTGATATATCTCCTCCTCAAAGCCCTCCCCAAAATACCCCTCCATGATAGTGTGGTATGCTCTCATAGAATAAGTGTGGCTGAAAAGGAAATCTTCATGAGCTGCTTGTAGCAACTTCTCCTTGAGCTTGGAAGCTCTAGATAAGAAGATCCTACTATGATAGTAGATGACCCCATCTCTAACTGAATATCCCTCGTCATGCAACTGGTCATCCAATATCATACAAGTAAAAAGATAATTGGAATACTCCAAAAATAACTAAGAGTTCCAATATGGATCTATCCTCCATAGTGACATCGCTGATGAACTATCATGAAGAACATATTTCATATGGTTTTCCTCTTCTTTGACATATCCCATGCCAAAGATGCAAGTTGGAAGGCTACTATCCATCCCATGCTGCTTCTACCACAACGTAGAGTCTGAAATGAGAGTGGGTAATGATGATGTTGAGAGAATTATCCTTCTCTCCTTAAGTCTACCCAAGACTCCCAGTGCTGTACCAATCTCTCCCAAGGTCTCCACTCCTCTTAAATCAATGAGTAATGACTCCAAATGTGAAGCATCCCTCATCATTTGCTGATATAGTGGTCTCCCTGGCTAAATTACTCCTTGCAATGAGACATCAACATCAAGAGTAGACTGCATATATGAATGGAAAGACTTGTCCTCACCTTTATTGTGCAATCCAGTCTCCCTCTTAGGTGCATCAACCTCCTAATATAGATAGGGGTGTGTGCTCCTCATCACATGATGCTGGTCATCCTCCCTATCTCCTCCTTTTATCTCCATAGTTTCACACCCTATCATCAATGAAACACGTAGCTCATGAGTTGTGCCTTGATCTCCACATATGAGATCTTGGGGAATTCCTTGCAATGATATAAGAATCCCTCTAGTTGGAGCAAGAGCTCCCTCTTCCTCTGCATGAGGTGCTAGATAAACTCTAGACATGACAGCGCTGTTGCCCTCATCCTCATCAATATGTATGAGCAACCTCCCAAGAATTGGATCCTTTTTTGAAAAAGAGATCTCCATGCCCTCTTGTTCAGGACTATGAGATAGAGGTCTTGCCTCTAACAAGGTATGATGCAAGATTTCAGCCTCCTCCATGGTTTTCTGAAGTGGATCTGAGTTTATAGTTTCCTCCATCACATGAAAGGTTTTTGTTTGTTTATTTTTGTTTAACTTCACCAGATGTGTTGCAGAAAGTTTTCCATCAAATATTTCCACAAATGTCTTAGTAAACCTTGCATAATAAAAATTATTTTCATTTTTCAAAGAAAAAGACTCAAATATCCACCATACATGGGCCTTACCTCCAAAATGCAGCGCTGCAACTTTGATGGCCTCACCTTAAGAAATGTGATGTTGCTGCAAATAGGAGTCTAGCTCCCCCACCCAAGCTCTAGCTGAACATGTAGGCGAACCATAAAAATCAGATAGAAGGAATCTACCCCTATCATGCTGCTTGCTTCTCTTCACCTTTATCTTGAAAAACTCTAGAAAAGTAATATGATCTCTAAACTTTTGAGTTTGAGACTCATACTCTTGCAGAAAATCACTAAGAGTTTCCCTCCTAGTCATTCCCTTCTTCCTCCACATCTCTCTCATGGCAGTCTACAGGCATATGAATATGACATGCATCAGTGTGTATTGTGCTCCATATTAAGCAGATATCTAGAGAGTTTGTTTCATATTCAAACCCTGTTGGATATTCTCTCGCTCTCACTTCTCCATCTTCTTAAGATCTTCATGAATGCTCTGCAAAGTTTGAGACAGAAACTTTGGAAGTTTCTCCTCCTTTCTTCCTCCAAAGAATGGTGTCTTCTTTCTATTCATATTTTTTTATTTTTTTCTTCTAGATAGCATATTGGCTGAGATTCCACAGGCTGAGCCAAGATTATGCTCTGATACCACTGTAATATCCCAAAAGGCAAATTTCAGCAATATTGACCATAAAAACGTTATTTTCATAAAATTACGCTATAAAAGGAGAAAATAACACTTGGATCCCTTAGAATATGTATTATGGCCTTAAATACAAAAGGGGATCATAAACAAATCCCTTTTTCTAAGTTAAACAGATCTCCCAGCCTCAAAATGGCTTAAAAGCACCCAAACCCCATGAATTACACCATACAGAATTTCTGAAGCACATGACTACGTGATTTAAAGAGGGTTTATACAAAAATATGATAGAAAACCATAGATATGGAGTTTTATTAAGCAATATGCTGAGAAAACAGAGATCTAGCCTCTTTAATACATTATTGAGATAACCAGACAATTAATACGGAAACATATAAGTACAAAGGAGCAGATCTATACATCAAACTCTGAAATAACACATTTTAACTGCATATTTACATACATATAGCTGAATGATATAAGAAATAGATGAGAATCCCCTTCAATAGCTTTCCGAAAGAAGCATTGACCCTTTCCTTAGGAAACTAGCTCAAAACCAAGGGGTTTAACCTTGAATACAAAAATGACGGAGTTGCAGTCTCAAGACTGAGTAGCAACTACAACTCAAGAACTAGATGGAGATGGCTGTAGATGATGCACAAGCTAAAATAACCTCCTCCAATGGATCTTCCAAGTGAAAGGTTGATCCTAACACTGAAGATCTTACCCTCCAAACAACCTGCAAACCCTTACTGCAAATGTACACTGAAAATAACATAGTCAAGGAGAGGGACTGCGCTGTAGGAGATGAAACTGTGTTGGCCAAGTGCCAAGATCTAAAATATGCTCCAAGGGCTTCTTCACTAATATCCCAAAGGAAAGAAAGCTTCATCCTCTGAAAGATAAGATCCAAAAGTGGTGTTGTGGACCGCCACTGCGACACCCTGCAACACAACGTTATACTGCTACAGAAATAATGTTGTAGCTAAAGGAGGATGCTTGGCCTCAAGCCTGAACATGGAGAAATTAAGTATAAGATCCTTCAAGAGGCCTCTCTTGAAAGGAGAAGGAATTCCTAAACATGAATGTCTTATGCTAAGCAGCACAACAACTCTGCTAAACAACAAGAGAATGCAAAATAGTCATATAGACCATAAAATCAATAATCCATAACATGTCTTACTATGGCTTCCTTGCCCTCCTTTTATACAAATGGAAGCCGTCTCACCATGGGTCCCACTCATTAGGGTTTCCTCCACCAAGGAATCTTCCTCCCACTATCTCTACGCTGTCCCAAAAGATGATCTCCACCTCCTATCCCAGTGCTATTGACTTAGTCAAACTTGACCTTGTCCACATGCAAATGCCCCTTTTCACACATGAGGGTGTGAAATCCAACTCCTATGATGATACCTTTTCACACTATGAGGGATTTTATTCATATTTTTGAAATATATGGGCCTCCTTACCCATTTATTCATCTCCTAAGTGAAATCAACAAAAATCAATATTCCAATTAGCTGCATGCTAATTTTGGAATATTACAACATTTCAACACTTATGAATATTTGACTAATTTAAAGTGCCAAGGGCGCAACGCTCTTGGCGTTGTGCTTTTTATTGAGGCATCCATTTGAGGAATTGTTTAAATTTTTAGATTCCTTAGGCCAAGGGCATCATGCACACAAAATTGTAGGTCATTTGGAGTAGATTTGGTCCTCCAAAAGGGTCAAAAACACCCAAAACACCACCTTTCTGCCCTATTTTCATGGTTGGCGTTGCACCCTTAGCAACCTTGGGAGATTTGGTTTTTGAATAGGTAAATGAAGTCCAATCAGAAAACCAAGGAAAATTTTGGAAAGTAGACTCGACAAGATTTCCAACGAGCTATCCTGGAGCTCATGCTGACATCGGGAAGGCCTTCAAAACTTAGCTGCAAGGTGACCCATTTTCCAGTGCAGGCGTTGCGCGCTTGGACCTCACTGCTGCGCCCTTGCTTGCAAAGTCCAAAAAAGACACAAATTTACTGAAAATAGATATTTTTAGGTTTTTTGGGCAAATCACTCCAAAGTTAGGTGTTAGGATTTATTTTCATTTATTAGCTTAGGTATTTTGTGCCTTGGGCCTTCCATGGTCTCAAAGGACAAAATTGATATTTATGAGCAATTAATGGCCTCCAAAACCCTATTTAGGGTTTTGAATCTCCTTTGCATGATAAATACTACATGAGGGACTCATTGTTCATTTTGGTTGGTTGTTGGTTAGTTACTTGTTGAACTGAGCATAGGCTTTGAGTTGTAAGGAGTTTTTGGCTTGGGAGCCTTGTAATTATTTTTGATGGAATGATAATGGAGGCAAGCACTTTGCAGGATTCATGAACATAGCTAATGGTGATGTATTTCTTGTTTTGTTATCATTTTCTTATGTTTTAGATATTGTGTCATCTTTCTCTAGCATTAGAACATAAATTTGAGCTTGAGTATCTTTGCAGTAAAAGCTCATTAAGTCTGTCTGCTTCTCTTGCTTTCATGTTTTCCTCTGCTAGGTCAGTTTAGAGAACTCTTAGTTTCTCTCTAAACCCACTTAGCTTATTTATCTCATGAATGATTTAATGGAGTCAATGCTAATGAGGTTTATGGTTAGTCCCACCCTTTGGAATCACTCTAAACATTGTTTTTTGAGGTCTTTACTTCGAAGTATTGCTAATTAGGGCTTAGCTGAAGTGGTCTATGGTTTGCCCTGCTCTTTGCTTATCTTAATGGTTGTTTTGAAATTCTTTGTAGTTTGATTAAGAATCTTAGGAGTTCCCTTCTTATTTATCATTACTATATGTTATTTTGCATGTTTTCTTTCTCTGAAGGTAGATAGATGGAGAGGTTAGGAGTTCCCTTCACTCTAGGGTTTACTGGATTGTTGTCTTAATGTTTGCTTGCTAGGGTTTGGTCAAAGAAGTATGGTATAACCTGTCTTTGGTTTTGTCTTCATGCATAGTATTCTTGGAGGCCTTTCTTACTGTATTATTTGAAAAAGGATTCTTAACTGCCCTTTGCACCTACTTTGTTCACAATTTAATGTTCACCCCATTCACCTAAGCCTTGAAGATCAATTTAGTCGTGTTATAATTTCCCTACGAAGCATCCTTGACCTATTTTTGTACCTTTCTAGACCTATTGAAGACTCCATAGCCCAATGGTATAAACCTCTCTTACTCTATCTATTTTCCTTGACAACCTACTCAACCAATCAAAACAAACAAACAAACCCTAAACCTAACAACTAGCCTAAAATCAAAACCTAAAAGCTATCAAGTTACAATTTTCATACAAACATAGAGAGAGACCTCTCTGAGTCCAGGAAGGCTAGGTCCTAGGACTCCAAAGAATAGTTTGATGTTACCCCTGTGCATTTGGTATTGCCAATCTAACAAATTACGGGGACCTAACAAAATATTCAGCAAACTATTCTTAGTGTCACTCATGTAGTTAATTTAGCAGGAATTATGGCCAGATTTTCACCCATCATCTTACTAGGTCAACTCCATGCCTTACCTCAAGGTTATGGCTAGAGGCTTTGATCCAAAATATTTAGCTTTGAGATGGAATAAATAATTACATGTAAAATTGCATCTTAACCATGAAACTTAAAAGGCATGAACATAAGAAGAGAGAAGCACATAAAATCATGCAAAGAAGACAAGAAATTGATAACAGAGTTCGTCCAGGAGGGACTATGTCTCCGGGCCCTGCTCAATTAGTGGGGAGGAACTCTTTCATTAAGTGGAAATAAAAATGAGAGTACAAGAATAAATAAAAAATTACACTCTTATAACTCCATAACTCAAGCATCGAAGCAGCAATTGCAAAGCGATATTTGGACACATGGCTTGTTGGTGTCCCACTTCATTGCAACAACTACAACGTTTCTTTTTTCTCCACACTTTCTAGGTCGCCTTGGAGTGATTTCCCCTGGTGTTCCTCCGATAAGTGCTCATGGAACCTTCACTATGACTGGACTGTGAGGAATTGTTTTCATTATCTGTCGTTTGATGGTAGCTAGTTGTGTTGGACCTTTCTCCCACTTCCATCTTGGTGTATCCGAGTCCTGCATGATGTAGAAATTCCTTGAATTTGATGGGGTTTACGATGCCTTGGCCATTGTTTCCGAGGTCCTTTCCCTAATACCCCATTTTCTTCAACATTTTGGATTTGATCCCTGTAGTATGTTTTTCAAAAGCAGCAAAATCACCATCATGAAAAGCGCATGAAATTGAAGGGTTTATTTTTATGTTGGGTTGGTTATGTCACAAATTTTCCCAGGCCTCATCCTTAGCTTGCAACTGGCGTAGTAACCTTTTTCTTTTCTTCCTTTGCTTCCTGTAAGAGCCTCATTAGCTCAGTATTCTCTGCTTGGATGCTTTGGTTGATCTCCTCAAGTTCTTTGAGCCCTATTGCAATGAGTTTCCTTTTCATCTTTGGTACCATGTCTGTTGAAATTTTTGTTTCATCGCTTGAATCGGAACCCAAGTCTATGGGTCCTCTTGTTGCGAACCCAAAGGCTTCAAGCTTCATTTAATCATTGGAATCAAACCCTAGGTCAGTTGGTCTACCTCGTGCAAATACTGTAGGTATGACCTTATCATCTTCCTCTGATTCAGAATCTTGGTTGCGCTGCACGGTGGTAGCGGTCTTCTACTTCCCGTTTTGTCATTCCTCTCAAGTCTCAACTCAGGGTGCAACTTCCAAAAACTTTCTTTGTTATGTCCCTCTTTCTCACAATGTGTACAAGAGAGATTTAATCCCTGGCTTTCTAGATGCATGGCCGTCACACTGGCCTCATAGATGGTAGGAGGCTCAAACAATAATAGTGAATGTATTATGTAATTATGCAGAGAACTAATATACTTATTTACAATTTCTGGTGAATATAATGGAATGCCCAAATTCAATGCTTGTTTTCTAAATTCTTCAGTGAAGTCTTGTACATTTTGACCTCTCCTTTTCCTTAGGTGTTTCCATTCCATTAATTCATTTTTCTTATATCCCAAAGGGTAAAATTTGTTTCTCAATGCAGAAACAAAATTTGACCATGAGGAGAGAAGGTTACCCAAATTTTGGTTGCCTTGTAATTTTCTCTCCCACTAGACAAGAGTGGTGTCATTCAGCCGAAGAGAAGCCAACTGGATATTTGCCTTGTCCTCCTTGATCTTTTGAATCCTGCAGTAGGCTTCAATCTTCCTAACCCATTTGTTAAGCTTTTATGCCTTACTTTCACAATTATAGATGGGAAGATCAAATTTGACATCTAATTTAAAGAAAGGTTTCTAGGATGAATTTCGAATCTTCTATGATGATGGTGAGAAGAGGAAGAAGAGTTTTCACTCGTGGAAGAAGAAGGAGGTGGATCTCCTCCATCATCTCCATGTGCTGAACCTCGTCCTTTTGAAGCATTCTCCCCTACTTTCTCTAGTTTCTCAAGCCTTGAGAACAACTTCTCGACCCGATCTGTCATGGTGTATAATTTTTTGCAGAAGTTTAGCTCCTCCTCATTTCTAACATCGTCATCCATGTTTCTTCTTCAATGCGCACGTCCCGGTTCAGGATCAAAAGACTTTAGTTTCCCTTTGCCTCTTCATAGCCTGTTTCTGGTTAGCATACAAAAATTCAATTCACATCTACAAAGACCTGATTTGATACCACTGATCCAAAATCTTTGGCTTTGAGATGGAATAGAGAATTACATTTAAAATTGCATCTTAACCATGAAACTTAAAAGGCATGAACATAAGAAGAGAGAAGCACATAAAATCATGCAAAAAAGACAAGAACTTGATAATGGAGTTCGTCCAGGAGGGACTACATCTCTGGGCCTTTCTCAATCAATGGGGAGGCCCTCTTTCATTAAGTGGCAATAAAAATGAAAGCGCAAGCATCAATCAAAAAATTACACCCTTATACCTCCATAGCTGAAAGTGGCCAAAAAATGGATACCTTTGCTGAAGAAATGAACTGCACCATTGGATTCTTGTCGCTGAGAGGTGCAGAATCCATATAAAATTTGCCTCATTTTGACTCCGGGCAATTCTGGGCCCTCTGGAAATGAGCTCAGTTCATGGTTCTACCCCCTTCTGAAAGGTGCTCAAGGTTTTGTCTCTGCCTCGTGCTCCATGCCACTCCTGGTATTCCTGAGCGCAATTCTGAAATGAAAGGTTGAATAGTGTTGGGCTGGGCGGACTCCCCAAGGGAGCCGGTTGGCCCAACGATTGAGATCCATGGTTTGTGGGGAGGGGGTCAGGTGGTCAAACCCCACCCCCTCCAAAAATGGTGCAATCTCATTTTGAATACCCCGCAACATTTTTCAATATATGGGTTTGGGGGTTCGGACCCGCATCCGACGGCCCGCCCTGCAACTCCCGCTGGCGCATTGGATATATGTATGGATATGGGTTGGGGCGACGCGGGTTACAACCGCGCCCCACCCATTATTAATGATCTCGTGGTTGGGCGACGGGTCATGACCATAGCCCACCCCATTTTTAATATTATTTTTTAAATGCGTTGGGGTAGGGGCAGAGACCATGGCCCGCCCTACCATTTTTTTAATTCTATTAACCATAATGGCCCCTCTTTTAAATCTTCTCGATTTTGACCGAAGGAGAAAACAAAGTGTCCCACAATTTCACCTAGATTCTGGTTAGAGCTGGCCAGAATCCGGCCACCAAACTTTGGAAAAAAAATTTCCTCCTTAAGGCTGCGACCTCATCAAGTCAACCTAGAACTTTGATTGCTTCTAACTTCTTCATACTAACTAGGAATTGAGTGATATTTGCGTCGTTGGAATCAGAAAGACGAGATATTCAACCTGACACTGAGTTTGTCACATTCCTGCCACTTTGAATTTTGAGCCTTTGTACTTCGCTTCGCCTTTACTTGGACACCTTGTGAGCCTCCTGGATTAGCTTTACTTTTGATGAAAATTCTTCAGTTAATATAAAACAACACATAGTTAAAGTCACTAACTTTATTGATTTGGAGGAAGTAGATGAAGACGATGCAAAAATGAGAATCATAGTTCATAGTTTTTCAGGAGAAGTTAAAGTAAGGTTCAAATCATTAAATGCAAATTCTATATCCACATCAAATCAGTTGATATATGCTTTCATATCCCTATGGGAGGTAAACAAGAATTTATTACAAATCCTTTCTGAATATAAAAATATGAAAAGAGAACCAAATGAATCAGTACAAGACTTCACTACCTGATTCAACAAAGTATACCATTCCATTCCTAATGAGATCAAACCCCCTCTAGGGTTGGCCATTTTTCATTACCCAGATGGTTTTGATCCAGATATTTCCTATTAGTTATGAGAAAGGAGTCCTTCTACATTAGAAGACATGCAGAAAAGCACAATTAGTGTAGAAGCTATTTTTTTTATCAAGAAGTCCAAAATGAAGGGTGAAAGGAGAGTATCTATTAAAAAGGAGGCATCATGACCTTTTGATGTAAAACTTGACACTTTAATAAGAATAGTTGAGAGGATGGTTGACAAGATGTCTATCACCAAAAGGTAGCTGGAACCAGAGGCTAGAAATCCTAACTTCAGAGGACAACAGAAGCAACCTAAATTCAGAATCAAGCAAAGGGAACAGAGGTCACCTGAGAAATCAGCACAGCCACAATAAATTCAGACACCCTTGTAGTAGAATTATGCTCAAGGAGTTGAAGAAGAAGAAGAAGATCATGTTGCTGCAGAAAACCACTTTTTTATAGTTGATGACCATCCCATATTTTTGATCATCGATGGTAGTTGTAGTATTTCGGTGACTAGATTCACTTTAGTTTTTTCTGAAGCTAATCTCCATATGTCAATTGTCATCTAGAAAACCCCAAAATTTTTTTTGTCTTCTAGCCCTTCTTTGAGGCCTATGATAAGAACAATCTTGAGTTTTCAAGTCATGTCTTGTTTCAGCAAAATATCCCTGTCTATAGCTGTCTTAGTCTTGCTCATCCGCTATCATTTTCCCCTTGTTTTTCATGAAATTCACTGTCCAACATTTGTCAAAGTGTCTCCCTTCCTTTCCCTGATCTTCTTGTCAAAAACCATCTGATCATGCCTAAGAGAACAATCAGAATCTATGAAAGTCACCCCTAAGTTAGATAGTGGTGTTTAGGAGTCATTTCCTTGGAAAACTATCCTAAGCCAAAAGAGCCTCTGTCTATTACCAACCAGTCATATATTTCCTTCCTATTCTGCAAAATAAGTCTTGATACATCCATAGGTCACACACCACTAAGAGGTTTTTTGTCTCTGCTCAAGAAGAAATTCAAGAAAGGTCCAAATCAAAAGAAAATAAGCATGTTCACTGTCTAAAGAATGTGCTTAGATCGGGCAAAATCTCCATAAGGCACCAAATAATCCTTCCAAGTTTTAGAGTCATATTTTTTGCATATCTGCAGGGGTGTAAGTGAATGAAAAACAATATCTAAACAAGAGCAAAGAGACAAGTCCAAATAAGTCTCTCATGTTGAAGAAATTTTCCATCATGAAGCAAATGAAGAGCTAAAATGAAAAGAGAGCAGGAGTGCATGTTTCAAAGTGTTTCAGTGTTCCTTCAGAGGTGATGCTGCATAAGTTTTCCCAAGGACACCATCATAATACATAAGAAGGAAGCTGCTTCTTATGCTGCCTTGAGCCCGGGATAAGAACACTAGTCAAAGAGAAAATCCAATGTACCTTTGCAAACACAGTCAAGAAAGGTTAGTAAATAATGACTAACAAGCAAATACTCTACAAATACATGTCATGTGGTCTCTGGTTTAAAGGGTTCACAAAGACATTTTGACAAAGGATACATATCTCAGAACATGCCTCCTATAGCAGATTGTCAAGTGTCACCTTTGTTACATATTTTGATATACTAAGCAGAAATATGTATTGCAAAGAAAGATGCCACAATGTTGGAAATGGATCAAATGTCATAACTGTGTTAACCTCCTCCAAGCAAGAGTAGATGGTTGGGCAACATGCTGAAAATATCCTCCTGTATAAGAGCAGATGGTTTGGAAACATTGTGTTAACCTCCTTCTTTTAAAGAGCAGATGGTTAGAAGAAATCATGATAGGAAACCTCCTCCAAGCAAGAGCAGATGGTTGGGAAACATGATAATGATCTCCTCCAATAAAGTGCAGAGGGTTAGGAACAAAGATGTAACCTCATTTAAAGAAGCAGGGTGTTAAGGTGTTTTAGATAAACTTCAGAAAATTGTAGGCCACCTCCTTCCAAGGGATGAACAAAAGAAACATCAGCAGGATTTCAAAATCATGTGTGAGAAAGGCTTCCATTTTAAAACACTAATCAGGAAATGATTATGAAACAAACAGAGGTTTTAAGTTGAAGACCTTTTTATGTTACAAACAGACAGATAATACACTGGGGTTAAAAGGCCCATGACCTTGTGTATATGAAATCCTCCCTCCAAAGATAGATCAGGGATGTAACCTCATTCAAAGAGCAGAGAGGGTCAAGGTGTTTTAAGTGATCTCAGAGCTATTGTAGGCCACCTCCTTCTAAGGGATAAAAGAAAAAAAATGCATCAACAGGTTTGGATTATGTTTAAGAAAGTTTTCAATTGGAAAGTCAAAGTTGAAAATCAGTGGGAACAATTGAAAGTTTATAAGTTGAATTCTGGTATTACATCATAAGCAAAGCAATGATATTATAGTGTTAAAGAAACCTATTTTTCTTGTCTATAAAGACCTCCATCAGTAGATAATAAGAGAAGGCCTCATGATAGGTCTAAAGGGTCATTAAAAAGAGCTGCAACAGTAGTTTTTGTGATGATTTCCCTTATTGACTAAATCAAGGAAAAAGCACAGCTACCCCTTAAAATGATCTATTCAAATTGCATAAGGTGTAGTTATGCCATGCATGAAAAACATGGTTCAAGGTGGTTTCCCCGTAATGAACAAGCAAGAGCAGTGGGTCTTTCGATGGCTGGATTTCATCTTGGTAGTGTTATAAGCTTAATTTTTTCACCCATTACAATGACACAGACAAGAGTATTTGGTCCTTTCATTATCTTCGGAATCTGTGGTTTCCTTTGGCTTTTAGTATGGCTAACAGAAATATCTAGAAGTCCTCAAATTAATTCTCAAATACCTGGGTCAGAGCTTCTGTACATTCTAGATGGAAATGAAAATTCCATAAAAGTTGGCACACATAAGCCCTTTGCAGAGTTTTGATAAACATTGACTGGAGAGAGTTTTATAGCCCTTGCTGTTGGGTCCATTTCACTGAAAAATACAAACTAAAGATGAACCTGATCCAGATTATTGTTCTAGAGTAAGAGTTAATAAAAAATATGCAAGCATTGATCTGGAACAAGAATTTTTAGAACCAAATCTGGATGATAGAGAAATGCATGATTTCATGACGAAGAACTTTATGAAGAAGAATATAATGAGTTGGTGGACATTTACTCTTTTGGAATGTGCTCAGCGAGAAAGATTGTGAAATGGAGCCAAAACCTGAGTATTGTAATAGAACAGAGCTATCTTCAAAATAGAGATCTTTGAGAAAAATAAAAAAATCTAAAGCTGGTAGTCTGGCCTTTGAGGATAAGTCTGGTAATGATGCTGCAAATTGGGAATACATGGTTGAAAAATAGTGGTAAGTTAATGAGAGATGATAGGTTGAAGACCTTTTCATATTACAAAAATATGGTCAACATACTGGTGTTAAAGGACCTCTGATCTTATGATTATGAAAACATCCCTCCAAGGATAAATCACGGGTGATATTTTTAATTAAAACAAGTCTTTTCTGAATGGTGAGGTTAATAGACCAAGTTTGGGTTTTAGTCATATCTACAAACTGATACAAGACAAACAGCCCACACAGATGATTTATGAAAAAGGAGGCCTTTGTTCTTTTAGACAGATCCACCATAATCTATCCAATTACCTCCTCCAAGAGATATGTAGCATGCAAACATTTGGTCATAGTTCATATGGATTAGCTTAATCCAAGGGTATAACAGAGTTATAGGAAAACCAAATCTTGGTGGATACACGCAATCTATGTCTTTAGGAATTTTAAAATAGAGGATGAATTCAAGTTTTAAGACTGAATTAGCCACCTTTGAAAAGACAAATAGGCACACTGTCTGAATTCTGGGATGATTTTCATAAAGACAGGCAGAAGGTCAAGCCATGGTGGATGATCTCTTGCACTTCATAAAATAGAGAATGCATCAGTATTATAAATGGTTTTTCTCCTTGGTAAAAATCAGAAGGTATGCGTATGGAAGGATCCCCGTCACTTAAAAAGCAATATGGTTTCAAAGGCTGCAAATAGAAATGTGTCATTAGCCCTTTTCATCATAAGCATAAAAAATTGCACAATTAGCGTCATACAATATTTTTCCGGAGCAAGTAAAAGACCAAAACAGATTTTTAGGGACCTATTCACCTCATAAAAACAGTGGATACATGAGTGTTTATTGACAAAAACTGTGTGTAAGGTTTGTTGGAAGTTCTTCAAAATGATATAGCCTTGGTAAAAGTCTCACAGAGCTGTTTTTAGGTTACGAAGGTCTCCAAGATCATTATGGAAAATTGCAGCTTGAAGGAGAGAAATGGTGTTTTTCATGGCATCCATGATTTTCCATAACGACACCCCGAAAATTGGTGGCGCACTGTAAAATCTACTACAAAGGATTTCAAGGCCAGACATGCTTGTAGAAAATGCTCAACTGCCGCACAAT
>JAXQQM020074073.1:0-12296 GCA_034641835.2 Pinus albicaulis
AAGTCTATGAAAGCCCTAGGTGGTAGGGTGGTGCTAGGGTGAGTTGTAGCTCATTGGGTGTTGGGGCATCCATTTAGTTCACTAATGAAGAATATCGGGCATTGGAGCGCCCATCTAGTGGGAGCTAGAGAAGAATTATTTTCTAGATTCTAGGAATTTGGAGTTTTATTTTCAATTGGAGTTGAATATTAAAGAATTATTAGAAAAGCATTCAAGTGGTTTTCATCCTGGAGGGGGTTTCCACCTTAAAAATTGTGTGCATTTGTATTCCTTTTGTTTATTCCTATCATTGTACAAACACTGATAATAAATGAAGATTAG
Organism: Pinus albicaulis; assembly: GCA_034641835.2. Classification (NCBI taxonomy): domain Eukaryota; kingdom Viridiplantae; phylum Streptophyta; class Pinopsida; order Pinales; family Pinaceae; genus Pinus; species Pinus albicaulis. Next base: position 322 of record JAXQQM020074073.1, read on the forward strand.
CTAATGCTCTGAAAGATTAATAGTAATATTAATTGAAAGGAATACTGATTCACCCACCCCCCTGCCCCCTCTTAGTATTTCTAACATTTTGTCTTGTATGATACTAGTGTCATATGCTTTAAGATCCTCATAGCTCCAAGAAAATAAACCAACAAAATCTTTGAATAAATCTATGTACTATTATTTTCTTACAGTAGGTAGTGCTTTTGAAAATTTTATCATTTTAGGATTTTTTTCACTACCTATATTACATTCTTCTACATCCGCCCCTGTTGGCTCTATCTTTGGCTTTTTTGCTACATCATTGAAATAAAAAAGTTCTTATAATGGAACTAGACCTCTAGGAAAAATATTATCTTTAAGCTGAAGTACTTCAAATTCTTCGTTTTCAGGATCAATTTCATGCAATTTTAATTTATGTACAACTTCATCTATAAAGATATTCACATCTAGTTCATCAAATTGATCTTCTACATTAGTATGTACAACTAAATCTTTTTCTACTTGACAATCTAAGTCTATGCTATTTTCCTCATACTCATATTTGGTTTGCAAAAAAATTTCTATATGTTTATCATTTCCAAATACCTACCAATACCTCATGTTGTCTGGTATAGTTGGACGATGTTTAACCTCCATTGTATATTGTCTATTTTCATGAGGAATTTTGCATGTGATGGCTGAAAAAGCGAGACCATTAGCAAGGACATTCTGATTTTGAGGTATAACAACAAGATTATATTCTACAAAAGTGTGTAAGAAATTAAGCACAACATTTCTCTGTGTTCTCAATCTAGGATTTTTTGTAGCATACTACTCCTTTAATCTCTTTTATAATCAATTCAGAATCCCCGTGAACAAAAATTCTTTTAGGACTTAATTTCTTCAATAATTGCAAGCTCAAGTGGTGGAGCAAATATGTATGTGGTGGAACTATGTGTTTTGGAACTAGGAGCCGCTCGAATGTGGAACCATAATTCGATGGCACAACGGAATGGTGAAACGCTTTTTGAAACAAAAGTGGTTTTCACATGACACAAAAAGAGTTAAGTGGTAAAGTTTGAATGTTTCGTGACATTTGAAATATCGTAAGTGCCAAAGTTGCAAACCCAAACCACCCATTTGCATTTTAATGAATGGTGGACTATCGTACTCCTCAAAGTGCGATAGCTATTATAGAAGGCAATGTATGTAGATCATTGATGAAAGGTAAAGGGTATATATTGTGTGAACCTCGACTGGTTTTATTGGCGATTATTCTTCTCCGGGAATTATTTCCGTACGTAGACTTGTAATTTAATTAACCGTGAATGATGTATGGATTTTCGATAGTCACAGTAATGGGTATTCAAGGATATTAAATTTGTATCTCGATTCAAGGGCTTGAATTTTATTGAAGACAAGAACGGTTTTCAGAAGTGGTATCCGAGGGGAAAATATTTCCTGCAAGAAAGAGTTTGCATGCGAAGGAAGAAGAGGTAAAATTTTATTGAATATTTGCAAGCTTGTGGTCTTTATATTGTCATGCAAGTGAGAAGATTGCAACAACCTAGAACCAAGAGTGCTCAAATGGTTCCACAGGAGAGAACGAGAGAGATGTCAAAGACTGGGCTCAGAAGATAGAAGCTTAGTGAGGCATCATGTAAGAGGGAGGACTTGTTACTGTAGAGGTTTTGGTTGTAGCTCACGGAAAGATCACAAAGGAAATTCCATAGAGGATGTGGGTAGAATTGTGAAGAGATGAAGAAGAAATATGGCGAGGAGGTCATAGAAGTTTTGTACCTCGGGAGTCGAATGCAGGATCATCAACCTGCCCAAGTCAAATTTAATTTTGCAAACCTTCCAGTAGTCGATGTGGCCTAAAAGACAATATTTTCATTAAATTTGTATTATTGATAGAGTTTTTTTTTAATTTGGTTGAGTGATTTTAGAGATCTTATGAGGAAAGATCGGAACTTGAATGAGCAAATCATTTTTTCTCCATTTTTATAAACTATAGTCTTCGTGCGTTTGTAGAGGAGGTCAGACACGATGTAACATCAAACGCAAGAGGGTGATCTGGCTCATATGTGCGTGTTGTAACTCGAATTCAAAATTAATATAAATATGGTGTTTGTTAGCGTGAATTTTGTCATTGTGTAAATGAGCTGTATTAGTTGTTGAATTTCTATGAGGCCGTGTATTTTTAGATAGATTGAATATTCATTTAGTTGTGTACAAGTTTCAAAACTACAAGAGCCATCAAAACTCATGTTCCAAAAAGTTTCAGCTTCACCCTTTTTTTGTGCAATTTTTGTTTGATTTTCATGTGTTTCACAAATTTCATTTTCAGCACTGGTAACCTGAGCATCAATATCTCCATCATTATACAGAATTAAGGAGTCTAAATCATAATGAGCAGAGTAAAGGGGGTAGTTATGTGGCTTCTCTTGACTACTCACCATGTATTTCATTAAGGTTTCCATATGCAGTCTTCTCTGTTGACCAAACACTGGGATGGTTGCATAAGTCGTATCCATTTGTAGGGTACCTTATAATTTTTCTCCCCAAGAGCATGACAACAACATGCCATACTTTGGGGGAATGACAACCACCACAATGTCCATAACTAGACTCTTAGCTGGGTTTTGGACTAAAGTGACACATAGATCCTTAATGAGACCTAAACATATTACTTTGCTTGAATCAAATGAATAAAAATATTTGTAAGGCCTAGTAATGTCAAGACCAAGTTTCTCCATAACAACTTTTGGCATCAAATTGTATGAGGCACCTGAATGTAACATAGCATTGTGGAGGATTGTATCATGAACATTAAGACTGGCATAAAATGGAGGAACTCCTCCTTCTTGTAGTTTACCATCTACATATGGACGAAATAATAATTTAGGTTGATCATCATTTATATTGACAGTATCATTGTTTTATCCTATCTTCAAAACATTCATAACTTGAGATCTATATAAATTTTTATTCATTAACTCAATCAAAGGGATAGGAATTTTCAGCTTTTCTAGTTCATTTTCAATATTGAATGATGTTTGAAATTTTTTTAAGTTCAAAAAGTCAGACATATTAGTAATTTAATTTGACGTATGTTATTTTTCGCGACTGGCATTGGGAATGTCTATTTTAGTAGTTTTGGAGGTACTCTAAGAAATATTTTTAGCAGGAATTTCAACTGTATTTTTGCTAGAACTATCAACAATTTTCTTGGTAACATTTTCTAGAGCTTTCTTTGAAGTGGTGTTAGAATTTTTCTTGACAGGTTTTTCATTAGTATTTTTTTTTTGGAGCATATAATATTTTCTTACTCCTAAGATTATACTATCTATGGAATTCCATGATGGGATTTTTAAATCCCTGCTTATAGTCATATGATTCCTCATAATCAAGTTCAGTTTGGGATAATTGGAACAACTCATGTTATTCCTGAGTAAGAAACACATTTTCATCATCATTGATATCCTTTAAATTTATTTGATTGTCTTCTACTTATTCCACTACCTCTCCATCATCATCAACGTAATTATCCTGAAAAGGAGGTCTAATTTGTTGATCAAGACCCCTCTGCTTCGTTTCTTTGATTTGGGGAGGATTTCTCCTAGGATATTGATTTCGATTTTCAGGTGCAGGTTGATTTTTCGTAGGTGCAACCCTCTTGTTCAAATTAATCCTCTCTGTCATTCTTTCTATTGTTCTAACTAAGGAATCAATTTTAGCATCAACAGAAGAAGTAGAGGGTTCATATTTTGTGGTTACTCTCCTTTATTTCCTAAGTATAGCTCTTTTTTCTAACATATTTTCTTCTACACTCACTACATCCCTTTGCATTTCTTCTAGTGTGGATGAATTTATTTCCCTAAGCTGGTAAGCCATGTCTACCTCAAAACCATATGGGACTTTGATTAAGGCTAATCCTTGTGGTGGTTTAATATTAGCAAGGATTGCGTTGTATACACTGTTAAATACAGTGCAATAGTCTTGAACACTTTCCCCTGGTCCACTCCTAATTCTTTCATATTCAGATAAAATATGAAGGCAGTTCTTCTTAATTTCCCACCTAGTAAGGAATGTTTGATGGAATCTGGGTAGACCATTAATATAAGCAGCAAGTAATTCTTTAAACCATTTTCTCACCTCTCCTCTAAGACTTTATGCAAACAACATAAGTTTTACACTCTCCTCATCTACCTCCTGAAGGTCAAAACTGTCATTTATCCTGCCTACATTGTTGGGAAGTGATAGGTCCAGTTCCATCAAATTGAGGGATTCTTGTTTGGTAATCTGGTGGCATGTTTGCCAAAGGGTCTTGAAGGACCAGAGGAGCATATCTACCTACCATTATAGGGATATGAGGATGAACAATATGAGTGGTTTTTGGATGAAAGGTGGAGGTTGAATGGGAGGTAAAGGCTGAGATGAAACATGGGGTTTTGGTGGATATGAAAGTTCGATTGTAGTTGAGGATTGGGAGAAGAATGGGTTTGAGTTTCTTGGTGAGAAAGTACAGGAGTAGTTGTCGAAACTACAAAAGGAGAAGAGCTTACTAATTTATGGGAAAGTACTGGAGTAGTTGTAGAAACTAAAAAATGAGTAGGACTTGTTGATATAGGATGCACAGATTGTGATGAGGTGGATTATTCTGCATAAGGAGTTAGAGCATAAAGTTCTACAAATTTTTGGACATAAGCTTCATGAATATATAGTTCGAAACCTGAGACTAAACCTTGCAATTTTTCAAAGTCTTGGAGGATTTGAAGGTCTATATCAGCAGGATCAGATTGGGCTTCAGATGAATTTCTTCTTAATGTAGCTTTATCTACTACTATTTGGTCTGCCCAATTGGATGAACTAGTTATAAATAGGCTTTTTTCAAAAGATAAAACAAACTTAATGTCTTGAAGAGTTACTAAGTCCTTTGGGAGTGAACCTGCTCTATGAGTGGGACTACTACGTCCTTGGCTTTCTGTTATGCTCTTTCTTTTCAGTATTTTCTCAAGGTCATCTACAATTTCTCTAGGCTTTGGATCAGAATGAGCTCTAGTATAGGATCTTTTAGGAGCCAGAGTTATAATATAAATGCACAAACACACTTATTATTTACACTATTCAAAAGAAAACCAATCTTGAAGTATTCGTATCATAGAATGTTTTAACCAAGGTTATGAATTCGAAATAAATTACAATTTTTTCAATTCTTCCCCAGTATGGACGCCACTATGTTATCATTTTCTAATTTAAAATATTGGTAGAATAAGCATAGAGGAAAACATCAAAACCACTTTGGAATACGAGATCTCTCTTTAAGATTTAAGTTTTTTTTTAATATATATTAGGCTAGTTATGGCCCTACTTGGTTGTTTGTTTGATTTTGATTGGTTTGGTTGATTAAATGTTTATATTCCCATTGGGAAATGGAGTCAAAACATAAAACTAGATTTTGCATCAATTTTTAAAAGAGATATAATATGGAAATCTAGGTCACATTCGCTGGATTCTTTAAGGTTTTAAATGGATAATGAATATGGAAGAAAAGTGAATTTTAGTTGAGACTGAACAAAAATTAAGTATTCTTCAATATAAATTCAAGTGGAAAAATTTTAAATTGTAAAAAAAATATATAATAAGGTGTTTTAAATAACATGTCCTATTCATCACACTTTTCTTTTTTTACAATTAAGAATTCTGATAAACAGAGAAAGGAAATAACAGTGGAAAACACAGAAACAATAGAAGCACTTCACCAGTAATTACACCACATGAATATTGAAAGAAGTCTTTGTATTATTGATGCTCCAACAAAACTTGGAATTTACAACTGCGCAATAGGAAAAATATGTTCAGAAATCAACCTCTAATACTTCAAACAATGAATTATTTATACTAAAATTTAAAAAAAAAAAGATTACAATTAATGTTTTCTCAACAAATAGTGTATTATTATCCTAAATCTAGCAATAAAAACTAATTGTGACAAAAAATAGGCTCGATGTGGGTGATTTGGCACTCTGGCAATGCTTTCAAGGAATTAGTTGCTGACTAAGCCTATTTGTAGGTTGCGTTGGTTGTAATGATGGTTGATGTGATGTCCTATGTGCTGGCATGCAGACGACTGCTCTTCATTACTTTTCACTACTGAAACTTAGTTAACTTGTCCCATTGATATTCATCTGGGATAGTTAACTTTATGACTTTCCTGTAGATTTCATCCACTTTGGTACACTTAGCAAAATTTGGTTTTACAACAAAGACGTGGTTTACCTCATGCTGGATGAAAAGGTCATGAGCCAATGCCTCCAAGAACGCTTTCCCTATCATAGTGTCTTTGATATTTGAAAACTTTGTTGTGTCCATGGAAATTTAATTCAGCTTCTTCACATAATCCTCTATGCTCCTTAATTTTTCATTAATTACAAACAGGGAAGGAAGACCTTTCTGAGTTATAGGTTCTATTCTACTAAAAAATATGTTCACAACTATATCTAAGCTGTGACATTTTTCTTCCAGTTGTAAAATCAAGTTTCTCTTTCTAAGAACATTCTTTACCTCCAAAAAAAAAAATTTCTTGTCCTCCACTCCTAAGTCATCTAGCTCATATCTATTTTTGGAATTAAGGAACTTGATAATGTTGTTGGCAATAGTTGGCATGTCTTCAAGCTCCTCCTTGATAGTTTTGATGGAAACGTTGTCTTTCTGTATCAATTCTTTTTGCTAAAATATGATCTGTATGCAGCGTCAGATTTCATTGTGGACTCAATGATATCTATCTAAATTATCTCCTTGACTTGACCCAAGGTATTTCCATTAGATTATTCCCTATCAGACTTCTGCAACCTTTTTATTAAATTTTTTTCTCTCTGGACCTCAGCTGCATGTGAGCTATCACTTTTGGACTTCTGATCTTGTAACAATTTCACTTTATATTCAAGGTTATTTATCTCTTTTGAATGTATTGATAGATTCTTCACTTCTTTGGTGAGTGGTTCAGCTCCATCTGTTTTACTTGTTGTAGAACGTGTGCCTGTGGGAATGGCTATAAGGGGTACAACCTCCAAAGGAGCTAATGAAAGCTTGGCATCCTGTTCTTTTTACTTTATCATATTTTCCATCTATGATTTCATCTACCTTAGCTGAGCATTCTACTCCATGATGAGCTTCATCATGTTTGATTTCTCGGATTCCGTCTCTTCGATTTCTTTGGTCAAGGGGTCCTTGTAGCTGGAAGTTTTAGCTGCTTCATTAATGATGTTATGTTAGAATTTTTATTCCTTATCACCTCTTCTGCATCTTTGATGTTGGAGGGATCATATCCAACTCGGATCACTAAGTCTTCCAAAGACTTAATCCTTCAATCCTTGGCTAAAGAAGATATTTTTTCCATCTTGAGCTGTGAGTGGATATTGGCTAAAGAAACCTGCAACTTGGACAAGCTCATACCAGTGTTAGTGAGTGTAGATGAAATAATTTAACATGTCTTCTTGTGCATATCCATTTGGTCAATGGGATGTATGTATTTAATATCAAATTCAAATGCAGCCTTTTTATAATCTGTTGTTGTTTTGGGTTGTGGAATTTATGCTTGAAGAAAGCCATCTGTATTTTTCCTTTCTCAGCATCAAAGGCTGACATAGGTATACTATGAGAGCTCGAAGTAATATTCCAGAACTAATTATAAGTATTAGTCTTCAAAAATTCATTTTTCAATTTAATCTCTCTGAATTTATCAAATATTCTCCTCTTTCTCCCCTGTAACAACTGTATTGGTTTCAATTGATTGTTGCAGATCTTATGAAGCTGTTGAGGTAGTAGGAGATGGTGGTATGACCACCTACTTGTGAGGAAGTAGGTGTTTTTTTGGTGATAATAATGACTTTATTCTCTGAGTCTTTTCTTGGGTTCACGTTGGGATTGAGCTTAATCCTCTTCCTGTACATGATTTTGAAATCTTTGCTGGAAGTGACAATCACTGAAGGTGAGTCTTCTTCCCTCATCCTTTTTTCCTGCTTTCTCCCGTGGGACAGGAGCCTGTGAGGTTGAAGCTGAAACCAATTGTTCCTTAGCCTCTTGTAGAGTGCTCTCAGTACACTCTAGAAGTTTCATGTATCTCTCAATCTCTGGGCTTTACATATGAATATAAGGTGTAGATTTTTTCTCTACCCTTATCTTGGAAATGGTACTCAATGGATCATATGATCATGTAAAACGAAGGCTTAATTGCATTTCCTTTAGCAATTTATTTCCTTCCTCCCCTGTTGTTATGTTGTTACAAATGAAGGGTCATATCTGTGTTTTGATCATGAATTGACATTTCTTATTTGCAGACAAAAAATGGACCTCATCCGCATTGAGCATTTCCCTCATCTATTCTAGGGAAAAAATCCTCATTGGGAGGAATATTGGGAGCTTATATGGCGAATTCTCACATCCATAGATTCTCAGTTATGTGTAATTCTGGTAAAGGTACTAGTCTCCTATTTTTGTTTGGTATGATAACTGAAAAAATTCCTTATGTCCTCACTGATTCTAGGTTCTGAATTGCTGCTTAGAAGACTGAGTGCTAGATGTACAAACAATTCTATGAACTATTTGTATGAGTATTATTTTTTCTCCTTCATTGCCATGGTAGTCCAGAAGATGAAAGAGTGTTGATTTCGACCATCATCCAACTTCTGCATTGAAAACTTGAACCTATCTCCCTGAAAATAAAAAAACATATATACTAAGAGAAAGGCATATTTAAATACCTCTTTAGCTTGGAATCTCACAAACTAGTCATGGATGGAATTTGCAAGGAATTTTCTAAAGTTGAATAATATGGAAGGTTTAGAATATATGGAGAAAATAGAAAGGAATCCTATAATGGCCTCATCTACCCACTAATATGAGTATTAAACAAGGAGGTATGAGATAACAATAATTATTTGCTTGGCTCTATCAGGGGAAATGGCTGATGAATAGGGAGGATTCTTCTTGGGTAATTGGGCATCTTCAGCCAGAGAGAGCTCAAGGGTTTTAGCCCTTTTTGAAAAATCTATCTTCTGATATAATTCAATGGGTGATTCTTGAGAGAAAGGGGTAGCATTTTCGGTGATAGGGGCCTGCATCATTTGGTATATGGATTGAAAATTTATGTTAAATAAAATCTCTCTTGTAGGGGAAATTATAGCTCTCTGACTAGTTACATAACAATCTTGAAATTTCCTAATGAATTCACGGGCACGGTAGGTGTGGGGAATGATGCAGTGGGGAAAATTAGACTCCCACGATCCAATATCATCAGACTTGTCAATGGATTTTTCTTCAAGGGAGAAATACATTTCAAATAACTCGAACTCACACAAGGTTTTATGGATTTTATAGTCCCTGTTTTCCAAAGAAAGGTGATCAAGGTCAACTTGGAGATGTAGTAGTGGATTAATAGGCTTCTCCTCTCCCTTCTTCTTAGGAGGCATGGTTCAATAAGGTTTTATGGTGAACAAGGGTTTATGATAGACAAATGGGTGTCAATACTGTGTAAATCTTTGAGATTGGGAAGGAGGTGCGATAGTTCTAGAGAGTAATTTGACATTGATGAGAATAGTTGTTCTGACATTCTATCAACCTACAAAAAACATGTACATAGCAGAGAAAATGGCAAGGTAAAGGATTAAAAGTTTAACCGAAATATATTTATACACATATTAATCATTTTCCAGTTGATAGTGGCATGGATCCATTGGATTAAAAGCTAGTGATGAATTAAATTCATCAATGATTGTATTACCACAGGAAAGAATTTAATTAGAACTGGTATGATCTAGGTGGCGTGATATGATGGGTGCTAAACGGGGGGATTGGTTTTTTTTATACAGTGGAGAAACTGCTTTCCGGAGGAGGTCTAAAATGGAAATTTTTTTAAGCAGGGGGAGTGCAAAATGACGGGAGGGCGCCACGTTAGTGTGGGACCCAAACAAAAAAAAAAAATTCTATACCAACACCCCCCCCCCCCGATGGTAAATATTCGATGGAGAGGGGGGGCGAAAAGGGATAAAGTTCATCGGATGGAAGAGTGGGGGATTGAATGATGGGTGATCAAATTTGGATCAAGGACCTAACTGATAGCTCAAATTTCCAAGTGTTTTAAAGTGCGTCTAACTTAAGCGACCTGATAAATCTCATCTTCCTTATTCTGGTGCCATGAATGATTCAAAAGATCGACATTGTATGAAGAAGTTATCGCGTTTTGAAAATTCCAGTGAAACGAAATTTTTGACCTTTTACCATGTTTGACTGTGCTTTGGAAATTCAAAAAAAATAATATTCCAGGGAATTTTCCTAGAATTCCTTGGCTTATTCCCCAGAAAATTCCTTCCGGTCCAGTCTGATCATGACAAGTGGCATCGTTCTATTGTTGGATGATTGGACGAGGTTTTTATTTGCCAATCAGAGGCTGCCACATGTTAGGCCTGGAGGCCGCCACGTGGCCCAGGTTTGGTGTAATAAAATTGTTGTGGAGCTGAATGGAGTCGACCACGAGACCTCCTAATAAGCCCGCGCTTTACCGTGTGCTCTACATGTGGTTCTTAGCAACCATAGGAGTGATGGCATATTTAAATTCTATTAAGTTTGCATTTGGGGGTTCGGAGGGGCCAGCCCCGAAGGCAAGCATCTCCCCATAGGGCCTTCATCCATGACCCAAGAGCTGAACTCCAATCGCCAACCGCCAACAGCTTTTTATGTTCACATGCCAGGTATAAAGAATTAATTCCCCCCATGGTTAGGACCTAAATCTACTCTAACTCAGGTTTAAAAGTGGTAACCCGCGGTATAAGCGGAATTCCTCGACAGTTATGGTTTGTTAACCGTGGATTTTTGTGGGATGTGCCCAATCACGCTACCTCTAACATTTACTACAACTGTTAGTGTTGGCTAATAGTTTGGAGGAGCACGCCATTTTTGGAAAAATGGCTATTTTGACTGGAGTTATGTGCAATTCCTCCACTTTTAGTGGAGCTGATTAGGATGAAACTGGAAAAAAATTGAATAGGCTCTATATTGAGCTAGATTTTTCCATTTTGAGAGTGTGAATAGTCAATTTCAACTATATCAGAACTTTCTAGACTCATTGGTGAGTGTTTCAGAGCCATCAGAGGAATTCTGAGGAATATTTTGCTTCAGAGAAGTTTTAGCGACCACTAGGGCCATTAGGAGCCAACAATAGAATGAGGCCTAGCCAGAGCATCTAGAGGCCTTTCTCAGTAATACAGATGTCAATTTTGGATGTTTTATAAATTATAGAACTAATGGTGAGGTTTTCATCACCAGTAGAGGACTTTTGAAGGTCTAGATGCTTTAGAGAAGTTCCAAGGGTCACTAGGGCCACCAGGTGCCAACAGGAGAATGAGGCCTATCCAGAGCAGCCATTGACCATTCTCAGCAAACCAGTAGTCTATTCTCACTATTTTGAGCCTTATGAATCCAATGGAAGTATTTTTATAAGCTTTAGAAGACTTTTTAAGGCTTATATTCTTCAGATAATTTTTTAGTGAACCTAGAGCCAAGGGGTGCCACCAGGTGTTTGAGACGAAATCGGAGCAGACAGAGGCCAATTTATGCAAGTGAATAGCCTATTTTAACTATTTTGGAAATTATGAATGAAATGAAGAGATTTTCAAATAAATTTGAAGAATTATGAAGGTCGAGAAGCCACAAGGAAGTTTTGGTTAGCCAAGGGCCAATAGTAAATGGAGGCCTAGATTGGGGAGCTAGTGCTCATTTTGAGCAAATTAATAGCTAATTTTGGGTTTATGATATATGTTGGAGATAGTAGAAAATTTTTCAGGGACAGAAAAGGGATTCTGAGGGAGTTAGTTCCAAAGATAAGCTTAGGGAAGCTTATGGGCACATACTCGAGGAGTCAAGTCTAAGGGAGCCAAGGTTCACCTTCAGAAATATTTCAGCCATTCCAGGGGTATGATGGTATTATAATCCCA